>CM033644.1:214942540-215028034 GCA_019512145.1 Engystomops pustulosus
TCAGAAAGACAAAATCTAATGTTTCTGAACTGAAATTTACAAAAATCCCAGTGATGTTACATCACCCAGAGGGTTCTGCAGAAATGTAGGGTTCTCTATATATGTTGGAGCTCCCCACATAACTTTGAAAGCTTCCAACTAGTGGAGAAGGGTCTGATCAGAGAGGTCCAAACCTATAACCAGTTACATGTTTCTGAACATCAAAGCTCAGATCTCTCTCCCCTCTCACAGCATACAGTCTCAGAAAGACCTGAACTTAAGCTCTATTTCCCCTCTTTGAGGCTTAAGTCAGACCTGTTGAGGTTACATCATGTCTGATATAGAGAACTAGTATTCTCGAAAAAGCTCACCATCAAATAAACGCAACCTCAAAAAACATATCGCCTTATTCCCTAAACTTTTCTCTGCTTTCTGTGGCTTAGACGGTACAAGTCTACACTACTAGCTATTTCCCCTCTCACAATATACACTCTTTAAAAAAGACAGAAACAAATGTTTCTGAAGCTCAGCTCTCTCTCCCCTCTCACAGAATACAGTCTCAGAGAAAGATATAACGTAATGTTTCTGAACCAACATTCTCTCTCCCCACTAATCAAATACAGCTTTGGCAAAATACAGAAACAAAGGAAACTAAGGCATCTCTCCATGCTCACAGCATACAGTCTCAGAAAAAGAAGTAAACTCATGTTTCTGAACATTAGCTATCTTTCCCCTCTTACAGCATATAGTTTCTGAAAGTTGATACCCCTCTGTCCCCTCTCACAGCATACAGTCTCAGGGAAAGTCAGAAAGGCCTAAATAATCATGGGGTGGTAACTCCCACCTAATCAAAAAGTTACATATAGTTGATCCCAGAATTTCTGAGGTATCCAGGAGGCACTTTTAGTCTGGCTGCATACTTAGGTCCTCAAGAGAGTTACACATGGGCGGGTTAAACCCATGGGCTTTGGGCTGCATGAATAATATAGCCCCTACAAGTCTGGAATTCACTACATATGGTACTAGACTCAAGCTGCTCGCAAAATAGAGGATGCGTCCCTTCTCTAAAGTTTTTTCATATACATCCAAGGATCCTGCCTGCTTTCAATCTCTGGTTTTAGGACCATTGCAGGACCTTCAAAGGTCATAAAATGTATCTCATGTACATGTGTATGGAGAACAGGAACAGATATACAAGAATTGCATAGACCCTTACCAGTATAAAATTTGGTGGGTGGTTTGGGTGGTCATCGGCCCCCTAGATGGGCCCAAACTGCCTATTTTGTAATCCACTACTGGAGTTACTGTAGTATTGGTCACAACAGATTTTGATAAAAGTGATGAACAAGCTGAAGGACAACCCTACTGATGTCCAGATCAGTAGGTATGAAGTAATTATAACTTTGAGGAGGGTAATTTAAAACAAATTTTTGATATGGCCCATTACCATTGTATCCACATGCTCAAGCTTGGGAATACGTCAGTGTTTACTGCAATTTTAGCATTGTATTCATAAATTGTGAAGCTTAGACTTAATTAGTTCCACCTAATAAGTAGAGTTTATTTAAGAAAGCATAAAAGAAAACCCAAAACTATGAATCAAAAAATGTTTGCCAATGGTTCACCGCCCCCTGCTCCATCGTTTTGCCGCTTCAAATGTGAATCTATCGACACCAATGATTGAATGTCAACGATCTTCGTGTCCTACTATAGAGTAGCCGAGGTCTGTGAATATTTAATGTCCCTGTGTAGGCGAAGCAGACGTGAAGACTGTGTGCATTTACGAAAAATCCATTGATAAAGTTACAATCAATGCGTACAAATAGCTCATTTGCATTTGATCCCAGAATGCATCTGTGCAGTGAAATCGCTTTTCAAATGGATTTCCATAAATCTCCCTTCCCAAAAGCTACATATGCCACGGCCCCTGCAATTCATATCCTCCATGTACAACATGAAATAAACCCCATTTCTTCCATAAATAAAACATGACACAACGAATTCCCCAATGACCTGGACAAATCCGCAAATGTCGTGAGCGCTGATCAAATCAAATCTGCTTTTATGAGAAGGACAAAGGTGATATATATCTGATCTGACAGCTGTCACTGGGTATGAACCCTACACACGGTTCACATGATATCATCAATTTATAGCCTTCCTGTATATACTGCTTACACGTAGCTAGGGATGTACATAGATCAGTCCCTAACCCCACTGACAACTCCGCCATATATAATGTAACTTGTAGGGGGTAAAATGTAAACTGCAAATAACTTATGTTAACATATAGTCAGCCCCCGGGTTACGTACAAGATAGGTTCCGGAGGTTTGTTCTTAAGTTGAATTTGTATGTAAGTCGAAACTGTATATTTTATAATTGTAGATCCAGACAAAAAAATTTTTGGCCCCAGTGACAATTGGAGTTTAAACATTTTTTGCTGTAATGGGACCAAGGATTATCAATAAAGCTTCATTACAGACACCTTACAGCTGATCATTGCAGTCTGGGACTATAGTAACATCCAGAGACATCACCAGAGGTCAGAGGGGTCTGTCTGTAACTATGGGTTGTCTGTAAGTCGGGTGTCCTTAAGTAGGGAACCGCCTGTACATTACAATAATTAAGTTGCATTCATCCACCACTAGGGGGGGATTAAACCATAAAGACCTGAGCCCAGCCCCACTGATAATTTCTCCAAATGTAATATACATTTGGTTTAGATCTGAGATACAAATACATTTTCTTTACATAAATAACAAAATTCCTGTTGCTTTCAGCCACCACTAGGGGGTAGTATCCACAAAGACCCCAACCACACTGATAACTTCTCCAAATGTAATACACATTTCAGATAATATCCTAAATCCCTTCATATATCTTTATAAAAATTAAGATCGAAGATACAAATACCTTTTCTTTACATAGATAACAAATTCTCATAAATTATCCATAAAGACCCCAACCACACTGATAACTTCTCCAAATGAAATATACCTTTAAGATAATATACACAATCCATTTATATTTCTTTATAGATTTTTAGATCTCAGATACAAATACCTTTTCTTTACATAAATAACAAAATTCCTGTTGCATTCAGCCACCACTAGGGGGTAGTATCCATAAAGACCCCAACCACACTGATAACTTCTCCAAATATACTGTACATTTAAGAAAATGTACAGAATCCTTTTATCTTTATGTTTATAGTGGGTTAGATCTGAGTGGAAAATACCTTTCTGCTCTTCTGAATTCTGGACGCATTCAGGCACCACTAGAGGGAGCTAAAGGCATATGTTAGAAAAAGAAGAGCCCTACTCTAATAACAGTCATATGGGATGACTTTAAGGTAGATATTACTTCCTGTTTCCTGTTAGGTCCGCCTAACCCTAGGGCCTAGTCCAATTCAACAAAGACATCTCACCTCTCCTGATATATACTAAATAGTAGTATTCTCTCAAGAAAAACACTTTTTATTATAATTTTATACTGTTATTGCTTTGTTATTAAGAAATCTTTAAATAAATTGAAAGTTTCCATTCCTCCTGTGTGTCGTAGTGTGTCCTGACACAGTCTAATCTATCATCATTGATTGGCTACTGTTAGAATGTACAAGCCACACCCACATTGGGTAACATCCAATAGAAAATGTATTTATCACTTTAGAGTTGGAGCCTCAGAGGAACAAAAGTATGCAAAATTAAAACTACAAAATGCAAGTTTTTACTAAATTAGAATTGTCAGGAGATGTGAGGACCCATTTAGTTTAATTTAAAGGGGTATTCTGGGATTTATTTTCTTAGGATATGTGATATTATTAGATAAGAATCTAAATATATCAAATATTTGATATCATATATCAAATATCTGACACCCAACATCCCCAGGAATCACCTTTTTATAAAGACCAGCGCCATATATTGTATAGTGGTCGTGCTTGGTATTGCAGTTCACCTTAATTTCACATGAACAGGTCTGAGCTACAAACAAATCATGTGACCAATGGATGGGACATAATGGACAATGAGAAGCAGCATTCACTAGGGCCGACTGTTGTCAGACTCCCACCATTCTGCTACAGGTTAGGGAATAGTGGAATACCCCTTTAAGGCCAACAAAATACCAGGATAGGTTATACAGAATGAGAAATTCAACTCAACTACTGTAATATAAAATATAAAATCCCCAATGAAATACAATCCATGTACTAATCTGATGCATATGATGTCTGATGCCTGTTTTCCCCTCATTTGTTAACTCCGCGAGCTCATATTTGACTGCATCAGTTTTATATATCAATCAAGAATGCAAAAAAAAAAAGGGCAGGCGCTTAGCGGGACGACAACAGAAAGTCAATAACGGAGGAGACTGATTAGGTTCTTAAAGTGTGAAAAATGGCTTTCTGCTCGTCAGGCTGCGGCGGTGAGACATTAAATAGAAATGACCATTTTTTACAATCATCCTTTATTTATTGGCATCAGTGTATTTTGAAAGTTCATAAATTATAGTAAAGGCTCTGACTGCCAACTCTGACTAAAGGGGGAAGGTCTAAAAACTGGAAAAAAAAGTGGTAAAATAAGGTAAAATTAGGATAATGTTCACACTAAGGGCGCTGTCTAGACTAAGCAGGGGTGGGACAATGAGGGGTAACTTGAAACTCTCCCTCCCCCGAGGATCAGGATCCACAATCCATGGGGGCATCACACTGCTGTGCTCTTAGCTCACTGTTTTGAACCGATCCACTCTTAGATCCTTTTGTAGACTTGCTCTACGCTCTAGTAGACAACAAGAAGCCTCCTACTGATTTTACTTAAAGCACAGTGGAGGGACAGTAGAATAGTTCAATGTAATGAGCTGAGAGTACTGCAGTATTAGGACACAGCATCCAGTTTCCCTTAGGACTCACAGTCTTGGAATCCAACGGTTTGGTTTGGTTTGGATGGGAGTACTGGCGGTGATGGGAACCACTTCAGCCAATAAAAGGCTTCAACAGATTACGGTAGGCCACCAATCGGTCACTTCAGGTCCCGTAACCCTTCTGGCCGGGTCATCAAAGTCAAAGACCTAGAGATCTTTATAATGTTGGAATTGAGAGCCAGAACGGGGTAAGTTCACTTGCTTTTCATTGGCCACTTCTGTCCTGAGTGAATATATTGAGCAATCTTGGGGGTTTTAGACCAAAAACTGGTTAACTGGTCAGACCAACAATGATCAGGTATCCATTATATAGCTGTCAGGGAAAGATGGTACTATTGGCAGTGGGATTACGACAATAAACATTGCCAACTCAATCCCGACCAAGTATGTTACAGAATTAAAAGTGTCCATACACGTTAGACTCTTCACTGAGAGTTGATGTTGGAAAAGAGAAGAATTGGGCACGTTGAGTTTTACTGAAGGTGTCTGGTTATGGATGACTACACTTTCAGAAACATTTGGACAGATGTATATCTTCAACTTAAAGGGGTATCCTAAATATAGTCACTGATATCATACCCTTTAAGAGTCTTTATATCAAATCAGAAACCTGGTTGTAGTATAAAGGATTCAGACCAACAGAATCCTGTCAATAATGAGAAGCTTATCTTGTGTTTTTCGTTGACGTCCTACTGTGTAGCTGACAGGGGCTGATAGTTGAGAGGCTCGCCACGTGCTCGGTTTGCAGAAAGCCAGGCAATTTATACATATTTAAATACTTCTGTTTGTTCCGGGGCTTGAGTCTGCTGCTCATTTTCACAGAGACATGCAATCCCTGTAGTGCTCTCCAAGTACCGAAACTCCTAGAGTGGAGACGTTACAGTCTGTCCAAATTATACGAAGCATCCTTCCAAGACTGTAACTATAATTCATTCATTTGTACGGTAGACAACTCTAAGACTCAAGCCTTGAGTTCTGAAAATTCTTCAAAATTGGGCGAAAGGAAATGAAGAATATATTATTCTATACTGACCACATAGCAACGCAAAGTGGCTTTTACAAATCCCATAAATCAAAGAAGGTCACCACAAGATTCTACCACAAACCGGTCTTGTTTATAGTGTTGTGTGGTGGCACGTACGATTCTTCTCCTCTAGAACGCTACATCTTACCAGTAATGAGCGTCATCTCAATCGTGAAATCAGCAAAACCCATAAACTTGATGTTTCAGATGTATCTGTCCGAGATATCTTGAAGGCCATCAAAGTCAAGACCTCTACAAGAGGAGATGTAGGGAAGTTTGATGTTAGATGTTGGGATTCTTTGATAACTAATATGGTCAAATGTTCTGCATGGTTGTTCTGCATTTGGGCTGTTCTTACATGGTAGCAATCAAGTTCTAAAGAATTTGGGGAGCCTTACTATGTAGACTAGACTTCTTAGAGGCTAACAAGGATTCTCTCGAATTTCTTGAAAACAAAAAGTGTGTTTACTCTGGTCCCTAACTCATGCATCTGATGACATTGCAGCAGTCTTCCAACTTCTGGGACCAGGGGACATCACTTCCTCTTACATCACGAGAGATCTGTGATCCAAGGAAATCACTAATTGGCCGAATAAGTTCTTAAGGGCAAGCCATCAGTGCCGAGGACCAGACGACCAACATGATGCTGGGAGCAGGAGCTAGGGCATGGAAAGTTCTAGGTTTTGGTCAAAACTGCTCCAACCCTTGTGGGTTTTTCCAGGAATCCTGAAAAACCTCTCTCATTTAAGGGAATTTTAAAGTTTTGTTAAACATCTGTTCTTCAAGCAGCAAGTTCAGCGCAAGTATAGTTAGTGATCTCATTCTGTGCCTAGGAGGGTTTCCAGGTACCCTCATACAAAAAACACTTTCAATCACTAAGTAGGGATGCCTACTGGACACTTAAGCTCAGAATGGAGGATAGATCTCGATAAGTCATTTGCCTTGAGATATCTATTTGAGAAGAATATTCGCAATGGCAAAGGGGTCCGTCCACCAGACCAAGAATTTACAGGCTTTTTTAAAGCAACTGTAGGCCAATAGTGGTCTCATTTCCAACAATGAATGATTCACTCTCGGAATTATCATGCAAAATACTTTGACCCAACTGGGGTTCGAAATCCCATAACTCAGGTTCCTCTCGGCGCAGGTCTAGAGGGGAGATAGTTCTTAGGCAACACATAACATATTGCTTTAATATGAAGCAATAAAAGGCGTATTTGCTAAGAAGCGCTAACCTATAAGAGGAGTTCAGCAGAATGAGCTGCAGGCTCTCTCGGCAAAGTTCATTGAATTAGCGCGGATATTTTATTCATACAGTCATAGACCGCACATTTAGATAAGTCACTTCTATTTCATTTAATCAGTTCCCGGGCAAAGATTTAGCAAAATAGTACATTTCGCACATGACAAATATTCCAGTCCTTGTGGTTGGAGGCCAAATAAACATTTTCAGTTTGCCGAGCGGAGAAATCCAACAATATCCATGGAGGTCATCCATCAAAGAGTGGTAATGGCATCAGTTCTGCTCGAAATGTCAATGGTAATGTCTGTATAATAGCATGGAAGTCACTCCGGAGAATGTCATTAACAATGATGGAATTTAAAGGGGTGAGACATCAATAGTTGCGAAACTGCAACTCCCACCACCCCCTGACATCCACAGGAGGAGACCATTGAGATCGAAGTTTAGATCCATCATAAAGAGGAACGGTGTACTGGAGAATATCAAAGCTATTGAAAAACATAGAATAATGAAAGGGTTACTATTGATATTTTTTTTATCCGCGTTACCCAAAGGATAAGATCTGATATTCCTGTAGGTCCCAAAAGAGCTCGAGCATATTGAAGGGATTTTCTTAGGTTCAAAATGTCTCCTGAGGCCTTCAAGAGGATCAAACATATATATTTGTGGCCACTAACTAAAAAATGAATACAAAGATAATCATATTTTTTATTTACATATGCAAATTAGCTTGCAAGTGTCTAAAAGAAACCATGATCCAGACTGAAAATCTGATTCATGGCTAAACAGGTGGCATTGGGTATGTTGGTTCTCAAAATGGTATGTTTTGCTTATAGTCTCCTGCACAACACTATTATTGACTTGGAAGCCATTTTGAACCAAATAGATTCCCTTTACGTCTTAACTCAACTTTAAATCAAGAAAGTGCCAGCAAAGTGGGGTATATTCTATGTCAAATGGTAGAACTGTAGTCTTGCGGCACTGGGGCCCTGGGTTGAATCTGACCTAGGTCAACATCTGCATAGACTTTACGTGTTACCCCCATGTGTTTGAGTTTTTTTTCCACATTCAACTAGATCATAGATTGTGATCTAGGGGATGACCGACTCGGTACAGTAATGTGAAATATTTTGGAACTCTACAAATAAATTCAAAAATACTGTAAATATGAGAAACCATCTTATATTTTGAAGGATACTTCTGGTTGAGATGTTGGTTGAGGAGCGATTCTCAGTTTAGCACTTCACTATATTAAACTTTTTCCAGTGTTATCCTATTCCAGCTCACGATGCCGGGCCAAGACACTAATAAATGACTATACACTGCAATAAAAGGTGTAGACTAGTCATGGAGGTCAAGGGACACGCTAAATGTCCCAAAGAGCCACATCTGGCTCCCAGGTTTAAATTGTAAAATTTGACCACAACGTCCTGATAAATAAGGGACCACAAAGTAAAAACAGATGGGTCTGCGACTCCCGACCTGTGGTGGTTGTAGCATGAAGTCTGAGATGGGTCACGGGGGACTGTAAATTTGTTCTGCTCCCTTAATGAAAGAACTATAAATAATGTCTATGAGGTCCAAGCTACAATTTCGGTCTCACCTGCCGTCTGCTTTGGTTTCCACCCTGACCTGTGGGGATGAGTTACAACCTACGTGATTTCCACTGTAAGTGACTTCAAGGAAGCTTCATGATGCTTCTTAGGTAGACCTCAGACCAGAGTTAGTTCTTGGGATAAATTAAGGTCCACCTCCGAGAACTAAATTTCCTAACCTTCTTCATTTGCATTATTATGCGGTAAATATCTTCAAAGGCCAATTTTATGAGTGGACATGGTATCTGTATACTGCCTCTTGTGGAGTAAATCATGGCATGATATTTTGATCTGTGGATACCCCATGATCTAGAGGATGGAGGTCATGAGATCTCCATCAACTTGAGACTCAAATGGTGGCGTAGGTTTTGATGTGGTGTCATAGTCATACAATATTTTGCCTCAACGATGGCCTACTACCAGGAATACAAATTGATATCGGATCGGCACCCCCATTGACCAACCGTTCTTCTGCTCTTCAGACGTTTGACTGGTGGAAGGTCAGTCCTATTTCATGGAATTGGCTGAGCTGTAACACCAACCAAAGTGGAGAAGCCCCATCTGAATGTTGTGGTCTCTTCAAACATCTAATCACAGTTGTCCAGGTATCAGACCCCAACAAATCTGATGACAGTCATCAATATCTAAGTCTTTGGAAATCCCCTTTAAGTCGAATCATGATCCATAGTCCAATGTAGTTTTGATGGTCTCCATTAATCCCCTTATACTAAGCTATTTTTAATGCAATGTAATTCGCTCTGTAAATCCTGGCACTGCTCGGAGACAGATTCTGCCATCCTAGTAGCTAGTGAGTAACACATTGTCACGCAGTCTGCACCGAGGGGATTCCATATGGTAAAGCAATACCGAGGCGGCCATTCACAGCTGACTTCCCTGACTGACATAAGTGCATGTAATCACCCTACAAGACGCACATATGAGATATCCGACGGCGTTATGAGAATTCCTCCGCTCAAACATGGCCGCCGTCTACATCCCCCCGTAAGAAAAATTCCAGTCATCTCATTACTTCAACGACTCAACCATCTCAACCCAAGCCCAGGGATTCTGTGGTGACTTTAATTAAAAGGGGCTAATTTGATTTTCCATTGGATTCTTGGCTACGCTGGTTGCTACAATGTGGAAACCATAGTTCAATGCTCCTCAAAGATTGACCAATCATGGAGCAGCTGCACCAAAAGAGATGGGATCGTCAGATTTTGAAGGCCTTGAATGGAATTTCTCACTAATTTCAAGACGTTTTCAGTATTGTCCCTGGAGATATGGGTAATCATAGTTTTGTGCATGTTGTTAGTAGCAGCAGAACTGTGAAAAATGGATCACACTTCTCCAACTGGGGGTGTGTCCTCACACTGATTTTCTTTTAGTTCTTTTCAGTTCTCTTCTGTAGGTCTCCCTTCTACTCCCTTATATTTATAGTGAATGCTACAGCAGAGTGGAGGGGCTATCAAGCAGCTCCATACTAGGAACTAAGAGAACAGCAGGGTGGGGACACTTGAAGAAGCTATAATCATGGAAAATTGTTCAAAGTCCTGCTGCTACTCCCAAACCACACAAAGGTAAGATTACACAGATCCACAGGGCAAACTCTAACACTGCCTGCAGAGAGCTAAGAGCACAGCAGTGTGAGGACACAACCCCAGTGAACTTGGAGTATCTATAATCCTGGAATATAAATGCAAATGTAAAGAGTCTTGCAGCTACTAACAACATACACATAGGTATGTTACACAGATTTCCAGGGGCAATATATAACACTGCCTGCAGAGAGCTAAGAGCACAGCAGTGTAAGGAAACATTAACAGAATCCCAGTATATAAATCAATTTACAGTTCTGTAGCTACTAACAACACACACAAAGTATGATTACACAGATTTACAGGGGCTATCTCTAACACTGCCTACAGAGAGCTAAGAGCACAGCAGTGTGAGGACACAACCCCAGTTCACTGCAACACACACAAAGGTAGGATGACACAGATCTCCAGGAGTAATGTCTAAACCTGCCTGCAGAGAGCTAAGAGCACAGCAGTGTGAGGACACAACCCCAGTTCACTTACAACAAGCAAAGTTAGGATGACACAGATCTCCAGGGGTAATTTTTAAAACTTCCTGCAGAGAGCTAAGAGTGCAGCAGTGTGAGGACACAACCCCAGTGCACTTACAAGACACATAAAGGTATGATTACATAGAGCTCCAGAGGCAATATCCAACACTGCCTGCATAAAGCTAAGAGCGCAGCAGTGTGAGGACACAACCCCAATTCACTTGCAACACATACAAAGGTAGGATGACAGAGATCTCCAGGAGTAATGTCTAAACCTGCCTGCAGAGAGCTAAGAGCGCAGCAGTGTGAGGACACAACCCCAGTTCCCTTGCAACACACACACAGGTAGCATGACACAGAACTCCAGGAGTAATGTCTAAACCTGCCTGCAGAGAGCTAAGAGCGCAGCAGTGTGAGGACACACTATCAGTGAACTTGGAGAAGCTGAATCTATATCCATATTCCACAGTCCTGCTGCTACTAACAACATACATAAAATAGGATTCAACACAGAGATTCTCTGTCAATAAAAGAGGATAAAATTCAAAAAAATCTAAAAAAAAATAATAAAACAACAACAATAAAAATAATAATAGTATGAAATTATATTAATAATAATAATAATAATAATAATAGTGATAAAATGGATCTAATGCAAATTTGTTTCATCCCCCCCCCTCTTCTATTATTGAAGGGTTAATGTAGCAATGCAAAGTAACACCCCCCCCTCGTCCCCATTCACATTGGACTTTTATGTTAATAAACCAGCTGCAACACAACAACCTTACATTTCCCATTTCCAGCGATTAGAATCAGGTCATTGCCCAATTGTTCAGAGTTATGAATGCAAGAACGAGTTTTTTCTCCCTTACATCTGCCGTGTTTTGTTTATCGCATCTTCCGAAGTAATTAAAAGTGCGCGAAGAGAAAAGAGCAGCGCGATCGCCTGACAGGGTATACTAGTTATAGCACAAGCCAGCCAAAAAACCCCCGAAATATCGTATCGGGCTGCGGGCGGTAAAGCGACACTTGCCGAAAAATCATCACGGTTAATGTGACAGTCAGGGCGGCGCCAATTAGGAAAATGTAAGAATTTACTGCATTCTAGTGTTACAATCTGTTACACGCTAAGATATTATAGGTTTGCAGAGACCTCAGTGCACAGCAGTGTGAGGATATGCCGCGGAAAGCTACAATCCTGCAATATGAATTCAAATTTCACAGTCCTGCTGCTACTCACAACATACACACAACAAAAATTACATTGGACGATACCCAAGACTGTTTGCAGTTTTGGATGTCCAAACTGGTAACTGAAAGCTAAGAGAACAGAGGTGTGAGGATTTGGCCCCAGGGTTACATTTCCAGCTAAAGGTTTCCAGGGACAATACTGAATGCTGTTTTTTACAAAACTGTTTATTGAAAGCTAAGTGCACAGCAGTGTGAGGACCTGCCTCTGGCATACTGCTCTGCTCTTATATCTTTGCATTATGCTGATTCACAGTCTCTGCTCTAAGTGACTTCTGTAGCATTTAACCAGCTTCAAAACAAAGAAAAGGGGTTGTGGAGCAGTTATAATACTGAGAGCACAGAGCACAGAAGTGTCAGGACACACCCCCAGTGCTACAATTCTGGAATATAAATCCATTTTTCACAGTCCTGCTGCTACTAATGAATTACACAAAGGTATAATTATACAGATCTCCAAGGACAATACCTAATGCTGCCTGAAGCTTTGTATGTGAGAACTCCTAAATGAAAGCTAAGAGCACAGCAGTGTGAGGACTTGCCCCTGTTTCATCTTTGTGCTCTTTCTTTTCTCTTAGCATAAGGCTGCTTACCAGTCACTGCTCTAAGAGAATTCTGTAGTACTCAGTGTAGAAGCTTGCCTCAGCTTTAACTCAGGAAAGAGAGAGAGCACAGAAGTGTGAGGACACGCCCCCAGTGCCTTATTTCTGTAATATAAATCCTTTTTTCACAGTCCTGCTGCTACTAACAACAACAAAGGTGTGATTACACATCTCTCCAGGGACAATACCGGAGTTTTGGACGGTCACAGATTGCCTTTAGATAAAAGTGGACAAATTAATAGAAAATTGGTGAGGGCAACACTAGGAAGAATCCGGAATCCGGTTTGATAATCTGGGAGAGATACTAGCATGTCACATACGGGCGTACGGTGCGGGTCACTGCTCCTCATACTAATAAGATGGTGACATGAAAAACATAAGGGTGGACAGGTTGCTACGGGGAGAACAAATACGAAATGTCATCTAGCAAGGATCTAGCACAATGCCCGTGGCTACGGCCTGACCAGGCACCATGACATAATTGGTGCCTACCGTTGGGATGCAACACAACTAAATATGTAATGATTGCCAGGATAGCAAAAAGCTCGAGCCGGGATATGTTATCAAGAGCAAAGCCAAGCGAGGGATTTATAAGATTTAAAGGGGTTGTTGAGGTTTTCAAAAACATGGCTACTTTATGGAAGACACAAAAACATCCATGCCCATAGGTTCTGTCTGGTTCTGGTATTGCAACCCAGTTCCATTATCTTCAAGAGAGCCGAAATGCAATACCACATAAGACTCATGGACAGCGGTGGTGGCTTTGCGTCTTGTAGGAAGCAGCCAATTTAGGTGAAAGAGAGGGGACTATGTTGGGGAGTTTGCACCTGAGTCTTTGTTAGACAAGTACATTTTATAGTTCTCATGTAGACATTAGTGGGTAACAGGCTACTGGAACATTTTGACAGCTTCTTTCCCTAAACTCAAGGTCAAGTCCTAGGAGGTCCTCCAGTGGGCCTAAGCTTCGGCACTTAATGGTTGCCAAAAATTTAGCAGAAGACAACCTCAATTGGATGGTCACTTTGGAACTTGTCACCTGCCACTGGGGTCTAATTTTTATGGTTGGAGGAACAAATACTCTATTAAACCTTATGCTAGTTTCGATGGAGATGGACTGCCACTATAAATGTAGGCAGACCACAGAATAGATGAAGGTGGACCACAGGTATAGATCATGGTAGACCACTCATCTAGATGAAGGTAGGCCACCAGTGAACATGAAGATGGACCGCCAATATAGATGAAGGTGGACTGATGGTATAAATGGAAGGAGAACGCCAGTATAGATAAAGGCGAACCACCAATATAGGTGAAGGCAGACCTCCAGCATAGAAAAAGGTGGACCGCCAGTATAGATAAAGAAAGATTTAGATGAAGGTGGACCACTAGTATAGAAGAAAGCTGACGAGTTGTATAGATGACGGTGGAGCTCCAGTATAGATGAAGTCAAACCACAGATATAGATTAAGATACAAAAACTAGCATGAATGAAGGTGGACCCCCAGTATAGATGAAGGCTGACAACTTGTTTAGATGAAGGTGAACACCAGTATAGATGAAGGCTGACAACTTGTTTAGATGAAGGGGAACACCAGTATAGATGAAGGTGGACCCTCATTATAGATGAAAGTGGACCATAAGTATAGATGAAGGCTGACCACTTGTATAGATGTGAGGGATCCCCAGTATAGATGAAGGTGGACCCACAGTATACATGGAGATAGACCACTGGTATAGATGAATTCGGACCACCAATATAGATGAAGGCTGACAACTTGTTTAGATGAAGGTGGACACCAGTATAGATGAAGGTGGACCCTCATTATAGATGACAGTGGACCATAAGTATAGATGAAGGCTGACCACTTGTATAGATGTGAGGGATCCCCAGTATAGATGAAGGTAGACCCCCAGTATACATGGAGATAGACCACTGATATAGATGAATTCAGACCACCAATATAGATGAAGGCTGGCCACTTGAATAGATGTTGGGGAACTCCAGTATAGATGAAGGTGGACACCCAGTATACATGAAGATGGACCACTCTCATAAATAAATGTGGACCACCAGTATAGATGAAGGTTGACCACTTTTATAGATGTGGGGGATCCCCAGTATAGATAAGGGTGGACCCCCAGTACACATGAAGATAGACCACTGGTATAGATCAAGGTGGACCACCAGTATAGATGAAGGCTAACCACTTGTATAGATGTCGGGAATCCCCAGTATAGATGAAGGCTGACCACTTGTTTAAATGAAGGCGGACACCAGTATAGATAAAGGTGGACCCCCAGTATACATGACGATAGACCACTGGTATAGATGAATTCGGATCACCAGTATAGATGAAAGCTGACCAGTTGCATAGATGTTGGGGATCCCCAGTATACATGAAGATGGACCAGTGGTATAAATGAATGTGGACCACCAGTATATATGAAGGCTGAGCACTTGTATAGATGTTGGGAATTCCCAGTATGGATGAAGGTGGACCCCCAGTATACATGTAGATTGAGCACTGGTATAGATGAAGATAGACCACCTGTATAAATGAATGTGGACCACCAGTATAGTTGAAGGTTGAGCACTGGTATAGACGTAGGGGATCCTCAGTATAGCTGAAGATGGACCCCCAGTATACATGAAGTTGCACCACCAGTATAGATGAAGTCAGACCACTTGAATAGATGAAGGCTGAACACCAGAATACATGAAGATGGACCGGTATTATAGATGAAGGTGGACCACCAAGATCATTCTACCTGGAAGGATAAGAACCTACAGCGTGACACTACCAGATATAGGTTTGCCGACCAGTGACTTCTCATAGAAATTACAAAATTACAGTTTCTATTAAAATCTCACGGAACAATGTTGTTTTGCGCGTCTCGTTAACCGCGGCCCTTTTATTAAGTTACATCTTGACGTCTGTCATTTCTTGAGCTCACACTGCAGCGCACAGCAATAATCCAGTTAACATCCCGCATCCTACCAGGAATCGATGGCAACCAGCACGTGCATGGTCACCAAAGGTCAAAGAAATTATAGCCAGATCAAGTCATTAAATTTCGCTAAGCCCTTCCCCCATGACAAGAGGATGCAAGCACTTAAGTCAAGAGGATCGGCATTGCATATTATTCCCTGGAGACAAGGAATACAGAAATAGCATAAATACCATATCTTTGTTAAAGGTAAACTGGAAAAAAACACTTGAAAAACCAATGATGCAACACAGTATAATTCCCAGAGCTGAGCAGGAAGCATCTGCAAGGTATCGGCACTCAAATGTACCTATGTAGAGTGTATTTAAAGAAGACCTTTCATCACCTCAACCAAATCCAACTCTCTACATCCGTAAATAGACTCTGCTCTACTGATTCCCAAGCAGTTTGAATTTTTTCTCTAGCCCCCACCGTTCTTGAGCAATCATTGAAATAAGTTTCAGACCCTTGTATGCTAATAAGGTTCTCTATTGTCAAGTGGGCAGTCTACACCTACACAGGACCACCCACCTGACAGTAAAGAGCAAAACACCGATTGCTCAGGAATGGTGGGGGTTAGAGAAAAAATTCCAATTGCGCCAGAATCAGTGGAACAGGGTCTATTCAAGGATCCAAAGAGTTTAAGTAGGTGGGGGTGGTCACAGGTCATTTTTAAAAGGGAGTCTACAAACTCTGAAATTATCCCTCAAGTAATAACAGCATTATTTATGACACCTTGCAAAATTCTAGCCTTACCTTTCATGTCTCTCAGTGATTCGTCATTTTCGAGAAAGTATTGGTTTTATGAGTATGCAAATTAGCTTTCCAATGCATCAGGCACAGAGCTAGGCCTTACAATACACTCATCTGCTTCTTTGTACTCCTTCTTTTTTATAAACATGTCTATAATTACATGAAGTATTAGTCTTGGAACGTAATTGGGGAAAGTGCAAACAACAGCAGATAAGGCCCCGCCCCTTGGTGCACCAAGAATATAATTTGCATAAAGATAAAAACTTAATTTTCTCCAAAATTACAGATCCCCAAGAAAGAGAATATATATATGTCTAGAAAAGCTTATAAGGTGTCCTTCACAACACTGTAAAGTTGTAAGGTAATTTGGCATGTGGTATACTCCTTTTATCGTCATCATTTGTCACACCATTCAAGTATTTTCTTTTTTTTCTAAAGAAGCCCTTTAACCTCTATTACTAGATATCCTGTAATTTCCTTGAATTATAAACAGTGTTTAGATTCCTAAGAACTTTCTGTTTCTACAATACTTCAGAAATTCACTTTGAAGCCCAACAACAACATCAATCAAGAGGGAAAAATTATCAAGCTGCCATTTTGTTGTAGCCTGAATATGCTAAAGCTCTTGAGTCACTGTATGACCTTAAGATTTAGCTTTCTCCAGTATTTCCACCAAATCGATTGCACTTCAGGTGGTTTTCCGAGAGGCCTAGTAATAAAGAGAAACAATGACCTAGATTTCATCCACATGGCCACTCATTAATCTGAGGTATTGTCTTCCCGATATCCTGGAGTGACATCCTGCAACACATGGGAACTGCTCAATGAAGATAACTGCACAGAATTATGGCTTCTAAGGTCCTCGTTGACGTAAGGCTTATGACCGGTCCCTGGGGGTTTCTTGGCTTTGTAAGGAAGATTAAATTGGGCTGAACATTTTAAGGCAACGTTATGGTAACAGGAGATGATGGCGAGCCATCTGGTCTTCACAGCAGCTAACTCCTAGGAAGTGTAAATCTGATTCATTTCCCGAGAAGAGGAGGCTGCATTACAGTTCACTTGGGAAACAGAAGGTGCTCGGGTTGGTGGTTGCAACAGTTGTTTCCGAGAAATCTTAGCATGGATGTTGACAACAGAAGAGAGCCACCTGGTCCACCAAGATCATTCAAGACGATATTCTAGTTGACTTCTTATTTCCTTTTTTAACCCTCTTTGGACTTTGGAAGTCCATTGGGTTAAGGACATTAAATTAATACTAAACTAAGCCTATGAAAATTGGGCAAATTGAAAAGATGAATATTCTGAATCTATTTTTGAGTTTTTTCATGGAACGAGACACCACAGCCAACTCAGCAAAGACCAATATGGAACTATTGAAATACGGCACTGGTAAACATCTCTAGTTGTAGATCCCTATAACTATTGGTTGGGTACACCCTAGGATAAGATTGTCAAATGAACCCAAAGACAAAAAGGTGGACGTTCAAATTCCGGGTGAAATGAATTCCAGGTTTTAGGAAATAAGAGCAAATGGCAACACGTTTCGCGACATTGCTGCGGACGCTTCATCAGGTCATGTCCACAACAGCAACGATTCGGTCACTAGTAGCTGGGGCCTTTGGGTTCCTTTGACAATCTTGTCCTAGGGTACACCCTAGCAATAGTTATGTGCTACATGCCAGGGATATACTGACATATCCAAGGGCTAGGACGTGACTGCAGCACTCTAATAGTCTACAAATACCTATGCCCTGTGCAGAGTAGTTCCTGAACTGCAGTACAACCAAAAAAAGGTTAGTGTATCTACTCTAGCGCTACTATTTTAGTTTCAGGATAACCTTCCACCAGGTAGCAGTGTTGTTTCTCTTTTTTTCAAGTTGTTTCTTTTTTGGAACATCAACTTAGTTGTAGATCCTTAGTCTTAGACTGCCCAATAATGGTATGGTCCAAGTCCTTACTGGTAAATTGCCACATAATATCTTGACAATGGTATAGGTTCCTACAGGTCGATAGTCCTATAATGGTGTGGCACTGGTGGATGGGTCTTATGGTGGATATTCAGTGTAATAAGTTGGGACTGGTAGAGGTGCCTACTGGTAGTGGGGCACCGGTTAAGTTGCCTACAAAGAGATTGTACATCCATACTAAGAAGTAGATCCATAATACAGAGCTGAGTAACAGTTGACCATCAAAATACCAAAGGATCCCAAAGGACCCATTTTCTTCAGCATGGATGGATGATGGGCCATTGAGCTTACTATGCACCTTCAAAAGCTATCATCCAGTCTAACGCTCCCGATTCACATGTTTGGGGAGAGTTAGCACATCACCATACGCAAAAGGTAGGTGCTACTCCAAGAATCGGTGCTTTAAGATGATTCTTTGTCTCATATGTATGGAAATCTTAAGAATTATATCCTCTTTTAGACCTGACCCAAAGCTATATGACGGACCCCCGTGTGTCTAGAACCAATTTAACACTGGAATTCTAAACAGGCATAAATGGCAACAAAATGTCTCAATTTACAAACAACAACTAATCCACATGTGAATATCATCATTATTAATCATGTGCTTAGTATGACGAATGACCGGTGTCCATACTCTAAATGTCATGATATTTACGGTATACAACGTACAGAAGGCGAAGTCCTGTGTAAATGCTAAAATACATCACTTCCAGTAACTATCTCTTCTTGTCTGGTTTATATAACCAGTTTTCAAGTACTATATAAGAGTAAGGTTTTCTTAAAGGGGTTTCCAGGATTGGAGCATGGAACATATATGTATCATTCACTGATTTCAGTAGTTGCTGTGTAATACCTCAATGCTCCTGTGGGGGCTCTGCAGGAAAATTACAGACTATGCTCTTGCCTTCTACCACAATCACTTCAAATTTGCTCTGGAGGACCTGTAATGTTCATAGAATACATAGGCAACTAATTGGGAATAGTGTAATACCTCAATCTTCCTGAGGAGGCACTGCAGGAAATGAAACACTATGCTCTTACCTACTACTTCAATCACTTCAAATTTGAAAAAGCAGACAATGGTATTTTCAAACAAAAATTGAGAGATTTTGGTGAACATTGGTTTATTAAAGTGGTTTTTAAGTTTTTTTTTTAACATTTTCAAATACATTTGTACTTTTTAGATGAGAATTCCAATCTTCTAGAAACTAAAATCTATTATAGAACTAGAAGAGTGGCTACAAAGAATAAATATTTCTCTGGAGGACCTGTAATGTTCATATATTACATAGACAACTAATTGGGAATAGTGCAATACTTCAATCTTCCTGCAGGGAAATGAAACACTATGCTCTTGCCTACTACCTCAATCACTTCAAATTTAAAAAAAGCAGACAATGGTATTTTCAAACAAAAATGGAGAGATTTGGTGATCAGTAATATACTACAGTGGTTTTTAGGTTTTAAAACAGTGTTTTTCAAATACATTTGGACTTTTTAGATGAGAATTCCGATATACTAGGACTTAAGATCTATTATAGAACTAGAAGAGTGGCTACAAAGAATAAATATTTCTCTGGAGGACCTGTAATGTTCATATATTACATAGACAAAAACTTGGAATGTTGTAATACCTCAATCTACCTGCGGGGGCAGTGCAGGGAAATGAAACTGAGTTTTTCTATATATTGTAGTTTCTTTCTGTCTACCTAAACTTTTCCATCGTGGGAATAATCACAACAAGTGATGAAATAGATGTATAATCATGGCTGACAGTTAAACCATGATGTCTTTAGTTATAGATGTCTCATTATGTATCTAAGAGCACTTCCATAATGTTCCATTGTCAGCGCTGAAGGCTGTTTAAGGAGACGGCTTGATACGACCTTGAGAATACAAAGTCACGTCATCTTGGTCAGCGTATTTTAGCGGAGGCCCCCTTAAGTGTACTCCACACCTCGCTTCTTCCTTAACAAAGGTCTAAGAGACCCGGCTTTTATATGGTGGAGATCATTATAATTAAATATTAAAAGCCGGAGCGCAGTTTTTGCTATACAATACAAATGTTCCCAATCTTCTGGTTGACTTGTCGAAATTTATGGTCAGCTGTTCAGTAGTTATTCTGGGAACATGGGATCATAAAATATAATCAATTCTCAATTAGCAGACTCTTAGGTAATTATCAAACCATATCTTCCAACGACTGAGCGTCTTCGTCGCCGGAGCTCAATGTCAAGAAAAAAATTTCCATAAAATGCAGCGGTTCAGAAGATGTTTAACAAATGGGCTTTAAGGGGGTATATACATTTAAAGGAGTATTAAAAATGCTAAATTTAAAAAAAAATCCTATAAAATTAAAGGGGCTGTATTAAGCAACATAATTATCTTCTATCCACTGCATAGTGGTACATATATGATCATTGGTGGGCCAAGTCAAAACTGTGTCTGGTGCTTCCGAAAAGTCCTACTTGTGCTCCCCCTTTCCAAAGATTGAAATATAATTGGACCCCCCACAATCATACATGAGGATATGGGATATATAAATCTAAAACTTGACACAACCCCTTTAAGAGTGGAGGTGGTTAGATGCATTATCTAGGACTAGTTGTTGATGACCTTCCTTGAAGAAGTCGTCAATATCTGTTTAGTGGTCGGAGCTCCAATAATCTGTTACACCCATGGGAAACACGGGACATAAAACGAAAAGTCATAAAAGCAGCTCCGCCTCCCTTTAACAACTATACTAAGACTGCCCCTTAAAGATTTTGACTGAACCGCAAACTTTACTGAGACAGCGCTTATAAGATTTTGCTTGATGATTCCGGAACTGCAAACTATACTGAGACTGTCCCTTTAAGATTTTCACTGAAACTGCAAACTATATGAAAAATTGCCCCTTGAAGATTTTGATGGAACTGAAAACTATACTGGAACAGTGCCTTTAAGATTTTGATGGAACTGCAAACTACACTGAGATAGCACCCTTAAGATTCTGCTGGATGATTCCGGAACTGCAAACTGTACTGAGACTGTCCCTTTAAGATTTTCACTGAAACTGCAAGCTATATGTAAATTTCCCCTTAAAGATTTTGATGGAACTAAAAACTATACTGGGATTTTGATGGAACTGCAATCTACATGGAGATTGCCCCTTTAAGATTTTGCTGAAACAGTTGTGGCTTTTGATGGTTACAAGGGACATGGAACCAACTGCTTCTGTGCCCTGTGCTTTTATATTGGACAAACAATATGAACAGAGTGGTCATATTATGGCCTCCAACTTTTTTCTGTGTAACAGGCCATCAATAACTATTTCCACACATTCCCTTTAAGAGATATATATCAAGTATGACCTGGTATAAGGTGTCCTCATCTGTTGCACAAATTAGAGTCTCTCTTCCTCTGGAGGAACTTTTCTGTCTATAATTACACAGGGAGCCTACTAAATATAATAGGCTCTGTAATACTTCATTTCACCAGTGGGGGCACTGCAGGGAAACTAAACACTTGTTACTAGTATTCCATCACCGATCACAGCTGATCAATGGGGTCCAAGCAGGTGGAACGTTGATATCAGCTTTTTCTAATAAGTTGGGATTGTCTGTACCACTTTAAAAACAGCTCCGAACTTCAGAGAGGTCTTGTACCTCTCCCGAAATGAAAGCTAGAAAAATGTAGGCTATAAGGAGCGAGACAAGACAAAACCTGAAGTTATTTAAGGTGATAGGATATTCGTGCTCAGCCTGAAAATTGTCTCTGTGGACCCACAGCAAAGGTCATCTTGGAGATGTTCGACCTGACCTTCACAGCACACCGTAGAGGAAATTTTTTTGCATTAATTTTTTTTTTTTTTCATATTAAACTTTGGCATTGACTGCAGATTGGTTAACGCTATAATCTCAGCTCCGCCGTCGCAGATTGTACGGTGATTTGACTGCATTAAAATGTTCCGTGATGGAATAAGAAGATTTAAAGGTAATTTTCCACTAAATCTGATTATTACCTGATGTAACTTTTTGCAGTCTCTTTGTCACTGGAGCATTTATGATTGACACGTACAATGAAGCGAGATTACCTATTCTGGGAGAGCTATATATTTTTTTTTCCCGTGATGGTTTTTCAATGAGCGACTGACAGATCTTTGAAAAAGACAACTTGAAACAGTGCAAATTACCGTACCGACAAAATCAGGTACTGAATGTTCATCATGAGGGGCAACGGATCCTCCATTGACCAGGGCTCATGTATTAGGTGACTCTGACCACCTAAACCACCTAAAAATAAAAGGATCAGGTGCTGGAGTTTAACATCCCTGATCCTTCTTTTTCTTGGTGTCAACTTTTTCGAAAAGGGTCGAAAGGAGACCCTATACATCAGGTGGTTGACCACTCCTGAAGAAATCGGTGGAAATCTAGAAACGTCTCTGGCAGTGGTTTATCTCTCCTTAAACTAGAAGGATTGGGTGTTGGAGATCAACATCCCTGATCCTTCTTTTTCTTGACGTCAACTTTTTTGAAAATGGTCGGAAGGAAACCATATGGTTGGCTACGCCTGAAGAAATTGGTGGAAATCTAGAAATGTCTCTGTGTACCTCTGGCAGTGGTTTATCTCTCCTTAAAATGGGAGATTGGGTGTTGGAGATCAACATCCCTGATCCTTCTTTTTCTTGGTGTTCAACTTTTTTGAAAAGGTTCGAAAGAGCACCTATACACTCAGGTGGTTAAACCACTCCTGAGGAATCAGTGGAAATGTAGAAAACGTTCTGGCAGTGGTTTATCTCCTTAAAATAGAAGGATTGGGTGTTGGATCAACATCCCTGAATCCTCTTTTTCTTGACGACACTTTTTTAAAAGGTCGGAAGGAACCATATGGTTGGCTACGCCTGAAAAATTGGTGGAAATCTAGAATGTCTCTGTGTAACCTCTGGCAGTGGTTTATCTCTCCTTAAATGGAAGATTGAGTGTTGGAGATCAACATCCTGTATCCTTCTTTTTCTTGGTGTCAACTTTTCGAAGGGTCGAAGGAGACCCTATACATCAGGTGTTAACCTCACTCCGAAGGAATCAGTTGGAAATGTAGAACGTCTCTGGCAGTGGTTATCTTCCTTAAATAGAAATTGGGTGTTGGAGATGGAACATCCCCGATCCTTCTTTTTCTTGACGTCAACTTTTTTTGAAAAAGGTCAGAAGGAACCCAATGGTTGGCTACGCCTGAAAGAAATCGGTGGAAATCTAGAAATGTCTCTGTGTAACTGGGCAGTGGTTTATCTCTTTTTAAATAGAATGAGATTGGTGTTGGGATCAACATCCCGATCCTCTCCTTTCTGACGTCAACTTTTTTGAAAGAAGTCGGAAGGAACCATATGGTTGGCTACGCCTGAAGAAATCGGTGGAAATCTAGAAATGTCTCTGTGAAACTCGGCAGTGGTTTATCTTTTTTAAAATGTAGGATGGGTGTTGGAGATAAACTCCCTTCCTTCTTTTCTTGACGTCAACTTTATGAAAGGGTCGGAACGAAACCATATGGTTGTGCTACCGCCTGAAGAAACTGGTGGAAATCTGAATGTCTCTTTTACCTCTGGCAGTGGATTTATGACCCCTTAAAACAGAAGTATTGGGTGTTGGGGTCAACTTCGCTGATCCTTCTTTTTCTTGAAGCCAACTTTTTGAAAAAGGTCGAAAAACCATATGGTTGGCCACGCCAGACGATGGTGGAAATCTAGAAATGTCTCTTTTACCATCTGGCAGTGATTTATCTCCTTTAAATAGAAGGTCGGGTATTGGAAATCACACTCCCTGATGCTTCTTTTCTTGATGTCACATTTATCGAAAAAAGGTCGGAAGGAAACCTATGGTTGGCCACGCCTAAGACAATTGGTGGAAATCTAGAAACGTCTCTGTTTACCCCTGGCAGTGATTTTGACCCCTTAAATAGAAGGACCGGGTGTTTAAGTATGAGACCCATCTACACCCCCAGGTATTAACTGAGAGTCGGGAGGCCCTATAATCCAAAATTGGTGGGATTGGCCAACATTACTCTACTGTGTACAGCCACCTCCTGTACTTTGGGTCAGTAAGAGATACCAGCTATTTTCTCACCTCCCCTTCTTGATACTGTGCAATCACCGATGACATCATGAAGGAGGATCAATCAGTGATGACATCATAAAGGAGAAGATCACCAGTGATTCATCACAAAGGAGAAGGCAATCAGTTGACATAATCAATTAAGCAACTTCAATCAGTGATGACATCACACAAAGAGGAGTCTAATCAGAGTACATCATTAAAGAGAAATTGTAATCAGCGATGATATCATCAAGAGAAAGTGGAGTCAGCAACGACTATCAAAAAAGAGTGTAAAATGATGATGTCATCAATCAAGAAGTAAATCAGGGGTGAATATCATCAAGGAGAAAGTGTAATCAGTGATGATATCCTCAAATCAGAAGTACATCTCGCGGTAATATTCTCAATGAAGAAAGTACAGTCAGTGATGACCATCATGAAAATAGGAAGTGTAACTATGATCATCTCAAAGAAGTGCATCAGTGATGATGTCATCAAATCAAAAGTACAATTATGTGAGATTCATCTAAAGAGAACGTGCAATCATGATATCTAAGGAGAAAGTGCACTTGAGGATATCGTAAAGCATGAAATTGCAATCGTGATATCATAAAGGAAGAAGTTGCAATCAGTGAACATCATCAAAATCAGAAAGTGTAATCAGTGATGACATCATCAAACAGAAAGTGGAGTCACAGGACATTATCAAAAAAGGAGTGTAAATGATGATGTCATCAAATCAAGGTAACATCAGGGTTGATATCATCAAAGGAAAAGTGTTCAGTGATGAATTCATCAAATCAGGAAGTACAATCAGTGATGATATCATCAAAGGAGAAAAGCTAATCCGGATGAAATTATCAAAAAGTATGTAATTAGCAATGAATCTCAGCATTTTAATTAGGGATTATATCATGAAAGGAAGAAGTTACGTAGTCGGAGGATATATAAAACAGTTACTGGGATTTATTGGCGAGCACATGCCCAGCCTGGTGTCCTAAGCTTCTATTGTTCAATGGTCCCATCTGTTTTTATGGTTTAAAATAAATATATATCTAAGCTGCATTCCAGATACCCCTGTGTACAGGAGCGGCGCTGTTTAATCATCTTTAAAAATTATCTATGCATTATGGTCGTAAATCTTAAATTCAGAATATTAGCTCCGTCCTGTAAATAATATTCCGATGCGGCTGTATTTTTGTGTTACCTTTGGCTATTTCTCAGATCAGCAGCTGAAGCGAGTGGATTTTTGGTTAGTCATTAAATCATTTGTTTATCGTTGGCATGAAGGGGAATGGAGGAAGGATTGCTGGCACAGTGAATCATCAGACAGCAGATAGCTATTCTCCCGAGTCTGCTAATCGCCCGACAAGCTCACTAAGGATCGGTCATCCACATAATACCGCAATATACCACAAAAAAATTCCTGCAGACTCTGAAGCAGGGAACGCTTCCCCCCATTGTAACCCGTCCCAGAGGGCCCATGTCAACCGTTTCCTCGCTCGCACTCGAAATCGCATGGATGACGAACAGGAGGAGATTCGCTCGTTTTGGAAAAAAAGTTCTGGATGGAGAATAATTACTCTGCAGCGAGGCCATCGGTAAGAAGATCACCACATTGGTTCATGTTACCTAATACCAAGTCATGCACTTTATATCTTTACCAATTTTACACTTTAAAAATACGACGGTTAAGCACCGCCCCCTAATTGGCTATGAACTATCTACCCACCTCTTAACAGTCCACCGACTTACGGAGGGGCTTCACAATCTCTACCCTCTACAGACCAAATTGGTCTGTAAATCAGGAATGCAATCTATCTATCTCTTATCTATCTATCTATACTCTCATATCTATCTATCTATCTCATATCTATCTATCATCTATCTATCTCATATCTATCTACTCATATCTATCTATCTCTATATCTATCTATTCATCTATCTATCCTATTATCTTCGATCTATCTATCTCATATCTATCTATCTATCTCATATCATACTATCGTATCTATCTCATATGTACTATGAT
Source organism: Engystomops pustulosus (assembly GCA_019512145.1). Lineage (NCBI taxonomy): Eukaryota > Metazoa > Chordata > Amphibia > Anura > Leptodactylidae > Engystomops > Engystomops pustulosus. Next base: position 214,969,032 of record CM033644.1, read on the forward strand.
CTATCTTTCTATGTAACTACCTATCCAGGCATGACCTAAGGACAACTGTGGCCTGTTTCTTTTTGGTTTTCTGCTTTATCGCTCTTTGTCAGTGACTAAATAGGATTGAGCTGTAGTACGACCACCCAACTTTTGACGATGTGGAGCTATTTCCATATACTAATAATAAAATTCTTCATTCCCACAAAGATGAGCCCCATCAGATGAGCATAAATTACTGCTGCTGCCCGCTGTCAAGCAATGACGTTGGACTGTTTATGTGTCCATCTTATAACTTTAGGGGGGCGCTATGTTGTATATTAATTAGAACTGTAATAACATGGCAGCTCATTATAAACACTCATGTCGAATGAGGACCCCACAGCGGACCCCTCGAGATGCCCTCATTTCCTTTGTGGTGACAAATCCTCTTTCTGCAGCTTCTTCATGGCAAATATCGGATGAAGAGTCACTGACACAAGGATCATGTAGATAAGGGATTTCATGTAACGTCTCCATCCAGAGCTTAGGAATCTTCCTGCAGCTCTGTATCGTTGATCCATATAGAGAATATAGGGGCTTATTTCTAGGGTCGCGGATCGCACTTTCGTCGGAAAGGATGTCAGGATTTGCGCAGCTTTGACAGTATTTAACAGAGGTTGGCGCTGAGATTGTGTCCACCAATCGGGTTTTTGGCGCAGTGTGACGAAATTGGGGGGCGTGCCGTCGGACATCCGACTGATTGTAACTGATCACGATTAAGATTCAATTGTGTCGCAAACAATGCCCTTACATGCACCGGGAAGAAGAAGGTGAACTCCGGCGACTGAGTGGGGAGACCTAAGGATTCCGCGAATCATCTATGTGAATCGGCACAGTGCATTATCGTGGCCAATGCACTTTCTTGAACTCCGCACGACCGGGTACGTAAATGTGGCCAATGACTCCTAACAATGGTAATTGCGCAGCTTTCTGGAATGTCTCCTAAAGAAATAAGTGGTGGGTGCAGGGTCATACAGATACGGATATACTCTTAGGGTATGCCCGTCCAGCTGTGCACTGGCGAGGGAGGTGACCCCTCCATGAGAAAAGCGACGCATGGCCACACACGGGGAAGATAGAGCATGCTCTCATCTTTTCCCCGTGTACGTTGCGGAACGGTGCCCAACATGTACTACGCCACCGGACCGCTCATTGCCGTCTATGGGGATGTATATCGCAAATTTGCTGCCGCATATATGTACCCATAGAAGGGCGTCTCAATGTACCCCTATAGTGTACAATATATATATATAACTTATGTCACTACGTATCCAACCGTCTCATGTATATATCCTCTTTACATAACATCACTTATTCCATATAAATGTATCAGGCGTGTCACATATCCATTATTATCTAGCGATATCTCTCGTGTATCAGTCTAGTCGGTCTAGAAGAGGAGGCTATGGATGGCAGCATGGCTGTTTTTCTTTCGCTTATTCTATATATCTAGAACTAGAAAATGTTCCACATATTGTGGTGCCAGCTCTGAGCTAATTCACACAATCTATGCACCCCGGGCCGACGGAGAGGCAAACGTCCGTCGCTGCTGGAGAGGATGATGGGTGACCCCTTCCACTCTCCATAGAATATGCACGACGTGGGCCTGACACGGGGAAAGAAGTACATAGTCCTATCTCTTCCCCGTGTACGGAGCGGCATTGGAAACCTGTATCCTCCGTGCGGGCAATTGTCGTCTAGGGGGGACGTGAGAAAGAATAAGGTGTGGACACATTGGATATGTCCGTACTGGGGCCTGCTATTATGGAGAAGGTAGGCTGGATGGTGACTCCTACTCCACCCGGCTTCGGTCACGGGCTTTTGTATAGCCCACAGGTGAGGTTCCCGCCGTATTCTGCAGGCCAGAAGCAGGAGGAGAGGCACTACCTGGAGATTAACTGAGTGCCTCTGTGCTACTGCTGGCCGAAGCGTGTGCCAGCCGCCTGGTACCCGTATAGCTGGACCTGTATATGTTAATTGAGCAATGCCCACCCGGGCGGATTTATTTTTTGTGTTGCTTATATGTGCCAAACCAAGGCTGAATTTATGTTGTTTTCTGAAGTGTGATAAAAACATTACTCTGGACTTTAACTCTGCATTTGTCCCTGCCTCCTGCACTACTACTACCCGGCATCGACCTGAGCAATTCCCCATAGGGAGTATGTGGGGTTGTATGTATGGCCCCCATACGGTCATGTGAACTGGGGCCTAAGCTTGATCATCCTATATATGTGAAAAGACAAGAAATAGCTCACACCACATTTATCACGTTAAACAGGCGTAAAACCGCAATTTGCTTCTCACCATTTTGCTGGCTAATTGGGTGGGAAGGGTGTTTTGCTGCACCGGCCTTGCACACTGCCCCGTACTAAATTGTTTCAAGATGTACAATAGTGTAAATGTGGCCCATAGCAGAGATTTATCAGAAGTCTCTGAGGTAAACTGTCTAGTTGCTAGTTCAACCAATCAGAGCTCATGTTTCATTTTCCCCGCCATAGTTTATAAATGAAGCTCAGCTCTGGATTGGTTGCCATGAGCAACTAGCAGGTTTACCTCAGACACTTCTGATAATTCTCTGTGTATATCTAATAAGTGTCTAGAATTAGAATATCCTGCCGCTATAACATGTTGATTTCCATCTTCCTCACTCTGGACGCGCGTTGTAGTGTATCTAGTATTTTCCGCTGTTATTCTGACTTGGCTATCAAATCTCTTATTTTCGCTCCCTGTGCGGCGTCCGGAGCATCCATCTTGCAGATTATAGGTGTCACGGTGTGGGCCACTATTATATGTCCATTATATTCCGCTCTTTATTGCTATTTTAAGTGCGCCAATTGTCGCCTCCCGCGTATCCCTCGGATGCGGGAGTAATGGGCGGCTCTAACGTCTATTAGGAGGAATGATGGCGGAATGACCGAGCTGTACAATTATTCGCCCTTGTTCACACACATTTACGGCGTGTTATTGACGCTATATCTCTTCGTATGGGCGCTGCTTGGGGCCTGGGTTTCATTCAGAGACGCTCCCTTATAATCAGGACTCGTATTTTACCCAACATCTAAAGGGCTGAATTATCACATGTGAGGAAGATGTTTTTAATCAAAATTACAACCTTCTATTGATTATAAGGGGGGGGGCATAACCCAGTACAAGTCATATAACAGGCTAAGCCTGCATGTATGCGCAATTTATCATACACTGCGCTAAGGTGTGTTCCGTCTCCAGATAAATCCATTAGAAGCTGTGTATGTGCGGTTCCCGGTGGGCGCACTTCTACTCCACAATGCCCTGGTCTCAACTGGCACAGGTTATAGGCAGTGCACAGGTATCGGCCCACTGAGGCGCCCATTGTCGACGCCAATACACCCTTTACATGGATTGGAGGTGCTAATGGGGTAAACGGCTCAATTTCTGGCCATGAGCCAGGAATTGCGCCATTCGTGGCTTTAAATGTGGCCCTATGTGTAGTATTGGGGAGGAAGGATAGCGCTCACTCATTCTGACTATAAATACCTAATAATATCTTATTAGAGTGTCATTACTGGTTTGTGGTACAGCTCTAATGCAGACTCATTGTTCCTCTTAGTAACAGACTACAAGCAAGCCCATTGTTGTCTGATCTGCAGTCGTAGTTGGAGAAGAATTCATGCTAACCTGATAGTTTTGCTGGATAATAGATATGCGATAGCAAAACACGTAGACGGGGCCGGCGCCAGCACACCAGGGCAAGAGGTGGGCCCAGAGCTGCTCGAGGCCCACATAAGGCTTTACATAGGAATCCTTGGGATGAGGGGGCCTGTATCTATAAGTCCATAGGAGTGAGGGGGGTTATTTAAAATAACTATGAGGGGCTGTTTAGGATGATAAACTACGAATATTGTAGGGAACAGGAGACTGTTTTTAGTAGAATTTTTATGCCGTCACCTGAGTTCAATGCAAAGGACCCCGCTGAGGCCTCTGTTGCCCAGTGCCCTTCATAAACCTGGGCAGACCCTGCACGTAGATGTAGATAATGAGGAATGATAGATAGACAGACTAGGATAGATATATGTAGGATCCTGTTACTGTTAGAACATTCCGTGGTTCTGTGACTATAAATAGCCTATATGATCCATAAGATTCTACTTTATCCAGGGAACATATAAGTGAGTCTCTGGTAGGAGACAGATGTGTCTAAAAGTTCATGAAAATTTTATACGACCTAAAAACCCATAGAAATAAATACATAAAAGCAGAGCTAGTGATCGCCTATATTAATACGAGCGAGCGGCCCTGAAAACAACGTTTGCATTTCAATCACCGCTCGCTTCTAACAACAGAGATCCTGCTTCCACCGAATGAGACATCATTGTCTGGAGCCGATCAAGGCGGCGCTAGAGAAAGGATATGCAGGCCCTGATCCCCTACTATAGGCCCTGATAGAATATGAGATAGATAGAGTTGTTTTACACTATTATATTAAATGAGGGGGTGCACTATTCTGTCATGGTGACCAAGAATTTTTAAATATATAGTCACATTGTTCATGAGAAAGGCTCCTTACGGAACCCAAATGTTCGCCATCGTCGGTATGGAACTAAAAAGAACCACGTTATTTTTTCAATTTGTTGGAGTTGGCTCTTTTTTGCATCTATATTGACAGCCTTAGCCTGGTTCATTGTGGGTGCTCCACCATATACTAGATTGCTGCTTGGACTTAACTATAAGTAGATAGATAATAGATAGATGCCATTCTCCAGTGAGACCCCTCGAATTTCTGGAGGTACTCCGACCCCTTTAAGGAAGTGTACCCATAGACGGGGGCTGATGTTTATTAGATGCAAAGGGTTAAACATTTGTATACTATTGCACTTTAATAGGGTTGTGATCTGTGCCTTTCAGATGTGGTTCTCACCCCTCCCAGTTAATATGGCTGATCACTCCAATTCATCTCGCTCTTTAGATCTCCCTCCCTCCCTAATGTTTATCGATAGTTAGTTTTTTTGTAAATGTTTTTTTATTTGTACTTTATACGTTCATTCAGTCACAGCAGGCGATGGTGAAATCTTTAAATGGTGGTTGCTTCTCGGCTGAACCACTTGCCATAGCTGGAGGTCCTTTTAAGGCATAACAGCTTCCAGTTATGTGGATTCCTACCAGATGCCTGATTTTTGATATTACCGTAATATATAGAAAAAATACAGCGGTGACTCCATTTTCCACCCAGTCAACAATTTCTGTCCATATTTTGGAAGTTAAATTTTTCTTGATATTTGGTGTGTACCGGTAATTTTAAAAGTTCCCTTTACAGTAGTTTACATAAGAGTGTTCTGCGCATGTCCTCCATCTCAGTGCTGGAATTGGCGTTATACAACTGCTAGACCTTCCATAATCTTACTGTAAAGTGGGTTTCTTCTTCGGGGATTATTTGGCACCATTAATCCTTATCCTTTCCTCCCCTGCCGCATCATCTTCCTGACCTCCAACTGTCCTCAGAGCACTGAGATAAATTCATTATTTTGCGTTTACCCACTGCGCGCCTGTAGCACATGACACCAGGTCATGCTCCGCCCCCCTCCCCACAACCGTTCCGAACATCATTTATCTGTTACTGTTGTTCCGTTTAAAAACTCAAATGACAAAAACAACTGCAAAAAAATCTACTTTTTCTTCCATGACTTTCGAAACGATGTTTACATCAACAAACATCCAAAAAAAAAACACGGTGAGAGAACAAATGAGCAGAGAAACCGCAAGGGCGACGTGTGTTTAGCAAGACATATACAGTTTGGAAATTCAATCGAGAGAGGCTATATGATTTCGGCGAGCGGCTACATACTCGTTTAATGATATGTTACTGCCCTGATTTACTTAAAGAGACAAGTGGCCTATGCAAAGTGCTCTTATTCCGTTTCGATGGCGGATTAACATTTCGAGTCAACAGAGCCAACGAATGGAAGAAAATGCAGTAGTATCTTTTGTTTCCCCAATCTTTACAACTGCCGCCATCTCCATCTCACAACACTAACCAGGGGCGTCAGTAATTTTTAAGAAACAATTGAAAACCAAGTACCCAGCTAACCACGATGATAAGAAGCCCAGTTGTCCTGCTATAAAGGGGTTGTCCAAATTAAGAAATTTAAAAATAGATAGTAGTATTATACATATATATTATATAAAAATTATATAATAATATAATATATATATCTATATATATATTAATATGATACAAAGACACAGTCAGAGAATATGATTATATTACAAATGTACACCTTAGGCTGACTCACACACTTAGAGGGATGTAGAAACGGCTGACGTATATCGCGTATTACCGTACCCCATACGCTTCAACTGGCCTTGCCTGGCCGTACGAGTGTAGCTGTGACCGCGCACACGTTATGTGCGCCATGCACTGTGTATTCCCTATGGAGGGCGGCTGGGGTGACAGCAGTCTTACACCCCCCCCTCTCCTCCTCCCTCCCCCGGCTGCGATGTACCTTCCCGTCGGTCGGAGGGCGATACTCGTGTGCAATGTAGCGCCCTACTTACGTGATCATGGTCACAAAGTAAGAAAATTGTTGATGAACTGTATACCAATATACCTGTGGAAGAAGATGTGCACTTTCTAGTAATGAATACAAACACACAATTTAGGAGTCCCTCCTGGCACACTTATAAAGTTGAGTCCTTGCATTCAGCATGAGAAATTTGTATCTCTTATCATCAAAATACATTTAGTGCACTGTGGGTGTGGCATGACATCTGTTGCACCCTTTAAACATTTTCCTTGTCAAGCGCCCAAAGAATTTTCCCACCGAAAGCAAAGTAGATGGTTGAACGGAAGACAGAGAACGTCGGAATTGAATATATATGGCCACACCCATCACGCATCGAAATGGCCACTTTCATATCTACATGCAGTCCCCGGGTTACGTACAAGATCGTTCCATAGGTTTTTCTAAAGGTTCGAATTTGTTGTAAGTCGAAACTGTCATGTTTTTTAATTGAGAATCCAAACAAAACATTTCTGCCCCATGGCAATTGGGTCATCAAAATTGTTTGGCTCTATGGACCAGGGATTATCAATAATGCTCATTGAACAGACCCTTACAGCTGATCATGCAGCCTGGGACTAAGTAAACACCCAAGAGCTTCACCAGAGTCCCCAGTGGCAGAGGCGTCCGTCTTTTAACTAGGGGTTGTCTGGTAAGTGTTGAGTTGTCCTTAAGTAGGGGGACCTCCTGCATTAAGATTTTTTGCTCAAAATTTCAGCTATAGTGGACGACACTCTAACTCCTAAGGCGCTATCATCTAGTTTATATCTGACCCGAGAGATGACAGATTCCCTCTAATAAGACTTAATTTCGTATTAATCCCGATGGTAATTCATATGTATAAATTATACTCACAGAACGAGGTTTTACTGCAGTGTCATAAGGAATTTTCTCAACGCTATGATTATTCTATTATACGTTTCACCGCTGACTCTCAAAGGAACAGACCGTGAATTGGATGAAATAATATATAATGTTACAAGTGAAATTTACATCTTTTAAGTAATTATCTTCATAGGAGAAAAATTTGAACAAAAAAACAAAAAACCAATTATGTCAGTGTAGAAACAACAATTTCCCATCAGAACGATAGAACTGGGGGTCATTTACTAAGCGCCCAAAATAATTTAAAATTTACATCCATTCTTTTTTCCCACGTGTTACCCGAATATTTCCGTTTTTCGCGCAGATTTCCCCTGATTGCCCCAGGATTTTGGCTGACTCTTGCGCTGGCATTCCGCCGACGGCCGAAACGATAACGCGACAGAGACCACACCGCGGAACTTCGAATGGGGCACATTTACTTACACCCGTCTTCCATTCTGCGTTCCAGCGGCGCTTCTCTGACGCGGTTCGGGTCTTCCCGGCTAGTCATGACGTCCTGCGCCCGAATGTCCACTAGGTTGGCGCGTGCTGCCCGAGTCCGCCAAGGTTCCCCGAAGTGTCATCCTCTTCCATCGTGTGTGCATGTGAGTATTGCCCGTGCGACCAATTTTTTTTTTTTATGCGTCTGTTGTTTCTGAATCCGTCGGTTAATCGTTTGGCCACCCCCCCATTTCCGTCGCGTGAATGCCAGCACCGATGCCCACATCCATATCTTGCGCCAAAATCCTGGGCAATTCGGGGAATCTGCGCACATCGGAATATTATTCGGGTAACACGTCTTAAAACGTGAATCGGGCCCTATCATGACCCCGTATTATCCACAAAAGCATGACCACTTAATGCTAAAGATATCAAAAAACGTGGTGGTTTAAACACTTTATTTTTACCTGCACGTCCGCAACAGTATAACCCCAGAAACAGAAATCTTCACATAAGATGGAAAACGTCATCGGACCAATGTGGAATAGCCTCCTGCGATAAATCAGTAGTCCTCCGTTTCTTTGGCTCAATATTACAAGCGGCTTGGATACTGACCTGCTTTGGCATCATTTAGTTACCGGACGAGAGCCTGGTCAATCCCAAACATTGCAATTCTTCTATGCTAGCCGTACTAGTAAATATATAGGATTGTAAACTATAGATAGAGGGTAGGAGAATTCTGGGCAAGTCCTGTCTGCTCCTCTATAAAACACACATCATACTCTTCTGCTTGCACACCAATCAAGTACTCTTGTTCAGATGGTTCTAACGCGCCCATTGGAGTCTGATGAAGCCGTCACTCATGATCTAATGACTTAAATAAGATTCGAATCTCATCTTGCCCTTACTATCTCATGTGCATTGTAATGTGTGTTACTTATTTCTTGGAAAGAAGGACTAATGTCCGACGTCTGACTATACACGCCTTCACATTCCAATCCTCGCTGATTAGATGTGGACTTCCCATCGCTTTCTGCCATAGTGCGTTATTCGATCTCATGTGTTCCTTATTCTTAAGAAGCTGAATGTGTCTTGACCTTCATCATCGTGAATGCTTCAGTGACTCTACCTGAAATGTCGACTAGAGAACCTCCAAGAGCAAAGTGACTTTGAATCAGCGTCGACTGGATTTCTCTTGGACCACCAGATAAAATTATTCTAGGGAACCATCTGCTCCCCCCCTATCCCTCCATAGACCTCGCTAACCTCTAAATTCGGTTTTTCTTTCACATTAAGATCATGGACTATTGATCCACTTCGAATCTGCTGGTACATTGGTGCGAACAAGTCTTCGACATGCTGGAATGTGATGATTGTCGAATACTCAAAAGGGAAAGGGAATTTTCAGATAATATGACTAAAGGCGGTCCCCTACATTAAGACACCTGACCTTACAGACAACCCATAGTTACAGAACAGACCCTCTGCCCTCTGTGACTTCGGAATGCTTTACTATTAGTCCCAGTTCAATATCAACGATGAAGGTGTCCTTGGTCCCATTTCAAACCACAAACATTTAAACTCCAATTGTCACTGGTGGTCAAAATTCTTTGGTCTGGATCTACAATTATAAATATAACAGTTTCGTCACTTACCTCCAAAACAAACCTCCGGACCCTATCTTTGTCACGTAACCGGGACGCTTGTACGTCTGATCGTCGCGAGCGATTTCTTAGTTTCTTCCATGATGGAGTCTTGGACAAGCTACATCGGTTGTCCTTACAAGAGAAACAGATTTCTAGAAAAGCGGGAACCCTGGAGGCAACACTTGCCTGTCCATCTTTATCGACGATCCTGGAGGAGATTGTACTATTAGTAGGATGAAGCATATTCAATAGGCCACCCCACTCAGTCAGAGAAGGTCCTAAGGTTCTTTCATCAAGTATGGTTACCCTAATAGGGACAAGGTTCACGATGGAAATCAAATGAGGCCGAACTCTATAATCTTCTCTCTCCAGTGTAATCAGTTCAGGAAAATCAGGAGTAAGAATCATGGCTGGTTTAATGTATTGTATATTGTGCACTGTGTGCTTGGTCCTATTATGGAACCATCTGAGAATATGAAGAACCGTCTAAGGAATCCCTTAGCCTCATCTTCACTTAACTAATACACAACGTCTCAGGCCTCGTGATAGATGGACTTGGCTCTGTTTTTTCCTTAGGGGCTACAAGTTTCAACTTCTCTTCTTGAGGAGCTGATGGCAACTCTGGCCAATGAACCTTACATCAGGACCACTGCTTGAAGGGTTTCTCTACCTTACATCAAACTGGAGAACGCCCGCAATGTCAGAATGATTGGAATGGGGAAACAATACAAGATCCTTTACTTGTGTAGCCGAGGCTTTTTAAGTGACCTACAATTCACAGTTGATGTTCTTTAAGGGGACAATTGGAGAGTTTAACACTTAAATATTTTTTATAAAGTTGTACTATAGAAACCCGTCAATCAATGCTTAGTTGGTGAGGGAGAAGTCAAAAATTCAACCACCCAGTCGGCACTTCCCTGTTAAGCACTAGAGTGAAAGTTCTTTTGCTAGGACATTTTTAGAAACCCCAAGCTGGCAGGGACCCACGGCTCCCCTGTTTTCAGAATATTCCCCGCTGGAAGTCCCCTCAGACAACAAGGGGGCTAATAGACTATGGTCCCGGGACCGCATTTTCACAGGTTTTCAATCGCTTTTGATTTGCGCCACCTTTTAAAACAGGGGTTTTTTGGGGCCATCGATTCGATTTTGGCGCCCCCCGGCGCCTGGCTTTTACGCGACACAAATCGGGGGCGGGCCGCGCTACGTCCGATTGATTCCGACACGCACGGGACTTAACTCGAAAATTGTGTCCACTTTACACGACACCGGAAGAGAAGGTGAACTCTGCGACTCAACGGGAAGCGAAAGCATGCACGATCCTTTTTGGTGAATCGCCCGACCTTCATCTTCGCCTGGACCGTCCGGATCGGGGACCGCGACACAGACAGGTAGGTACTTTGCCCAGAGAATGTTCACTCTTCCATTTCCGGGGGATGTTCCTTTGGTTGTCGAGGTCGGTGTTGAAAAGCCACTTATTGATGAAGTTGGTCTGTGACCTGAAACTTGGCACAGGTCCCCCAGCATGACCAGAGTGGGATCAGTATGTTCTTCTTTACTGGTCTCTTAGAGTTTTCCACTCCCAAAAGCCCTTTAAGGTTATTACGAGAGATGAATTGGTTGGTTTCGGCTTTTTGGTTCGGCCCCTGACCTGGACTAATTGTGTGCCCTTAGCAGCTGGCTTGGCTATAAATAGGTCAGTTGGGACATTAACCTAGCAATAGCCATGGCTATTTGACCCCCCCTGGCCAATTTATAGCCTGGCTGGTTTGTTCGTGTGTTTTTGATTGGCCAGCCTCCGAACCCTACCACTCAGGTTCCTCTCATTTCTATTATCAAAGTAATTTATCAATTTTTCCTACACTGCCCCCACAGCAAAAGGAAAGGCATGGCATCTTTCCTCTATTCAATCAATGAGTTGTAAAAAGTTTTCTGAACAGGACCGTCCCTTTAAGTACAGAAGAACTCAACTATGCTGGATGCTAGCATGTAATGTGTGGACTGTCTAGGAATGTACGGTCCCGACAATTGAGTGAGGCGAAGGATACTAGATGGCCGTCACAAATAATTGCTACAACATTACCTTTTCGAGCCCCAGGGGAAGCAATAACCCCGGCTACATGTGGTCGCCTTCAGTCTTCTTAACCCTGGACTCCTTCTGTAATAGCCGTGGAATGAAAATTAGACTGTAACTGGTGAAGGTGCGAGTGCAACTTTCCAGGGTGGAAGAGATGAAAGCTGATTAATGGCCATTCCCTCCAGCCGGCGCCCAGAGGAAAGTAGAGCACTGTCCAATCTCTACTTTTTATCACTAAGTCGCCACTGTCATGGACTTTTCGTGAATTTCCCCCCCCCCCCCCTGTCCTGTAAGACTGCTGGGAGAGTCTTGAGGTTGTCCTTCAGCAGATTGTACAATCAGCGGAGAGTAATCCCTCGCCCGCACATCTCGTCTTGCTCTAATGTCCTCACACTATACTGTTCTGAGGTGAACCACTAAAACTCGGAGAATTTCTTATTCTTTTTTCTTCACTGTTGTGTTTTTTATTTTGGTCATTTTTTTTTTTTTTTTTGTGTCGTGTGAGGAAAAACCTAGCTGAGATGTGAGTGCTGAGAGTATTAGTCCCCGGATGGCGGTACAAGACACACTGTCAACCTAAGTGCTGCATCATGGATATATATACTGATACCTGAGAGAGCGAGATATATATACTGATGATATTACATGGTATAATGGAAACAGAAGATGGCCAGATATATATGAGAATAGATACGATATAGATAGCTCAATAGATAAATAGATATCGATGAAGGCTATGCCCCATATGATCAATATCTAGATCATAGCTAGGTTCGATAGATAGATACATCGATAGCTACGATATGACTATAGATTCACTAATAATATCATCAGATAGTAGATAGACTAGATGAGATGAGTCCTGAGCTCCAATAATATATCGATCGATAGGTAGTTCATAGTCTCGATAAATAGATAGTAGATAGATATGAAGATAAGATGAACAGATATGGAATAGATCAGATGGATAGATAATGATCACATATTGATAAATCATATCGAGAGATCAATCTATAGGCCTATCGCTAGAATCGATATATGATAGATAATCTGAAGATCTAATATATAATATAGAGATTCTAAACGAAAAATAGATCGATAATCTAATGGCGAACATAGATACTGGAGATAATTAAAAAAATCAGATAGAAGGGACGCTAGATGATCTTTTAGATTGTAAAGATATCATAGATAGCACTATATAATTGAGATAGATCAGATCATCGATGATATGAGATCGATAGATTAGATCATATCGATAATAGATATGAGATTAGATAGATCGCTAGATATCAGCATTGGATAGATAGTCTAGATATGGGATAGATAAGATGGAATATGAATGATTATAGAGCTATGAGATAGATAGATAGATATAGATAGATATGAGAGGATGGGGGGGGGGGGATATAGATTATCGATATATCGATATGAGACGCTAGATTAGATAGATAGATGTAGATGGATAGGATAGAGAAAGATATGAAAATGAACAGATGATAAAATAGATGGATAGTCCACGGTTACAGGAGCTCCTCTCTTTGAGGACCGTCCCGTCCTAAAATGCGATGTCCCATCTATTTGACTATAACTTTGTAATGGCTTAATTCCAGTGGGGGCACGTAGGACGATATATCTGAATCATGCACATCTCACCGCCTATCCTTACAACTCCATGAGGGGACTGTGTGATTGTACAGAGCGTAGCCTGTATACATCTATGCTCCCGCTAGTGATAAACAAGAAGATGAGGTCACTTCCCTTCCGCGTGGCTCGCATCGTACTGTTTGGTGGGAGAGAATTTATGGCTGTATATATGGTGGGTTTGCGCTATTTTGTGTAAGTGACAAGTGCATCCGAACTGTTCTTCTGCCTCTAATGATGTTGCAGTGGGAATCATATTTTCGGAGGTGATGGTTATCGCTCTATCCCCCGCAGATCGTGTCCGGAGCCCTCCATATCTCCGCTCCTTCCCAGTGTTGCTGCCTTCCCATTTCATCACTTCCATTAAAAGACCTTCCTGCTAATCTTCATGCTCATTACACTCTCCACTTCCCGCTCAGGGATGTGGTTACTGAGGTGGAGATGGAGGGAGGCTGTGGAGACTCCATCTACACCTGATTTATGCTCAACTCCTCCTCCTTGCCAGACTCACGACCACCACTGGGTGTCCATGACCTGATCTGTAACTCAGTAATCAGCTTACTAAATTTCTAGGTCTTAAACACTTCTTTTCTTTGGTTAAAACCTACATACTCCCTTAAGTAATTAGACTATAACTTGGATCACCCTAGTAAGTAGTCACTGTTTCCCCTCCCACTCCTCAGCTATTAAGAGTATTACACAGCTCTCTCATACCTGTTTAACAACTCGTCTCCAGATTATTTTTTATGGCCATCCCTTTTAATTGAGTGAATCACGAGAACTTATACTCTGTCAATTATTTACTGAATTGAATATCAGCTATAAGAGTCCTCTCTGTAGGACCCAGACTGTCAATACAGTTACAAAGATTAATGTCACACTACGTCTCTCCTGTAATAAGGTGCTGCAGGAAACAATCACCTCTTATTACTTGGAGTTCAACTCACTATAGTCCCCTAGTGATTAGCTATACTGGAGAGTATTCTAATCAAGTTTCTTCAACGCTCCTCCGCAGGAGAGAATAGTCTTGCACATTCTATGGTGTACGGACACCTAGGTCTTTCCAAGAGCCCTTTAAAGCATTTAAACAGGAATTTTCCTCTGGAGACCTCTTGCCATACTTCAAAAACTGTGATAATACCTATCTCTCCTTTGGAGGGAGCTATGAAAATGGATTACGTATCCTGGTCATCTTCTATTGCTTATATCTAATTCTTTGCTTATATCTCAGCATGGAAAAAAACATGTCAAAAACCTCTGTGAAACTTGCTGCGAGTCACAGCTTACCGTAGTTGACTGTAGCAGACATATAAGTTATATTTTTTGACAAGTAGCAGCGAAGTAGCTTCATGCCAAATCATCTATGAAAACTTCAGTCTTAACCCTCCATTTTTCTTTAGTGAAATTGTAAGAATAATTTCTATGTGCGGGGAAAAGAAGTCACATATATTTTTTTTCTCCCACAGAACTGTAACCATGCTTTCTCTATAGGATGTGGATTTTGAGGAAGCATGTTTCCTGAGGAAAATTCATGTCAAACACTTCTGTTAAACTTGCAGCAAGTCACCTTACTCCGGTTTTCTGTGGTGTCAATGTAGTAAGATTTCTGCTATTGAAGTCAAAGTTCACATTTTTTCTTCATGGGGAATTGTCCATTGGCCTTTAATAGGAGTGAATTTGAAGAAGATTTTCTAGAGAAATCATTTTAAAATCCTCTGTGAGAACTGCAGCAAAGTCCCACAGCTTCACCCTTTTTCCGTGGTGAAATGTAATAAATTCTGATATTGAAGGGAAAGTCACATTTGTTTTTTTCTTCCTGGACAAAATGTCACCATTGGCTCTCCAGGGTATTGGATTTTGAGACAGATTTTTTCCGGAGGAAATTGAAATCTAGAATGTCTCTGTTACCTACCTCTGGCAGTGGTTTATCTCTCCTTAAAAGGAAGGATTGGGTGTGGAGAAAACATCCCTGATCCTTCTTTTTTCTTGGTGTCAACTTTTTTGAAAAGGGTCGAAAGGAGACCCTATACACAGGTGGTTAAACACTCCTGAAGAATCAGTGGAAATGTAAAAACGTCTCTGGCAGTGGTTTATCTCCTCTTAAAATAGAAGGATTGGGTGTTGGAGACAACATCCCTGATCCTTCTTTCTTGACCGTCAACTTTTTTAAAAGGTCGGAAGGAAACCCATAGGGTTGGCTACGCCTGCAGAAATTGGTGAAATCTAGAATGTCTCTGTGTACCTCGGCAGTGGTTATCTCTCCCTAAAATGGAAGGATTTGATTTGTTGAGATCAACATCCCTGACCTTCTTCTTGGTGTCCACTTTTCGAAAGGGTCGAAAGACCCTATCATCAGGTGGTTAAACACTCCTGAAGGAATCAGTGGAAATGTAGAACGTCTCGGGCATGGTTTATCTCTCCTAAAATAAAAGGATTGGGTGTTGGAGATGAACATCCCCGATCCTCTTCGGACGTCAACTTTTTTGAAAAAGGTCAGAAGGAAACCAATGGTTGGCTACGCCTGAAGAAATCGGTGGAAATCTAGAAATGTCTCTGTAACTCGGGCAGTGGTTTATCTCTTTTTAAAATAGAGAGGGTGGTGTGGGAGATCAACATCCCCGATCCTTCCTTTCTTGTACGTCAACTTTTTGAAAAGGTCGGAAGGAACCATAGGTTGGCAACACCTGAGAAATCGTGGAAATCTAGAAAGTCTCGTGTAACTCTGGCAGTGGTTTATCTCTTTTTAAAGTAAGGATTGGGTGTTGAGTAACATCCCGATCCTCTTTTCTGACGTCAACTTTATTGAAAAAGGTCGGAACGAAACCTATGGTTGGCTACGCCTGAAGAAAACGGTGGAAATCTAGAATGTTCTCTGTTACCTCTGGCAGTGATTTATGACCCCTTAAAACAGAATTATTGGGTGTTGGGGTCAACTTCGCTGATCCTTCTTTTTCTTGAAGCCAACTTTTTTGAAAAAGGTCGGAAGAAAACCTATGGGTGGCCACGCCAGACGAATTGGTGGAAATCTGAAATGTCCTGTTACTCGGCAGTGATTTATCTCTCCTTTAATAGAAGGATCGGGTAGTGGAAATCAACACTGATGCTTCTTTTCCTTGATGTCAACTTTATGCGAAAAAAGGCGGAAGGAAACCATGGTGGCCACGCCTGAGAAATTGGTGGAAATCTAGAAACGTCCTGTTTACCTCTGGCAGTGATTTATGACCCCTTAAATAGAAGATCGGGGTTTTAAGTATGAGACCCATCTATCTTCCCCAGTATTAACTGAGAGTCGGGAGGCCCTAATCCAAAATTGGTGGGATTGGCAACATACTCTACTGTGTACAGCCCCCTCCTGTACTTTGGGTCAGAAGAGATTACCAGCATTTTCTCACTCTCCCCGTTCTTGTACTGTGCAATCACACCGATGACATCATGAAGGGACGTGCAAGTGATGATCATGAGAGAAAGATCAACCAGTGGAATCATCAAGAGGAAGTGCAATCAGTGTGACATAATCATTAAGCAACTTCAATCAGTGATGACATCAACAAAGGAGGAAGTTAATCAGAGGTAACATCATTAAAAGAGAAATTTCAATCAGCGATTATACATCAAGGAGAAAGTGGAGTCACAACGACATTATCAAAAAAGAGAAGTGTAAAATGATGATGTCATCAAACAAGAAAGTACAATCAGGGGTATAATCATCAAGGAGAAAGTGTAATCAGTGATGATATCCTCAAATCAGGAAGTACATCGCGGGTAATATTATCAATGAGAAAGTACAGTCAGTGATGACATCAGAAATAGGAAGTGTGAAACGATGACATCATCAAAGTAAAAGGGCTTCAGTGATGATGTCATCAAATCAAAAAGTACAATTAGTGAGATATCATCTAAAGAGAAGTGCAATCATGATATCTAAGGAGAAAGTGCACTTGAGGATATCGTAAAAGCATGAAATTGCAATCAGGGATGATATCATCAAGGAAGAAGTTGCAATCAGTGAAAACATCATCAACAAGAAGTGTAATCAGGATGACATCATCAACGAGAAAGTGGATGTCAGCAGACATTACAAAAAAGGAAGTGAAAGGATGATGTCACAACAAGAAGTACAATCAGGGTGATATCATCAAAGGAGAAATATTCAGGTGATGATTCATCAAATCAGGAAGTACAATCAGTGATGATATCATCAAAGGAGAAAAGCTAATCCAGGATGAAATTATCAAAAGTATGTAAAATTGCAATGAAATCTCAGCAGGTTAAATTAGGGATTTATCATGAAAGGAAGAAGTTACTGTATTCGGAGGATATATAAAACATGTTACTGGTTTATTGGCGCACATGCCCAGCCTGGTGTCCTAGAGCTTCTTATTGTCAAGAGGTCCCATCTGTTTTATGGTTTAAAATATAAATATATATCTAAGCTGCAATCCAGATACACCTGTGACAGGAGCGGCGCTGTTTAATCATCTTTAAAAATTATCTTGCATTATGGTCGAAAATCAAAATTCAGAATATTAGCTCCCGTCCGTAAATAATTTCCGATGCGGCGATATTTTGTGTGTACCTTGGTGGATCCAGATCAGCAGGAAGCAGTGGATTTTTGGTTAGTCTACTCATTTGTTTATTCCGTTGGCATGAGGGAATGGAGGAAGGATTGCCTTGGCACAGTGAACATCAGACAGCAGATAGCTATTCTCCGAGTCTCATTAATCAGCCCGACAAGCTTCACTAAGGATCGGTCACCACATAATACCGCAATATACCACAAAAAATTCCTCAGACTGCTGAAGCAGGGAACGCTTCCCCCCATTGAAACCCGTCCCAGAGGCCATGTCAACCGTTTCCCCGCTGCACGCGAAATCGCATGGATGACGAACAGGAGGAGATTCCTCGTTTGGAAAAAAAGTTCTGGATGGAGAATTAATTACTCTGCGACGAGGCCATCGTTAGAAGGATCACCACATGGTGTGCATGTTACCAATACCAGTCATGCACTTTATATCTTACCAATTTTACACTTTAAAAAATAACGATGTTAAGCACCCCCCCTAATTGGCTATGAACTATCTAGCCCCACCATCTTAAACGTCCACCGACTTAGGAGGGGCTTCACAATCCTCTACCTCTACAGACCAATGGCTGAAATCAGGATGTCAATCTATCTATCTCTTATCTTCTTATCTACCATCTTCTATCTATCTATCTATCCATCATCTATCTCATATCTATCTTCTCATTCTACTATCTATCTACATATCTCTATCTCATATCTATCTATCTCATATCTATCTATCGATCTATCTATCTCATATCTATCTATCTATCCATACAACTATCGTTCTATCTCAGAGTACTATGGATCTATCTTTCATGTAACTACCTATCCAGGCATGACCTAAGGACAACTGTGGCGCTGTTTCTTTTGGTTTCTGGCTTTATCGCTCTTTGTCAGTGACTTAAATAGGATTGAGCTGTAGTACACCGACCCCACTTTTGACGAGGTGTGAGCTATTTCCATATACAATAATAAAATTCTTCATTCCCACAAAGAGTACCCCATCAGAGGAGCTATAAATTACTGCTCGCTGCCCGCTGTCAAGCAATGACGTTGGACATGTTTATTGTGTCCATCTTATAACTAGGGGGGCGCTATGTGTATATGAATTAGAACTGGAATAACAGGGCAGCCATATAACACTCAGTTGCTGATTAGGACCCACGCGGACCCCTCGGATGCCCTCATTTCCTTTGTGGTGACAAATCCCTTTCTGCAGCTTCTTCATGGCAAAATATTCAGGATGAAGAGTCACTGACAAAGGATCATGTAGATGAGGGATTTCATGTAACGTCTCCATCCGGAGCTTAGGAATCTTCCTGCAGTCTGTCATCATTGTATCCATATATAGAAATATAGGGGCTTATTCTAAGGGTCGCGGATCGCACTTTCGCGGAAAGGATGTCAGGATTTGCGCAGCTTTGACAGGTTATTAAACAGAGGTTGCGCGAGATTGTGTCGCACGCAATCGGGTTTTTTGGCGCAGTGTGACAGAAATGGGGGGGCGTGGCCGTCGGACATCCGACTGATTTGTACTGCCACGGGATTAAAGATTCAATTGTGTCGCAAGAAATGCCCTTACATGCACCGGGAAGAAAAGGTGAACTCCGGCAGCTGAGTGGGGAAGGGAACACATAAGGAATCGGGCGCACGATCTTAGTGAATGGCACAGTGCATTATCGTTGGCCAATGCACTTCAGAACTCCGCACGACCGGGTAGTAAATGTGCCCCAATGACTCCTAACGAATGGTATTGCTGCAGCTTTCTCGGAATGGTCTCCTAAAGAAATTAAGTTGGGTGCAGGGTCATACAGATACGGTATATACTCTTAGGTATGCCCGTCCGCTGTCACTGGCGAGGGAGAGGTGACCCCTCCATAGAAAAGCGACGCATGGCCACACACGGGGAAAGATAGAGCATGCTCTCATCTTTTCCTGTGGACGTTGCGGACGGTGCCACACATGTACTGCCACCGGACCGTCATTGCCGTCTATGGGGATTATATCGCAAATTTGCTGCCGCATATATGTACCCATAGAAGGGCGTCTGAATGTACCCTATAGTGACAATATTATATATATACTTATGCACACGTATCCAACCGTCTCATGTATATACCTCTTTACATAACATCACTATATCCATAAGATGCAAGGCGTGGTCACATATCCATATTTATCTAGCGATATCTCTCGTGTATCAGTCTAGTCGGTCTAGAAGAGGAGGCTATGGATGGCAGCATGGCTGTTTTATCTTCTATCTATATCTATAACTAGAAAAATTTACCACATATTGTGGGGCAGCTCTGAGGGCTAATTCACACAATCGTATGCACCCCGGGCCGTAGCTGGAGGGCAAACGTCCGGCGTGCTGGAGAGGATATGGGTGACCCCTCCACTCTCCATAGAAATGCACGACTTATGGGCGTACACGGGAAAGATGAGCACATATCCTATCTCTCCCCGTGTACGGAGCGGCATGTGAACCGTATCCTCCGTGCGGCATGTCGTCTATGGGGGGACTGTGAGAAAGTAATAGTGTGGACACATTTGTAATGTCCGTACTGGGGCCTGCTTATTATGGAGAAGGTAGGCGGTGAGTGGGACTCCTACTCCACCCGGCTTCGGTCACCGGGCTTTTGTATAGCCACGGTGAGTTCCCAGCCCGTTAGAGTCTGCAGGCCAGAAGCAGGAGGAGAGGCCTACCTGGAGAGTAACTGAGTGCCTCTTGTGCTACTGCTGGCCCAGAGCGTGTGCCAGGCACGCCTGGTACCCGTAAGCTAGGACCTGATATTCGATTAGGCAATGCCCACCCGGCCGGATTTATTTTTGTGTTGCTTATATGTGCCAAAACCAAGGCTAATTTATGTTGTTTTCTGAAGTGTGAATAAAACACTACTTTGGACTTTAACTCTGCATTGTCCCTGCCTCCTGCACTACTACTACCAGGCATCGACCTGAGCAATTCCCCATAGGGATGTATATTGGGGTTGTATGTATGCCCCCATACGGCATGTGAACTGGGGCCTAAGCTTGATCATCCTATATATGTGAACAAGACAAGAAATAGCTCACACCCACATTTATCAACTCGTTAAAACAGGCGTAAAACCGCATTTTGCTCTCCACCAGTTTTGCTTGCTAATTGGGTGGGAAGGGTGTTTGCGCCCCGCGCCTTGCACACTGCCCCGTTAAACTTTGTTTCAGATTTTCACAATAGTTATAAATGGGGCCCATAGCGAGATTTATCAGAAGTCTCTGAGGTAAACTGTTCTAGTTGCTATTGCAACCAATCAGAGCTCATGTTTCAGTTTTCCCCGCCATAGTTTATAAATGAAGCTCAGCTCTGATTGGTTGCCATGAGCAACTAGCAGGTTTTACCTCAGACACTTCTGATAATCTCTGTGTAATACTATATAAGTGTCTAGAAGTTAGAATATCCTGCGCTAATACAGTGATTTCCATCTTCCTCACTCTGGACGCGCGTTTTGTATCTAGTAATTTCCGCTGTTACTTTGGCTATCAAATCTCTTATTTTCGCTCCCTGTGCGGCGTCCTGAGCATCCATCTTGCAGATTATAGGTGTACACGGTGTGGGCCACTATTATGTCATGTATTATTCCGCTCTTTATTGCTATTTTAAGTGGCCAATATGTCGCCTCCCGCGTATCCCTCGGATGCGGTAGTAATTGGCGGCTCTACGTCTTAGTTAGGAGGAATCGATGGGCGATGACCGAGCTGTACATTATTCGCCCTTGTTCATCACAGCATTTACGGTCGGTTATTGACGCTATATCTCTTCGTACGGGCGCGCGGTTTGCCTGGGTTTATTCAGGAGACGCTTCCCTTATAATCAGGGACTCGTATTTTACCCAACATCTAAAGGGCTGATTATCACATGTGGAGAAGATGTTTTAATCAAAATTACAATCCTTCTATTGATTATAAAAGGGGGGGGGCAAACCCAAGTACAAGTCATATAACAGGCTAGCCGTGCATGTATGGCGCATATTATCAATACACTGCGCCTAAGGTGTTGTTCCAGTCCCAGATAAATCCCAGTAGGAAGCTGTGTATGTGCGGTTCCCGGTGGGGCACTTCTACTCCACATATGCCCTGGTCTCAACTGGCACAGGTTATAGGCAGTGCACAGGTACTCGGCCCACTGAGGCGCCCATTGTCGACGCCAATAACCCCTTTACATTGGATGGAGGTGCAATGGGGTTAACGGCTCAATTTCTGGCCATGTGAGCCAGGAATTGCGCCCATTTCGTGGCTTTTAAATGTGGCCCCTATGTGTATTGAGGGGATGGAAGGAATAGCGCTCACTCATTCTGACTATAAATACCTAATAATACTTATTTAGAGTCCATTACTGGTTGTGTGGTACAGCTCTATGCAGACTCATGTGTCCTTAGTAACAGACTACAAGCAAGCCCATTTTGTTGTCTGATCCTGCAGTCCGTGTTAGGAAGAAGATCAATGCTAACCTGATAGTTTGCTGGATAATAGAATATGCGATAGACAAACGTAGACGGGGCCGGCGCCAGCACACCAGGGCAAGAGGTGGGCCCAGAGCTGCTCGAGGGCCCACATAAGTGCTTTACATAGGAATCCTTGGGATGAGGGGGCCTGTATCATATAAGTCCATAGGAGTGAGGGGGGTTTATTTAAAATAACTATGAGGGGGCTGTTTAGGATGATAAACTACGGAATATTTTAGGGAACAGGAGACACTGTTTTAGTAGAATTTTTATGCCGTCACCTGAGTTCAATGCAAAGGACCCCTGAGGCCTCTGTTGCCCAGGTGCCCTTCATAAACCTGAGCATGACCCTGCACGTAGATGTAGATAATAGAGGAACGATAGATAGACAGACTAGATAGTTATATGTAGGATCCTGTTACTGTTAGAACATTCCGTGGTTCTGGACTAGAAATAGCCTTATATGATCCATATAGATTCTACTTTGTATCCAGGGAAAAGCCCGTCCGTCGCGGGCACGAATCGAGGGAAGGTCGGAAGGAAACCATATGGTTGGCTACGCCTGAAGAAATTGGTGGAAATCTAGAAATGTCTCTGTGTACCTCTGGCAGTGGTTTATCTCTCCTTAAAATGGAAGGATTGGGTGTTGGAGATCAACATCCCTGATCCTTCTTTTTCTTGGTGTCAACTTTTTTGAAAAGGGTCGAAAGGAGACCCTATACATCAGGTGGTTAAACACTCCTGAAGGAATCAGTGGAAATGTAGAAACGTCTCTGGCAGTGGTTTATCTCTCCTTAAAATAGAAGGATTGGGTGTTGGAGATGAACATCCCCGATCCTTCTTTTTCTTGACGTCAACTTTTTTGAAAAAGGTCAGAAGGAAACCCATATGGTTGGCTACGCCTGAGAAATTGGTGGAAATCTAGAAATGTCTCTGTGTACCTCTGGCAGTGGTATCTCTCCTAAAATGGAAGGATTGATTGTTGGAGATCAACATCCCTGATCCTTCTTCTTGGTGTCCACTTTTCGAAAGGGTCGAAAGACCCTATACATCAGGTGGTTAAACACTCCTGAAGGAATCAGTGGAAATGTAGAACGTCTCGGGCAGTGGTTTATCTCTCCTAAAATAGAAAGGATTGGGTGTTGGAGATGAACATCCCCGATCCTCTTCGGACGTCAACTTTTTTGAAAAGGTCAGAAGGAAACCAATGGTTGGCTACGCCTGAAGAAATCGGTGGAAATCTAGAAATGTCTCTGTAACTCGGGCAGTGGTTTATCTCTTTTTAAAATAGATGAGGGGTGTGGGAGATCAACATCCCGATCCTTCCTTTTCTTGACGTCAACTTTTGTGAAAAGGTCGGAAGGAACCATACGGTTGGCTACACCTGAGAAATCGTGGAAATCTAGAAAGTCTGTGTAACTCTGGCAGTGGTTTATCTCTTTTTAATAGTAAGGATTGGGTGTTGGAGTAACATCCCGATCCTCTTTTCTGACGTCAACTTTATTGAAAAAGGTCGGAACGAAACCTATGGTTGGCTACGCCTGAAGAAAACGGTGGAAATCTAGAAATGTTCTTGTTACCTCTGGCAGTGATTTATGACCCCTTAAAACAGAAGTTATTGGGTGTTGGGGTCAACTTCGCTGATCCTTCTTTTTCTTGAAGCCAACTTTTTTGAAAAAGGTCGGAAGAAAACCATATGGGTGGCCACGCCAGACGAATTGGTGGAAATCTGAAATGTCCTGTTACTCGGCAGTGATTTATCTCTCCTTAAATAGAAGGATCGGGTAGTGGAAATCAACACTGATGCTTCTTTTCTTGATGTCAACTTTATGCGAAAAAAGGTCGGAAGGAAACCATTGGTGGCACACGCCTGAGAAATTGGTGGAAATCTAGAAAGTCCTGTTTACCTCTGGCAGTGATTTAATGACCCCTTAAAATAGAAGATCGGGGTTTTAAGTATGAGACCCAATCTATCTTCCCCGTATTAACTGAGAGTCGGGAGGCCCTAATCCAAAATTGGTGATTGGCCAACATACTCTACTGTGTACAGCCCCTCCTGTACTTTGGGTCAGAAGAGATTACCAGCATTTTCTCACTCTCCCCGTTCTTGTACTGTGCAATCACACCGATGACATCATGAAGGTGAGTGCACAGTGATGATCATGAGAGAAAGATCAACCAGTGTGAATCATCAAGAGGAAGTGCAATCAGTGATGACATAATCATTAAGCAACTTCAATCAGTGATGACATCAACAAAGGAGGAAGTCTAATCAAGGTTAACATCATTAAAAGAGAAATTTAGATCAGCGATGATATAGCATCAAAGGAGAAAGTGGAGTCACAACGACATTATCAAAAAAGAAGTGTAAAATGATGATGTCATCAAACAAGAGTAAATCAGGGGTTATATCATCAAGGAGAAAGTGTAATCAGTGATGATATCCTCAAATCAGGAGTACAATCGGGGTTAATATTATCAATGAGAAAGTACAGTCAGTGATGACATCAGAAATAGGAAGGGGAAACGGATGACATCATCAAAGTAAAAGGCTTCAGTGATGATGTCATCAAATCAAAAAGTACAATTAGTGATGATATCATCTAAAGAGAAGGGCAATCAGTTGATATCTAAGGAGAAAGTGCACTTGAGGATATCGTAAAAGCATGAATTGCAATCAGGGATGATATCATCAAGGAAGAAGTTGCAATCAGTGAAAACATCATCAACAAGAAGGTAATCAGGTGATGAATCATCAAACGAGAAAGTGGATCACAGACATTACAAAAAAGGAAGTGAAAGATGATGTCACAACAAGAAGTACAATCAGGGTGATATCATCAAAGGAGAAATGTTCAGTGATGATGATTCATCAAATCAGGAAGTACAATCAGTGATGATATCATCAAAGGAGAAAAGCTAATCCAGGATGAAATTATCAAAAGTATGTAAAATTGCAATGAAATCTCAGCAGGTTAAATTAGGGATTATATCATGAAAGGAAGAAGTTACGTAGTTCGGAGGATATATAAAACAGTTACTGGTTTATTGGCGCACATGCCCAGCCTGGTGTCCTAGAGCTTCTTATTGTCAATGCGGTCCCATCTGTTTTATGGTTTAAAATATAAATATATATCTAAGCTGCAATCCAGATACACCTGTGACAGGAGCGGCGCTGTTTAATCATCTTTAAAAATTATCTTGCATTATGGTCGTAAAATCAAAATTCAGAATATTAGCTCCCGTCCGTAAATAATTTCCGATGCGGCGATATTTTTGTGTACCTTGGTGATTCTCAGATCAGCAGCGAAGCAGTGGATTTTTGGTTAGTCATATCATTTGTTTATTCGTTGGCATGAAGGGAATGGAGGAAGGATTGCCTTGGCACAGTGAACATCAGACAGCAGATAGCTATTCTCCGAGTCTCATTAATCAGCCCGACAAGCTTCACTAAGGATCGGTCAGTCCACATAATACCGCATATATACCACAAAAAATTCCTCAGACTGCTGAAGCAGGGAACGCTTCCCCCCCATTGAAACCCGTCCCAGAGGCCATGTCAACCGTTTCCTCGCTGCACAGCGAAATCGCATGGATGACGAACAGGAGGAGATTCCTCGTTTGGAAAAAAAGTTCTGGATGGAGATTAATTACTTGCGACAGGCCATCGTTAGAAGGATCACCACATGGTGTGCATGTACCAATACCAGTCATGCACTTTATATCTTATCCAATTTTACACTTTAAAAAATAACGATGTTAAGCACCCCCCCTAATTGGCTATGAACTATCTAGCCCCACCTCTTAAACCGTCCACCGACTTAGGAGGGGCTTCACAAATCTCTACCTCTACAGACCAATGGCTGAAATCAGGATGTCAATCTATCTATCTCTTATCTATCTTATCTACTCACTCTTCTATCATATCTATCTATCCATCATCTATCTCATATCTATCTATCTCATCTACTATCTATCTCATATCTACTATCTCATATCTATCTATCTCATATCTATCTATCGATCTATCTATCTCATATCTATCTATCTATCCATACAAGCTATCGTTCTATCTCAGATACTATGGATCTATCTTTCTATGTAACTACCTATCCAGGCATGACCTAAGGACAACTGTGGCGCTGTTTCTTTTGGTTTCTGGCCTTTATCGCTCTTTGTCAGTGACTTAAATAGGATTGAGCTGTAGTACACGACCCCACTTTTGACGAGGTGTGAGCTATTTCCATATACAATAATAAAAATTCTTCATTCCCACAAAGAGACCCCATCAGAGAGCTATAAATTACTGCTCTGCTGCCCGCTGTCAAGCAATGACGTTGGACATGTTTATTGTGTCCATCTTATAACTAGGGGGCGCTATGTGTATATGAATTAGAACTGGAATAACAGGGCAGCCCATATAACACTCAGTTGTGAATTAGGACCCCACGCGGACCCCTCGGATGCCCTCATTTCCTTTGTGGTGACAAATCCCTTTCTGCAGCTTCTTCATGGCAAAATATTCAGGATGAAGAGTCACTGACACAAGGATCATGTAGATGAGGGATTTCATGTAACGTCTCCATCCGGAGCTTAGGGAATCTTCCTGCAGTCTGTCATCATTGTATCCATATATAGAAATATAGGGGCTTATTCTAGGGTCGCGGATCGCACTTCGCGGAAAGGATGTCAGGATTTGCGCAGCTTTGACAGGTATTAAACAGAGGTTGCGCGAGATTGTGTCGCACGCAATCGGGTTTTTGGCGCAGTGTGAAGAAATGGGGGGGCGTGGCCGTCGGACCATCCGACTGATTTGTACTCCACGGGATTAAAGATTCAATTGTGTCGCAAGATAAATGCCCTTACATGCAACCGGGAAGAAAAGGTGAACTCCGGCAGCTGAGTGGGGAAGGGAAACACATAAGGATATCGGGCGCACGATCTTAGTGAATCGCACAGTGCATTATCGTTGGCCAATGCACTTCAGAACTCCGCACGACCGGGTAAGTAAATGTGCCCCAATACTCCTAACGAATGGTAATTGCTGCAGCTTTCTCTGGAATGGTCTCCTAAAGAAATTAAGTTGGGTGCAGGGTCATACAGATACGGTATATACTCTTAGGGTATGCCCGTCCGCTGTCACTGGCGAGGGAGAGGTGACCCCTCCATAGAAAAGCGACGCATGGCCACACACGGGGAAAGATAGAGCATGCTCTCATCTTTTCCTGTGGACGTTGCGGACGGTGCCACACATGTACTGCCCACCGGACCGTCATTGCCGTCTATGGGGATTATATCGCAAATTTGCTGCCGCATATATGTACCCATAGAAGGGCGTCTGAATGTACCCCTATAGTGACAATATTATATATATACTTATGTCACACGTAATCCAACCGTCTCATGTATATACCTCTTTACATAACATCACTTATCCATAAGATGCAAGGCGTGGTCACATATCCATATTTATCTAGCGATATCTCTCGTGTATCAGTCTAGTCGGTCTAGAAGAGGAGGCTATGGATGGCAGCATGGCTGGTTTTATCTTCTATCTATATCTAGAACTAGAAAAATGTTACCACATATTGTGGGGCAGCTCTGAGGGCTAATTCACACAATCGTATGCACCCCGGGCCGGCTGGAGGGCAAACGTCCGGCGTGCTGGAGAGGATATGGGTGACCCCTCCACTCTCCATAGAAATGCACGACTTATGGGCGTACACGGGGAAAGATGAGCACATATCCTATCTCTCCCCGTGTACGGAGCGGCATGTGGAACCGTATCCTCCGTGCGGCATGTCGTCTATGGGGGGACTGTGAGAAAGTAATAGTGTGGACACATTGTAATGTCCGTACTGGGGCCTGCTTATTATGGAGAAGGTAGGCGGTGAGTGGGACTCCTACTCCACCCGGCTTCGGTCACCGGGCTTTTGTATAGCCCAACGGTGAGTTCCCGCCTCGTTAGAGGCTGCAGGCCAGAAGCAGGAGGAGAGGCACTACCTGGAGAGGTAACTGAGTGCCTCTTTGCTACTGCTGGCCCAGAGCGTGTGCCAGGCCGCCTGGTACCCTGTAAGCTAGGACCTGATATTCGATTAGGCAATGCCCACCCGGCGGATTTATTTTTGTGTTGCTTATATGTGCCAAAACCAAGGCTAATTTATGTTGTTTTCTGAAGTGTGAATAAAACACTACTTGGACTTAACTCTGCATTGTCCCCTGCCTCCTGCACTACTACTACCAGCGCATCGACCTGAGCAATTCCCCATAGGGATGTATTGGGTGTTGTATGTATGTCCCCCATACGGCATGTGAACGGGCCTAAGCTTGATCATCCTATATAGTGAAAAGACAAGAAATAGCTCACACCCACATTTATCAACCCGTTAAACAGGCGTAAAACCGCATTTGCTCTCCACCAGTTTTGCTCTAATTGGTGGGAAGGGTGTTTGCGCCCCGGCCTTGCACACTGCCCCGTCTAAACTTTTTTTCAGATTTTACAAATGTTATAAATGGCCCATAGCCGAGATTTATCAGAAGTCTCTGAGGTAAACTGTTCTAGTGTGCATTCAACCAATCAGAGCTCATGTTTCAGTTTTCCCCGCCATAGTTTATAAATGAAGCTCAGCTTGGATTGGTTGCCATGAGCAACTAGCAGGTTTACCTCAGACACTTCTGATATCTCTGTGTAATACTATATAAGTGTCTAGAAGTAGAATATCTGCGCTAAACATGTGAATTTCCATCTTCCTCACTCTGGACGCGCGTTTTATGTATCTAGTAATTTTCCGCTGTTACTTTGGCTATCAAATCTCTTATTTTCGCTCCCTGTGCGGCGTCCTGAGCATCCATCTTGCAGATTATAGGTGTACACGTGTGGGCCACTATTATGTCATGATATATTCCGCTCTTTATTGCTATTTTAAGTGGCCATTATGTCGCCTCCCGCGTATCCCTCGGATGCGTAGTAATTGGCGGCTTACGTCTTAGTTAGGAGGAATCGATGGGCGATGACCGAGCTGTACATTATTCGCCCTTGTTCATCACAGCATTTACGGTCGGTTATTGACGCTATATCTCTTCGTACGGGCGCGCGGTTTGCCTGGGTTTTATTCAGGAGACGCTTCCCTTATAATCAGGGACTCGTATTTTACCCAACATCTAAAGGGCTGATTATCACATGTGGAGAAGATGTTTTAATCAAAATTACAACCTTCTATTGATTATAAAAGGGGGGGGGCAAACCCAAGTACAAGTCATATAACAGGCTAGCCGTGCATGTATGGCGCATATTATCAATACACTGCGCCTAAGGTGTTGTTCCAGTCCCAGATAAATCCCAGTAGGAAGCTGTGTATGTGCGGTTCCCGGTGGGGCACTTCTACTCCACATATGCCCTGGTCTCAACTGGCACAGGTTATAGGCAGTGCACAGGTAATCGGCCCACTGAGGCGCCCATTGTCGACGCCAATAACCCCTTTACATTGGATGGAGGTGCAATGGGGTTAACGGCTCAATTTCTGGCCATGTGAGCCAGGAATTGCGCCCATTTCGTGGCTTTTAAATGTGGCCCCTATGTGTATTGAGGGGATGGAAGGAATAGCGCTCACTCATTCTGACTATAAATACCTAATAATACTTATTTAGAGTCCATTACTGGTTGTGTGGTACAGCTCTATGCAGACTCATGTGTCCTTAGTAACAGACTACAAGCAAGCCCATTTTGTTGTCTGATCCTGCAGTCCGTGTTAGGAAGAAGATCAATGCTAACCTGATAGTTTGCTGGATAATAGAATATGCGATAGACAAACGTAGACGGGGCCGGCGCCAGCACACCAGGGCAAGAGGTGGGCCCAGAGCTGCTCGAGGGCCCACATAAGTGCTTTACATAGGAATCCTTGGGATGAGGGGGCCTGTATCATATAAGTCCATAGGAGTGAGGGGGGTTTATTTAAAATAACTATGAGGGGGCTGTTTAGGATGATAAACTACGGAATATTTTAGGGAACAGGAGACACTGTTTTAGTAGAATTTTTATGCCGTCACCTGAGTTCAATGCAAAGGACCCCTGAGGCCTCTGTTGCCCAGGTGCCCTTCATAAACCTGAGCATGACCCTGCACGTAGATGTAGATAATAGAGGAAAGATAGATAGACAGACTAGATAGTTATATGTAGGATCCTGTTACTGTTAGAACATTCCGTGGTTCTGGACTAGTATAATAGCCTTATATGATCCATATAGATTCTACTTTGTATCCAGGGAAAAGCCCGTCCGTCGCGGGCACGAATCGAGGGAAGCAGTGGTTTATCTCTCCTTAAAATAGAAGGATTGGGTGTTGGAGATCAACATCCCTGATCCTTCTTTTTCTTGACGTCAACTTTTTTAAAAAAGGTCGGAAGGAAACCATATGGTTGGCTACGCCTGAAGAAATTGGTGGTAATTTCAAGACGTTTTTAGTTTTGTACCATGAGATATGGGTAATCATATTTTGGTGAAGTTGTTAGTATCAGCAAGACTGTGAAAAATGGATCAACACTTCCAACTGGGGGGTGTGTCCTCACACTGAATTTCTATTTAGTCTTTTCAGTCTCTGTAGGTATCCTTATACTCCCTTATATTTCTGTGAAGCTACAGCAGAGTGGAGGGGCTATCAAGCAGTCATACTAGGAACTAGAGGAAACAGCCAGGTGGGGCGCACTTGGAGAAGCTTATAATCATGGAAAATGTTCAAAGGTTCTGCATGTACTCCCAACCACACAAAGGAAGATACACAGATCCACAGGGCACAAACTCTACACATGCAGCAGAGAGCAAAGAGACCAGTCAGTGTGAGGACCAAACCAGTGAACTTGGATATCTATACTGGAATATAATGCAAGTTAAAGAGTCTTGCAGGATACTAACAACATAACATAGGTATGTTCACACGCTTTCCAGGGGCAATATATAACACTGCCCGCAGAGAGGTAAGAGCACAGCAGTGTAAGGAAAACTTAACAGAATCCCAGTATATAAATCAATTTACAGTTCTGTAGCTGACTAACAACAAACACAAAAGTATGATTACAAGATTTACAGGGGTATCTCTAACACTGCCTAACGAGAAGAGCTAAGAGCACAGCAGTGTGACGGACACAACCCAGTTCACTGCAACACACACAAAGTAGGATGAACAGATCTCAGGAGTAGCATGTCTAACCTGCCTGCGAGAGCTAAGAGCCACGGCAGGTGTGAGGACACAACCAGTTCACTGACAACAGCAAAGTAGGTGGGACAGCCAGACTCTCCAGGGGTAATTTAAAAACTTCTGCAGAGGCTAAGAGTGCAGCAGTTGAGGACACAACCCCAGTGCACTTACAAGACACATAAAAGGTATGATTACTAGGCTCCAGAAGGCAATGTCGACACAACGCCTGCATAAAGCTAGAAGCGCAGCAGTGTGAGGACACAACCCCAAATTTACTTGCAACAACACATACAAAGGTAGGAGACAGAGATCTCCAGGGTAGTAATGTCTAAACCTGCCGCAGGAGTAAGAGCGCAGC
The DNA here is from genome assembly GCA_019512145.1 of Engystomops pustulosus. Lineage (NCBI taxonomy): Eukaryota > Metazoa > Chordata > Amphibia > Anura > Leptodactylidae > Engystomops > Engystomops pustulosus. The sequence goes on from CM033644.1 coordinate 215,000,853, forward strand.
TAGGTGAGGACACAACCCCAGTTCCCTTGAACCAACACAACAGGTAGCATGACACAGAACTCCAGGAGTAATGTCTAAACCTTGCCTGCAGGAGGTAAAGAGCGCAGGCAGTGTGAGGACCACACATCCGTGAACTTGGAGAAGCTGAATCTTATCCATATTCCACAGTCTGCTGCTACTACACAACATACATAAAATAGGATTCAACCACAGAGACTCTGGTCAATAAAAGAGGAGTAAAATTCATAAAAAATCTAAAAAGAAAATAATTTAAAACAACAACAATAAAAATTAATAATAGTATGAAATTATATTAATAAATAATAATAATAATATAGTGACTTAAAAGGTCTAATGCCAAATTGGTTTCATCCCCCCCCCTCTTTATATTGAAGGGTTAATGTAGCAATGCCAAACGTACAACCCCCCCTCGTCCCATTCACATGGACTTTTAGTTAATAAAGCCGATGCAACACGAAAACCTTACATTCCCATTTCCAGCGATAGAATCAGGTCATTGCGCAATTGTCAGAGTTATGAATGCAAAGAACGAGTTTTTTCTCCCTGTACATCTTGCGTGTTTAGTTTATCCGCATTACTTCACGAGTAATTAAGACAGTGCGACGAATGAGAAAAAGCGCTAGGCGATGCCTGACAGGATACAGTTATAGCAACAGCCAGCAAAAAAACCCCCGAAATATCGTATCGGGTGCGGGCGGTAAAGCGACACATTGCCGAAAAATCATCACGGTTAATGTGACAGTCAGGGCGGCCGCCAATTAGGAAATGTAAGAATTTACTGCATTCTAGTGTTACAATCTGTTACCCGCTAAGAGTATTATAGGTTTGCAGAGACCTCAGTGCACAGCAGTGTGAGGATATGCCGCGGAAAGACAATCCTGCAATATGAATCAAACTTTCACAGTCTGCTGCTACCACAACATACACAAAAAAAAATTACATTGGACGATACCCAGACTGTTTGCAGTTTGGATGTCCAAAATGGTAACTGGTAAGAAAGAGAACATGAGGGTGAGGATTTGCCCCAGGGTTACATTCCAGCTAAAGGTTTTCAGGGACAATACTGAATGCGTTTTTTACAAAACGTTTTGAAGCTAAGTGCAACAGCAGTGTGAGGACCTGCCTCTGGCTACTGCTCTGCTCTTATATCTTTGCATTATGCTGATTCACAGTCTCTGCTCTAAGTGACTTCTGTAGCATTTAACCGCTTCAAAACAAAGAAAAGGGGTGTGGAGTGGGCACAGTTATAATACTGAGAGCACAGAGCACAGAAGTGTCAGGGACACACCCCCAGTGCTACAATTCTGGAATATAAATCCATTTTCACAGTCCTGCTGCATACTATGAATTACACAAGGTATAATTATACAGATCTCCAAGGACAATAACCTAATGCTGCCTGAAGCTTTTATGTGAGAACTCCTAAATGAAAGCTAAGAGCACAGCAGTGTGAGGATGCTGGTTTATCTTGTGCTCTTTCTTTTCTCTTAGCATAAGGCTGCTTACCAGTCACTGCTCTAAGAGAATTCTGTAGTACTCAGGTGAGAAGCTTGCCTCGCTTTAACTCGAAGAGAGAAGAGAGAGAGACAGAAGTGTGCAGGACACGCCCCAGTGCCTTATTTCTGTAATATAAATCCTTTTTTCACAGTCCTGCTGCTATAACAAAAACAAAGGTGTGATTACACATCTCTCCAGGGACAAAACCGGAGTTTTGGACGGTCACAGATTGCTTTAGATAAAAGTGGACAAATATAGAAAATGGTGAGGGCAACACTAGGAAGAATCGGAATCCGCGTTGAAATCTGGGAGAGTGAGGATACTAGCATGTCACATACGGGCGTACGGTGCGGGTCACTGCTCCATACTAATAAGATGGTGACATGAAAACATAGGGTGGACAGGTGCTACGGGGAGAACAAATAGGAATGTCATCTAGCAAGGATCTAGCACAATGCCCGTGGCTACGGCCGCCTGACCAGGCACCATGACATAATGGTGCCTACCGTTGGGCATGCAACCACAACTAAATATGTAATGATTGCCAGGATAGCAAAAAGCTCGAGCCGGGATGGATAGTTACAAGAGAAGCCAAGCGAGGGATTTATAAGTTTAAAGGGGTTGTGAGGTTTTCAAAAACATGGCTACTTTATGGAAGACACAAAAACATCATGCCCATAGGTTCTGTCTGGTTCTGGTATTGCAACCCAGTCCATTATCTTCAAGAGAGCCGAAATGCAATACCAATAAGACTCATGGACAGCGGTGGTGGCTTTGCGTCTTGTAGGAAGCAGCCAATTTAGGTGAAAGAGAGGGGACTATGTGGGGGAGTTGCACTGAGTCTTTGTTAGACAAGTACATTTTATAGTCTCATGTAGACATTAGTGGGGTAACAGGCTACCTGGAACATTTTGACAGCTTTTCCCTAACTCAGGTCAATCCTAGGGAGGTCCTCCAGTGGGCCGAAGCTTCGGACTTAATGGTTGCCAAAAATTTAGCAGAGAAGACAACCTCAATTGGATGGTCATTTGGAACTGTCACTGCACACTGGGGGTCTAATTTTATGGTTGGAGGAACACATACTCTATTAAACCTTATGCTAGTTTCGATGGAGATGGACTGCCACTATAATGTAGGACGACCACAAAGAATAGATGAAGGTGGACACAGGTATAGATCATGGTAGAACACTCATCTAGATGAAGGTAGGCCACCAGTGAACATGAAGATGGACCGCCAATATAGATGAAGGTGGATGATGGTATAAATGGAAGGAGAAGGCCAGTATAGATAAAGGCGAACCACCAATATAGGTGAAGGCAGACCTCCAGCATAGAAAAGGTGGACCGCCAGTATAGATAAAGAAAGATTAGATGAAGGTGACCACTAGTATAGAAGAAAGCTGACGAGTTGTATAGATGACGGTGGAGCTCCAGTAGATGAAGTCAAACCAAGATATAGATTAAGATACAAAAACTAGCATGAATGAGTGGACCCCCAGTATAGAGAAGGCTGAAAACTTGTTTAGATGAAGGTGAACACCAGTTAGATGAAGGTGACAACTTGTTTAGATGAAGGGGAAACCAGTATAGATGAGAGTGGACCCTCATTATAGATGAAAGTGACCATAAGTATAGATGAAGGCTGACCACTTGTATAGATGTGAGGGATCCCCAGTATAGATGAAGGTGGACCCACAGATACATGGAGATAGACCACTGGTATAGATGAATTCGGACCACCAATATAGATGAAGGCTGACAACTTGTTTAGATGAAGGTGGGACACCCGTATAGATGAGAGTGGGACCCTCATTATAGATGACAGTGGACCATAAGTATAGATGAAGGCTGACCACTTGTATAGATGTGAGGGATCCCCAGTATAGATGAAGTAGACCCCCAGTATACATGGAGATAGACCACTGATATAGATGAATTCAGACCACCAATTAGATGAAGGCTGGCCACTTGAATAGATGTTGGGGAACTCCAGTATAGATGAAGGTGGACACCCAGTATACATGAAGATGGACCACTCCTCACATAAATGTGGACCACCAGTATAGATGAAGGTTGACCACTTGTTATGTGGGGGATCCCCAGTATAGATAAGGGTGGACCCCAGTACACATGAAGATAGACCACTGGTATAGACAAGGTGGACCACCGTATAGATGAAGGCTAACCACTTGTATAGATGTCGGGACATCCCACATAGATGAAGGCTGAAACTCGTTAAATGAAGGCGGACACCAGTATAGATAAAGGTGGACCCCCAGTATACATGACGAATAGACCACTGGTATAGATGAATCGGATCACCAGTATAGATGAAAGCTGACCAGTTGCATAGATGTTGGGGATCCCCAGTATACATGAAGATGGACCAGTGGTTATAAATGAATGGGACCACCAGGATATATGAAGGCTGAGCACTTGTATAGATGTTGGGAATTCCCAGTATGGATGAAGGTGGACCCCAGTATACATGTGAGATTGAGCACTGGTATAGATGAGATAGACCACCTGTATAAATGAATGTGGACCACCAGTATAGTTGAAGGTTGAGCACTGGATAGACGTAGGGGATCCTCAGTATAGCTGAAGATGGACCCCAGTATACATGAAGTTGACACCACCAGTATAGATGAAGTCAGACCACTTGAATAGATGAAGGGCTGAACACCAGAAACATGAAGATGGACCGGTATTATAGATGAAGGTGGACCACCAAGATCATTCTACCTGAGGAGGATAAGAACCTACAGCTGGACACTACCAGATAGGTTTGCCGACCAGTGACTTCTCATAGAAATTACAAAATTACAGTTCTATTAAATCTCACGGACAATGTTGTTTGCGCGTCTCGTTAAACGCGCGCCCCTTTTATTAAGTTACATCTTGACGTCTGCATTCTTGAGCTCACACTGCAGCGCACAGCAATATACAGTTAACATCCCGCCATCTACCAGGAACGTGGCAACCAGCACGTGCATGGTCACCCAAGGTCAAAGAATTATAGCCAGATCAAGTCATTAAATTTCGCTAAGCCCTTCCCCCATGACAAGGGATGCAAGCACTTAAGTCAAGAGGATCATGGCATGATATTATTCCCTGGAGACAAGGAATACAGAAATAGCATAAATACCATCTTTGTTAAAGGTAAACTGGGAAAAAACACTTGAAAAACCAATGATGCAACACAGTATAATTCCCAGAGCTGAGCAGGAGCATCTGCGGTATCGGCACTCAAATGTACCTATGTAGAGTGTATTTAAGAAGACCTTTCATCACCTAACAAATCCAACTCTTACATCCGTAAATAGACTCTGCTCTACTGATTCCCAAGCAGTTTGAATTTTTCTCTAGCCCCCACGTTCTTGAGCAATCATTGAAATTAAGTTTCAGACCCTTGTATGCTAATAAGGTTCTCTATTGTCAAGGGGGCAGTCTACACCTACCAGAGACCACCACCTGACAGTAAAGAGCAAAACACCGATTGCTCAGGAATGGGGGGGTTAGAGAAAAAATCCAATTGCGCCAGAATAGTGGAACAGGGTCTATTCAAGGATCCAAAGAGTTTAAGTAGGTGGGGGTGGTCACAGGTCATTTTTAAAAGGAGTCTACAAACTCTGAAATTATCCCTCAAGTAATAAACAGCACTTATTTATGACACCTTGCAAAATTCTAGCCTTACCTTTCAGTCTCTCAGGATTCGTCATTTTGAGGAAAGTATTGGTTTTATGAGTATGCAAATTAGCTTTCCAATGCATCAGGCACAGAGCTAGGCCTTACAATACACTCATTGCGTCTGTGTACTCCTTCTTTTTTATAAACATGTCTATAATTACATGAAGTATTAGTCTTGGAACGTAATTGGGGAAAGTGCAAACAACAGCAGATAAGGCCCCGCCCCTTGGTGCACACAAAGATATAATTGCATAAAGATAAAAACTTAATTTTCTCAAAATTACAGATCCCCAAGAAGAGAATATATATATGTCTAGAAAAGCTATATAGGTGTCCTTCACAAACACTGTAAAGTTGTAAGGTAATTGGCATGGGTATACTCCTTTTATCGTCATCATTTGTCACAACATTCAAGTATTTTTGTTTCTAAAGAAGCCCTTAACCTCTATTACTAGATATCCTGTAATTCTTGAATTATAAACAGTGTTTAGATTCCTAAGAACTTTCTGTTCTACAATACTTCAGAAATTCACTTTGAAGCCCAACACAACATCAATCAAGAGGGAAAAATTTCAAGCTGCCATTTTGTTGTAGCCTGAAATGCTAAAGCTCTTGAGTCACTGATGACTTAAGATTTAGCTTTCTCCAGTATTTCCACCAAATCGATTGCACTTCAGGTGGTTTTCCGAAGAGGCCTAGTAATAAAGAGAAACAATGACCTAGATTTCATCCACATGGCCACTCATTAATCTGGAGTATTGTCTTCCCGAGATCCTGGAGTGACAATCCTGACAAACATGGGAATGCTCAATGAGATAACTGCACAGAATTATGGCTTCTAAGGTCCTCGTTGACGTAAGGCTTATGGACCGGTCCCTGGGGTTTCTTGGCTTTGTAAGGAAGATTAAATTGGGCTGAACATTTTAAGGACAACGTTATGGTAACAGGAGATGATGGCGAGCCATCTGGTCTTCACAGCAGCTAACTCCTAGGAAGTGTAAATCTGATTCATTTCCCGAGAAGAGGAGCGCATTACAGTTCACTGGGAAACAGAAGGTGCTCGGGTGGTGTTGCAACATTGTTTCCGAGAAATCTTAGCATGGATGTTGACAAACAGAAGAGAGCCACCTGGTCCAACAGATCATTCAAGACGATATTCTAGTTGACTTCTATTTCCTTTTTAACCCTCTTTGGATTTGGAAGTCCATTGGGTTAAGGACATTAAATAATACAAACTAGCCTATGAAAATTGGGCAATTGAAAAGAGAATATTCTGAATCTATTTTTGAGGTTTTCATGGAACGAGACACCACAGCCAACTCAGCAAAGACCAATATGGAACTATTGAAATACGGCACTGGTAAACATCTCTAGTTGTAGATCCATAACTAGTGGTTGGGTACACCTAGGATAAGATGTCAAATGAACCCAAAGACAAACAAGGTGGACGTTCAAATTCCGGGTGAAATGAATTCCAGGTTTTAGGAAATAAGAGCAAATGGCAACACGTTTCGCGACATTGCTGCGGAAGCTTCATCAGGTCATGTCCACAACAGCAACGATTCGGTCACTAGTAGCTGGGGGCCTTTGGGTTCCTTGACAATCTTGTCTAGGGTACACCCTAGCAATAGTTATGTGTACATGCCAGGGATATACTGACATATCCAAGGGCTAGGACGTGACTGCAGCATCTAATAGTACTACAATACCTATGCCCTGTGCAGAGTAGTTCCTGAACTGCAGTACAACCAAAAAAAGGTTAGTGTATTCTCTTAGCGCTACTATTTTAGTTTCAGGATAACCTTCCACCAGGTAGCAGTGTTGTTTCTCTTTTTTCAAGTTGTTTTTTTTGGAACATCAACTTAGTGTAGTAGATCCTTAGTCTTAGACTGCCCAATAATGGTATGGTCCAAGTCCTTACTGGTAAATTGCCACATAATATCTTGACAATGGTATAGGTTCCTACAGGTGATAGTCCTATAATGGTGTGGCACTGGGGATGGGTCTTATGGTGATATTCAGTGTAATAAGTTGGGACTGGTAGAGGTGCCTACTGGTAGTGGGGCACCGGTTAAGTTGCTACAAAGAGATTGTACATCCATACAAGAAGTAGATCCATATACAGAGATGAGTAACAGTTGCACCATCAAATACCAAAGGATCCCAAAGGAACCCATTTTCTTCAGCATGATGGATGATGGGCCATTGAGCTTACTAGCACCTTCAAAAGCTATCATCCGTCTAACGCTCCCGATTCCCATGTTTGGGGAGAGTTAGCACATCACCATACGCAAAAGGTAGGTGCTACTCCAAGAATGTTGCTTTAAGATGATTCTTTGGTCTCATATGTATGGAAATCTTAAGAATTATATTCCCTTAGACCTGACCCAAAGCTATATGACGGACCCCGCCTGTTCTAGAACCAATTTAACACTGGAATTCTAAACAGGCATAAATGGCAACAAAATGTCTCCAATTACAAAAACAACTATCCACATGTGAATATACATCATTATTAATCATGTGCTTAGTATGACGATGACCGGTGTCCATACTCTAAATGTATGATGATTTACGGTATACAACGTACAGAAGGCGAAGTCTGTGTAAATGCTAAAATACATCACTTCCATAAACTATCTCTTCTTGTCTGGTTTATATAACCAGTTTCAAGTATATATAGAGTAAGGTGTTCTAAAGGGGTTTCCAGGATGGAGCATGGAACATAATGTATCATTCACTGATTTCAGTAGTTGCTGTGTAATACTCAATGCTCCGTGGGGGCTCTGCAGGAAAATTACAGACTATGCTCTTGCCTCTACACAATCACTTCAAATTTGTCTGGAGGACTGTAATGTTCATAGAATACAAGGCAACTAATGGGAATAGTGAATACCTCAACTTTCCTGAGGAGGCACTGCAGGAAATGAAACACTATGCTCTTACCTACTACTTCAATCACTTCAATTTGAAAAAGCAGACAATGGTATTTTCAAACAAAAATGAGAGATTTTGGTGAACATTGGTTTATTAAAGTGGTTTTAAGTTTTTTTTTACATTTTCAAATACATTGTACTTTTTAGATGAGAATTCCATCTTCTAGAAACTAAAATCTATTATAGAACTAGAAGAGTGGCTACAAAGAATAATATTCTCTGGAGGACCTGTAATGTTCATAATTACATAGACAACTAATTGGGAATAGTGCAATACTTCAATCTTCCTGCAGGGAATGAAACACTATGCTCTTGCCTACTACCTCAATCACTTCAAATTTAAAAAAAGCAGACAATGGTTATTTCAAACAAAAATGGAGAGATTTGGTGATCAGTAATATACTACAGTGGTTTTTAGGTTTTAAAACAGTGTTTTTCAAATACATTTGGACTTTTAGATGAGAATTCCGATATACTAGGACTTAAGATCTATTATAGAACTAGAAGAGTGGCTACAAAGAATAAATATTCTCTGGAGGACCTGTAATGTTCATATATTACATAGACAAAAACTTGAAGTTGTAATACCTCAATCTACCTGCGGGGGCAGTGCAGGGAAATGAAACTGAGTTTTTTTTATATATTGTAGTTTCTTTCTGTCTACCTAAACTTTCCATCGTGGGAATAATACAACAAGTGATGAAATAGAGTATAATCATGGGTACAGTTAAACCATGATGTCTTTAGTATAGATGTCTCATTATGTATCTAGAGCACTTCCATATGTTCATTGTCAGCGCTGAAGGCTGTTGGTTAAGGAGACGGCTTGATACGACCTTGAGAATACAAAGCTACGTCATTGGTCAGCGTATTTTAGCGGAGGAGGCCCCCTTAAGTGTACTCCACACCTCGCTTCTTCCTTAACAAAGGTCTAAGAGACCCGGCTTTATATGGTGGAGATCATTATAATTAAATATTAAAAGCCGGAGCGCAGTTTTGCTATACAATACAAATGTTCCCAATCTTCTGGTTGACTTGTCGAAATTTATGGTCAGCTGTTCGTATTATTCTGGGAACATGGGATCATAAAATATAATCAATTCTCAATTAGCAGACTCTAGGTAATTATCAAACCATATTTCAACGAATGAGCGTCTTCGTCGCCGGAGCTCAATGTCAAGAAAAAAATTCCATAAATGCAGCGGTTCAGAAGATGTTTAACAAATGGGCTTTAAGGGGGTATATACATTTAAAGGATATTAAAAATGCTAAATTTAAAAAAAAACTCCTATAAATTAAAGGGGCTGTATAAGCAACATAATTATCTTCTTCCACTGCATGTGGTAAATATATGATCATTGGTGGGCCAGTCAAAACTGTGTTGGTGCTTCCGAAAAGTCTACTTGTGCTCCCCCTTTCCAAAGATTGAAATATAATTGGACCCCCCAAATCAGACATGAGGATATGGGATATATAAATCTAAACTTGACACAACCCCTTAAGAGTGGAGGTGGTAGATGCCATTATCTAGGACTAGTTTTGATGACCTTCCTTGAAGAAGTCGTCAATATTGTTTAGTGGTCGGAGTCCAATAATCTGTTACCACCCATGGGAAACACGGGACATAAAACGAAAAGTCATAAAAGCAGCTCCGCCTCCCTTTAACAACTATAATAAGACTGCCCCTTAAAGATTTTGACGGAACCGCAAACTTTACGAGACAGCGCTATAAGATTTTGCTTGATGATTCCGGAACTGCAAACTATATGAGACTGTCCCTTTAAGATTTTCACTGAAACTGCAAAATATATGAAAAATTGCCCCTTGAAGATTTTGATGGAACTGAAAAACATACTGGAACAGTGCCTTTAAGATTTGATGGAACTGCAAACTACACTGAGATAGCACCTTAAGATTCGCTGGATGATTCCGGAACTGCAAACTGTACGAGACTGTCCCTTTAAGATTTTCACTGAAACTGCAAGCTATATGTAATTTCCCCTTAAAGTTTTGATGGAACTAAAAACTATACTGGGATTTTGATGGAACTGCAATCTACAGGAGATTGCCCCTTTAGATTTTGCTGCATGAAACAGTTGTGGCTTTTGATGGTTACAAGGGACATGGAACCAACTGCTTCTGTGCCCTGTGCTTTATATTGGACAAACAATATGAACAGAGTGGTCATATTATGGCCTCCAACTTTTTTCTGTGTAACGGCCATCATAAACTATTTCCAACACATTCCCTAAGAGATATTACAAGTTGACTGGTATAGGTGTCCTCATCTGTTGCACAAATTAGAGTCTCTCTCCTCTGGAGGAACTTTTCTGTCTATAATTACACAGGGAGCTACTAAATATAATAGGCTCTGTAATACTTCATTACACAGTGGGGGCACTGCAGGGAAACAAACACTTGTTACTAGTATTCCATCACCGATCACAGCTGATCAATGGGTGTCAAGCAGGTGGAACGTGATATCAGCTTTTCTAATAAGTTGGGATTGTCTGTACCACTTTAAAACAGCTCCGAACTTCAGAGAGGTCTGTACCTTCCCGAATGAAAGCTAGAAAAATGTGGCTATAAAGGAGCGAGGACAAGACAAACCTGAAGTTATTAAGGTGATGGATATTCGTGCTCAGCCTGAAAATTGTCTCTGTGGACCCAAGCCAAAGTCATCTTGGAGAGTTACGACCTGACCTTCACAGCACACCGTAGAGGAATTTTTTTGCATTAATTTTTTTTTTTTTTCAATTAACTTTGGGCATTGAACTGCAGATTGGTAAAGCATATCTCAGCTCCGCCGTCGCAGATTGTACGGTGATTGACTGCATTAAAATGTTCCGTGATGGAATAAGAAGATTTAAAGGTAATTTCCACAAATCTGATTATTACCTGATGTAACTTTTTGCAGTTCTTGTCACTGGAGCATTTATGATTGACACGTACAAGAAGCGGATTAACTATTCTGGGAGAGCTATATATTTTTTTTTCCGTGATGTTTTTCAATGATGAGCGACTGACAGATCTTTGAAAAAGACAACTTGAAACAGTGCAAATACGTACCGACAAAATCAGGTATGAATGTTCATCATGAGGGGCAACGGATCCTCCATTGACCAGGGCTCATGGATTAGGTGACTCTGACCACCTAAACACCTAAAAATAAAGGATCAGGTGGGAGTTTAACATCCCTGATCCTTCTTTTCTTGGTGTCAACTTTTCGAAAAGGGTCGAAAGGAGACCCTATACATCAGGTGGTTGATCCACTCCTGAAGAAATCGGTGGAAATCAGAAACGTCTCTGGCAGTGGTTATCTCTCCTTAAACTAGAGGATTGGGTGTGGGGATCCACATCCCTGATCCTTCTTTTTTGACGTCAACTTTTTGAAAAATGGTCGGAAGGAAACCATATGGTTGGCTACGCCTGAAGAAATGGGTGGAAATCTAGAAATGTCTCTGTTACCCTGGCCAGTGGTTTATCTCTCCTTAAATGGAAGGATTGGGTGGTGGAGATAACATCCCTGATCCTTCTTTTTCTTGGTGTCAACTTTTTTGAAAAGGGTCGAAAGAGACCCTATACATCAGGTGGTTAAACACTCCTGAAGGAATCAGTGGAAATGTAGAAAACGTCTTGGCAGTGGGTTTATCTCTCCTTAAAATAGAAGGATTGGGTGTTGGAGTACAACATCCCTGATCCTTTTTTCTTGACGTCAACTTTTTTAAAAAGGTCGGAAGGAACCCATATGGTTGGCTACGCCTGAAGAAATTGGTGGAAATTAGAAATGTCTCTGTGTAACCTGGCAGTGGTTTATCTCTCCTTAAAATGGAAGGATTGAGGTTGGAGATCAACATCCGATCCTTCTTTTCTTGGTGTCACTTTTCGAAAGGGTCGAAAGAGACCCTACTCAGGTGGTACACTCCTGAAGGGAATCGTGGAAATGTAGAAACGTCTCTGGCAGTGGTTTATCTTCCAAAATAGTAAGGATTGGGTGTTGGAGATGAAATCCCGATCCTTCTTTCTCTTGGACGTCAACTTTTTTGAAAAAGGTCGGAAGGAAACCATATGGTTGGCTACGCCTGAAGAAATCGGTGGAAATCTAGAAATGTCTCTGTGTAACTCTGGCAGTGGTTTATCTCTTTTTAAAATAGAAGGATTGGGTGTTGGAGATCAACATCCCCGATCCTTCCTTTTCTTGACGTCAACTTTTTTGAAAAAGGTCGGAAGGAAACCATATGGTTGGCTACGCCTGAAGAAATCGGTGGAAATCTAATTTCAAGACGTTTTTCAGATTTGTACCCTGGAGATATGGGTAATCATATTTTGTGAAGTTGTTAGTAGTCAGCAGAACTGTGAAAAATGGATCAACTCTCCAACTGGGGGGTGTGTCCTACAGCACTGATTTCTATTGTAGTTCTTTTCAGTTCTTCTGTCGGTCTCCCTTATACTCCTATATTTATGTGAATGCTACAGCAGAGTTGGAGGGGCTATCAAGCCAGCTCCATACTAGGAACTAAGGAAACAGCGATGGGGCAGCGCACTTGGACAAGCTTATATCATGCGAAAATGTCAAAGTCTCATGCTGTACTCCCAACCACACAAAGGAAGATTACACAGATCCACAGGGCCAAACTCTAACATGCCAGACAGAGAGCAAGAGCACCAGTCAGTGTGAGGACACAACCCAAGTGAACTTGGAGTATCTATAATCTGGAATATAATGCAGTTAAAGAGTTTGCAGGATACTAAAAACATAACTAGGTATGTTACCAGTTTCCAGGGGCAATATATAACACTGCCGCCAGAGAGCATAAGAGCACAGCGTGTAAGGAGAAACTTAACAGAATCCCAGTATATAAATCAATTTACAGTTCTGTAGCTGACTAACAACACACACCAAAGATATATTACACAGATTTACAGGGGCTATCTCTAACACTGCCTACAGAAGAGCTAGAGAGCACAGCAGTGTGAGGACACAACCAAGTTCACTGCAGACACAACAAAGTAGGATGAACAGATCTCAGGAGTACTGTCTAACCTGCCGCAGAGAAGCTAAGAGCCACGGCAGGTGTGAGGACACAACCCCAGTTCACTACAACAAGCCAAAGTAGGTAGGACAGCCAGCTCTCCAGGGTAATTTTAAAAATTCATGCAGAGGCTAAGAGTGCCAGCCAGTTGAGGACACAACCCCAGTGCACTTACAAGACACACTAAAAGTATGATTACTGAGAGCTCCAGAAGCAAATATCACCACAATGCCTGCATAAAAGATAGAAGCGCAGCAGTGTGAGGACCAACCCCAATATTACTTGCAACAACACATACAAAGGTAGGAGACAGAGATCTCCAGGAGTAGTAATGTCTAAACCTGCCGCAGAGAGCTAAGAGCGCAGCTAGTGTGAGGACACAACCCCAGTTCCCTTGAACACAAACACACACAAGGTAGCATGACACAGAACTCCAGGAGTAATGTCTAAACACTTGCCTGCAGGAGAGTAAAGAGCGCAGGCAGTGTGAGGACACACGATCAGTGAAATTGGAGAGCTGAATCTTAATCCATATTCCACAGTCCTGCTGCTACTACACAACATACATAAAATAGGATTCAACACAGAGACTGCTGTACAATAAAAGAGAGTAAAATTCATAAAAAATCTAAAAAGAAAATAATTAAAACAACAACAATAAAAATAATAATAGTATGAAATTATATAATCAATAATAATAATAATAATAGGACTTAAAATGGATCTAAATGCAATTGTTTCATCCCCCCCCCTCTTTATATTGAAGGGTTAATGTAGCAATGCCAAACGTACACCACCCCCTCGTCCCATTACATTGCGACTTTTATTGTTAATAACCACCGAGCAACACGAAAACCTTACATTTCCCATTTCCAGCGATGAGACATCAGGCATTGCGCAATTGTCAGGATTATGAATGCAAAGAACAGAGTTTTTTCTCCCTGACATCTATGCGTGTTTAGTTTATCCGCATTATTCACGATAGTAATTGAAAAGTGCGACCGAATGAGAAAAAAGCGCAGCGCGATGCCTGACAGGGTATACTAGTTATAGCAAAGCCAGCAAAAAAACCCCCGAATATCGTATCGGGTGCGGGCGGTAAAGCGACACTTGCCGAAAAATCATCACGGTTAATGGACAGTCAGGGCGGCGGCCAATTAGGAAATGTAAGAATTTACTGCATTCTAGTGTTACAATCTGTTACCGCTAAGAGTATTATAGGTTTGCAGAGACCTCAGTGCACAGCAGTGTTGAGGATATGCCGCGGAAGACAATCCGCAATATGAATCAAATTTCACAGTCTGCTGCTACCACAACATACACAACAAAAAAATTACATTGGACGATACCCAAGACTGTTTGCAGTTTGGATGTCCAAATGGTAACTGGAAGAAAGAGAACAGAGGTGTGAGGATTTGCCCCAGGGTTACATTCCAGCAAAGGTTTTCAGGGACAATACTGAATGCGTTTTTTACAAAACGTTTTGAAGCTAAGTGCAACAGCAGTGTGAGGACCTGCCTCTGGCTACTGCTCTGCTCTTATATCTTTGCATTATGCTGATTCACAGTCTCTGCTCTAAGTGACTTCTGTAGCATTTAACCGCTTCAAAACAAAGAAAAGGGGTGTGGAGTGGGCACAGTTATAATACTGAGAGCACAGAGCACAGAAGTGTCAGGGACACACCCCCAGTGCTACAATTCTGGAATATAAATCCATTTTCACAGTCCTGCTGCATACTATGAATTACACAAGGTATAATTATACAGATCTCCAAGGACAATAACCTAATGCTGCCTGAAGCTTTTATGTGAGAACTCCTAAATGAAAGCTAAGAGCACAGCAGTGTGAGGATGCTGGTTTATCTTTGTGCTCTTTCTTTTCTCTTAGCATAAGGCTGCTTACCAGTCACTGCTCTAAGAGAATTCTGTAGTACTCAGGTGAGAAGCTTGCCTCGCTTTAACTCGAAGAGAGAAGAGAGAGAGAAGAAGTGTGAGGACACGCCCCAGTGCCTTATTTCTGTAATATAAATCCTTTTTTCACAGTCCTGCTGCTATAACAAAAACAAAGGTGTGATTACACATCTCTCCAGGGACAAAACCGGAGTTTTGGACGGTCACAGATTGCTTTAGATAAAAGTGGACAAATATAGAAAATGGTGAGGGCAACACTAGGAAGAATCGGAATCCGCGTTGAAATCTGGGAGAGTGAGGATACTAGCATGTCACATACGGGGTACGGTGTCGGGTCACTGCTCCATACTAATAAGATGGTGACATGAAAACATAGGGTGGACAGGTTGCTACGGGGAGAACAAATAGGAATGTCATCTAGCAAGGATCTAGCACAATGCCCGTGGCTACGGCCGCCTGACCAGGCACCATGACATAATGGTGCCTACCGTTGGGCATGCAACCACAACTAAATATGTAATGATTGCCAGGATAGCAAAAAGCTCGAGCCGGGATGGATAGTACAAGAGAAGCCAAGCGAGGGATTTATAAGTTTAAAGGGGTTGTGAGGTTTTCAAAAACATGGCTACTTTATGGAAGACACAAAAACATCATGCCCATAGGTTCTGTCTGGTTCTGGTATTGCAACCCAGTCCATTATCTTCAAGAGAGCCGAAATGCAATACCAATAAGACTCATGGACAGCGGTGGTGGCTTTGCGTCTTGTAGGAAGCAGCCAATTTAGGTGAAAGAGAGGGGACTATGTGGGGGAGTTGCACTGAGTCTTTGTTAGACAAGTACATTTTATAGTCTCATGTAGACATTAGTGGGGTAACAGGCTACCTGGAACATTTTGACAGCTTTTCCCTAACTCAGGTCAATCCTAGGGAGGTCCTCCAGTGGGCCGAAGCTTCGGACTTAATGGTTGCCAAAAATTTAGCAGAGAAGACAACCTCAATTGGATGGTCATTTGGAACTGTCACTGCACACTGGGGGTCTAATTTTATGGTTGGAGGAACACATACTCTATTAACCTTATGCTAGTTTCGATGGAGATGGACTGCCACTATAATGTAGGACGACCACAAAGAATAGATGAAGGTGGACACAGGTATAGATCATGGTAGAACACTCATCTAGATGAAGGTAGGCCACCAGTGAACATGAAGATGGACCGCCAATATAGATGAAGGTGGATGATGGTATAAATGGAAGGAGAAGGCCAGTATAGATAAAGGCGAACCACCAATATAGGTGAAGGCAGACCTCCAGCATAGAAAAGGTGGACCGCCAGTATAGATAAAGAAAGATTAGATGAAGGTGACCACTAGTATAGAAGAAAGCTGACGAGTTGTATAGATGACGGTGGAGCTCCAGTAGATGAAGTCAAACCAAGATATAGATTAAGATACAAAAACTAGCATGAATGAGTGGACCCCCAGTATAGAGAAGGCTGAAAACTTGTTTAGATGAAGGTGAACACCAGTTAGATGAAGGTGACAACTTGTTTAGATGAAGGGGAAACCAGTATAGATGAGAGTGGACCCTCATTATAGATGAAAGTGACCATAAGTATAGATGAAGGCTGACCACTTGTATAGATGTGAGGGATCCCCAGTATAGATGAAGGTGGACCCACAGATACATGGAGATAGACCACTGGTATAGATGAATTCGGACCACCAATATAGATGAAGGCTGACAACTTGTTTAGATGAAGGTGGGACACCCGTATAGATGAGAGTGGGACCCTCATTATAGATGACAGTGGACCATAAGTATAGATGAAGGCTGACCACTTGTATAGATGTGAGGGATCCCCAGTATAGATGAAGTAGACCCCCAGTATACATGGAGATAGACCACTGATATAGATGAATTCAGACCACCAATTAGATGAAGGCTGGCCACTTGAATAGATGTTGGGGAACTCCAGTATAGATGAAGGTGGACACCCAGTATACATGAAGATGGACCACTCCTCACATAAATGTGGACCACCAGTATAGATGAAGGTTGACCACTTGTTATGTGGGGGATCCCCAGTATAGATAAGGGTGGACCCCAGTACACATGAAGATAGACCACTGGTATAGACAAGGTGGACCACCGTATAGATGAAGGCTAACCACTTGTATAGATGTCGGGACATCCCACATAGATGAAGGCTGAAACTCGTTAAATGAAGGCGGACACCAGTAAGATAAAGGTGGACCCCCAGTATACATGACGAATAGACCACTGGTATAGATGAATCGGATCACCAGTATAGATGAAAGCTGACCAGTTGCATAGATGTTGGGGATCCCCAGTATACATGAAGATGGACCAGTGGTTATAAATGAATGGGACCACCAGGATATATGAAGGCTGAGCACTTGTATAGATGTTGGGAATTCCCAGTATGGATGAAGGTGGACCCCAGTATACATGTGAGATTGAGCACTGGTATAGATGAGATAGACCACCTGTATAAATGAATGTGGACCACCAGTATAGTTGAAGGTTGAGCACTGGATAGACGTAGGGGATCCTCAGTATAGCTGAAGATGGACCCCAGTATACATGAAGTTGACACCACCAGTATAGATGAAGTAGACCACTTGAATAGATGAAGGGCTGAACACCAGAAACATGAAGATGGACCGGTATTATAGATGAAGGTGGACCACCAAGATCATTCTACCTGAGGAGGATAAGAACCTACAGCTGGACACTACCAGATAGGTTTGCCGACCAGTGACTTCTCATAGAAATTACAAAATTACAGTTCTATTAAATCTCACGGACAATGTTGTTTGCGCGTCTCGTTAAACGCGCGCCCCTTTTATTAAGTTACATCTTGACGTCTGCATTCTTGAGCTCACACTGCAGCGCACAGCAATATACAGTTAACATCCCGCCATCTACCAGGAACGTGGCAACCAGCACGTGCATGGTCACCCAAGGTCAAAGAATTATAGCCAGATCAAGTCATTAAATTTCGCTAAGCCCTTCCCCCATGACAAGGGATGCAAGCACTTAAGTCAAGAGGATCATGGCATGATATTATTCCCTGGAGACAAGGAATACAGAAATAGCATAAATACCATCTTTGTTAAAGGTAAACTGGGAAAAAACACTTGAAAAACCAATGATGCAACACAGTATAATTCCCAGAGCTGAGCAGGAGCATCTGCGGTATCGGCACTCAAATGTACCTATGTAGAGTGTATTTAAGAAGACCTTTCATCACCTCAACAAATCCAACTCTTACATCCGTAAATAGACTCTGCTCTACTGATTCCCAAGCAGTTTGAATTTTTCTCTAGCCCCCACGTTCTTGAGCAATCATTGAAATTAAGTTTCAGACCCTTGTATGCTAATAAGGTTCTCTATTGTCAAGGGGGCAGTCTACACCTACCAGAGACCACCACCTGACAGTAAAGAGCAAAACACCGATTGCTCAGGAATGGGGGGGTTAGAGAAAAAATCCAATTGCGCCAGAATAGTGGAACAGGGTCTATTCAAGGATCCAAAGAGTTTAAGTAGGTGGGGGTGGTCACAGGTCATTTTTAAAAGGAGTCTACAAACTCTGAAATTATCCCTCAAGTAATAACAGCACTTATTTATGACACCTTGCAAAATTCTAGCCTACCTTTCATGTCTCTCAGGATTCGTCATTTTGAGAAAGTATTGGTTTTATGAGTATGCAAATAGCTTTCCAATGCATCAGGCACAGGCTAGGCCTTACAATACACTCATTGCGTCTGTGTACTCCTTCTTTTTTATAAACATGTCTATAATTACATGAAGTATTAGTCTTGGAACGTAATTGGGAAAGTGCAAACAACAGCAGATAAGGCCCCGCCCCTTGGTGCACACAAAGATATAATTGCATAAAGATAAAAACTTAATTTTCTCAAAATTACAGATCCCCAAGAAGAGAATATATATATGTCTAGAAAAGCTATAAGGTGTCCTTCAAAACACTGTAAAGTTGTAAGGTAATTGGCATGGGTATACTCCTTTTATCGTCATCATTTGTCACAACATTCAAGTATTTTCTGTTTCTAAAGAAGCCCTTAACCTCTATTACTAGATATCCTGTAATTCCTTGAATTATAAACAGTGTTTAGATTCCTAAGAACTTTCTGTTCTACAATACTTCAGAAATTCACTTTGAAGCCCAACACAACAATCAATCAAGAGGGAAAAATTTCAAGTGCCATTTTGTTGTAGCCTGAAATGCTAAAGCTCTTGAGTCACTGGATGACTTAAGATTTAGCTTCTCCAGTATTTCCACCAAATCGATTGCACTTCAGGTGGTTTTCCGAGAGGCCTAGTAATAAAGAGAAACATGACCTAGATTTCATCCACATGGCCACTCATTAATCTGGAGTATTGTCTTCCCGAGATCTGGAGTGACAATCCTGACAAACATGGGAATGCTCAATGAGATAACTGCACAGAATTATGGCTTCTAAGGTCCTCGTTGACGTAAGGCTTATGGACCGGTCCCTGGGGTTTCTTGGCTTTGTAAGGAAGATTAAATTGGGCTGAACATTTTAAGGCAACGTTATGGTAACAGGAGATGATGGCGAGCCATCTGGTCTTCACAGCAGCTAACTCCTAGGAAGTGTAAATCTGATTCATTTCCCGAGAAGAGGAGGCGCATTACAGTTCACTGGGAAACAGAAGGTGCTCGGGTGGTGTTGCAACATTGTTTCCGAGAAATCTTAGCATGGATGTTGACAACAGAGAGAGCCACCTGGTCCAACAGATCATCAAGACGATATTCTAGTTGACTTCTTATTTCCTTTTTAACCCTCTTTGGACTTTGGAAGTCCATTGGGTTAAGGACATTAAATAATACAAACTCAGCCTATGAAAATTGGGCAATTGAAAAGAGAATATTCTGAATCTATTTTTGAGTTTTTCATGGAACGAGACACCACAGCCAACTCAGCAAAGACCAATATGGAACTATGAAATACGGCACTGGTAAACATCTCTAGTTGTAGATCCATAACTAGTGGTTGGGTACACCTAGGATAAGATGTCAAATGAACCCAAAGACAAACAAGGTGGACGTTCAAATTCCGGGTGAAATGAATTCCAGGTTTTAGGAAATAAGAGCAAATGGCAACACGTTTCGCGACATTGCTGCGGAAGCTTCATCAGGTCATGTCCACAACAGCAACGATTCGGTCACTAGTAGCTGGGGCCTTTGGGTTCCTTTGACAATCTTGTCTAGGGTACACCCTAGCAATAGTTATGTGTACATGCCAGGGATATACTGACATATCCAAGGGCTAGGACGTGAACTGCAGCATCTAATAGTACTACAATACCTATGCCCTGTGCAGAGTAGTTCCTGAACTGCAGTACAACCAAAAAAAGGTTAGTGTATCTCTTAGCGCTACTATTTTAGTTTCAGGATAACCTTCCACCAGGTAGCAGTGTTGTTTTCTTTTTTCAAGTTGTTTTTTTTGGAACATCAACTTAGTGTTGAGTCCTTAGTCTTAGACTGCCCAATAATGGTATGGTCCAAGCCTTACTGGTAAATTGCCACATAATATCTTGACAATGGTATAGGTTCCTACAGGTGATAGTCCTATAATGGTGTGGCACTGGGGATGGGTCTTATGGTGATATTCAGTGTAATAAGTTGGGACTGGTAGAGGTGCCTACTGGTAGTGGGGCACCGGTTAAGTTGCTACAAAGAGATTGTACATCCATACAAGAAGTAGATCCATATACAGAGCTGAGTAACAGTTGCACCATCAAATACAAAGGATCCCAAAGGAACCCATTTTCTTCAGCATGTGGATGATGGGCCATTGAGCTTACTAGCACCTTCAAAAGCATCATCCGTCTAACGCTCCCGATCCCATGTTTGGGGAGAGTTAGCCACATCACCATACGCAAAAGGTAGGTGCTACTCCAAGAATGTTGCTTAAGATGATTCTTTGGTCTCATATGTATGGAAATCTTAAGAATTATATTTCCCTTAGACCTGACCCAAAGCTATATGACGGACCCCGCCTGTTCTAGAACCAATTAACACTGGAATTCTAAACAGGCATAAATGGCAACAAAATGTCTCCAATTACAAAAACAACTAATCCACATGTGAATATACATCATTATTAATCATGTGCTTAGTATGACGATGACCGGTGTCCATACTCTAAATGTATGATGATTTACGGTATACAACGTACAGAAGGCGAAGTCTGTGTAAATGCTAAAATACATCACTTCCATAAACTATCTCTTCTTGTCTGGTTTATATAACCAGTTTCAAGTATATATAGAGTAAGGTGTTCTAAAGGGGTTTCCAGGATGGAGCATGGAACATAATGTATCATTCACTGATTTCAGTAGTTGCTGTGTAATACTCAATGCTCCGTGGGGGCTCTGCAGGAAAATTACAGACTATGCTCTTGCCTCTACACAATCACTTCAAATTTGTCTGGAGGACTGTAATGTTCATAGAATACAAGGCAACTAATGGGAATAGTGAATACCTCAACTTTCCTGAGGAGGCACTGCAGGAAATGAAACACTATGCTCTTACCTACTACTTCAATCACTTCAATTTGAAAAAGCAGACAATGGTATTTTCAAACAAAAATGAGAGATTTTGGTGAACATTGGTTTATTAAAGTGGTTTTAAGTTTTTTTTTACATTTTCAAATACATTGTACTTTTTAGATGAGAATTCCATCTTCTAGAAACTAAAATCTATTATAGAACTAGAAGAGTGGCTACAAAGAATAATATTCTCTGGAGGACCTGTAATGTTCATATATTACATAGACAACTAATTGGGAATAGTGCAATACTTCAATCTTCCTGCAGGGAATGAAACACTATGCTCTTGCCTACTACCTCAATCACTTCAAATTTAAAAAAAGCAGACAATGTTATTTCAAACAAAAATGGAGAGATTTGGTGATCAGTAATATACTACAGTGGTTTTTAGGTTTTAAAACAGTGTTTTTCAAATACATTTGGACTTTTAGATGAGAATTCCGATATACTAGGACTTAAGATCTATTATAGAACTAGAAGAGTGGCTACAAAGAATAAATATTCTCTGGAGGACCTGTAATGTTCATATATTACATAGACAAAAACTTGAAGTTGTAATACCTCAATCTACCTGCGGGGGCAGTGCAGGGAAATGAAACTGAGTTTTTTTTATATATTGTAGTTTCTTTCTGTCTACCTAAACTTTCCATCGTGGGAATAATACAACAAGTGATGAAATAGAGTATAATCATGGGACAGTTAAACCATGATGTCTTTAGTATAGATGTCTCATTATGTATCTAGAGCACTTCCATATGTTCATTGTAGCGCTGAAGGCTGTTGGTTAAGGAGACGGCTTGATACGACCTTGAGAATACAAAGCTACGTCATTGGTCAGCGTATTTTAGCGGAGGAGGCCCCCTTAAGTGTACTCCACACCTCGCTTCTTCCTTAACAAAGGTCTAAGAGACCCGGCTTTATATGGTGGAGATCATTATAATTAAATATTAAAAGCCGGAGCGCAGTTTTGCTATACAATACAAATGTTCCCAATCTTCTGGTTGACTTGTCGAAATTTATGGTCAGCTGTTCGTATTATTCTGGGAACATGGGTCATAAAATATAATCAATTCTCAATTAGCAGACTCTAGGTAATTATCAAACCATATTTCAACGAATGAGCGTCTTCGTCGCCGGAGCTCAATGTCAAGAAAAAAATTCCATAAATGCAGCGGTTCAGAAGATGTTTAACAAATGGGCTTTAAGGGGGTATATACATTTAAAGGATATTAAAAATGCTAAATTTAAAAAAAAACTCCTATAAATTAAAGGGGCTGTATAAGCAACATAATTATCTTCTTCCACTGCATGTGGTAACATATATGATCATTGGTGGGCCAGTCAAAACTGTGTTGGTGCTTCCGAAAAGTCTACTTGTGCTCCCCCTTTCCAAAGATTGAAATATAATTGGACCCCCCAAATCAGACATGAGGATATGGGATATATAAATCTAAACTTGACACAACCCCTTAAGAGTGGAGGTGGTAGATGCCATTATCTAGGACTAGTTTTGATGACCTTCCTTGAAGAAGTCGTCAATATTGTTTAGTGGTCGGAGCTCCAATAATCTGTTACCACCCATGGGAAACACGGGACATAAAACGAAAAGTCATAAAAGCAGCTCCGCCTCCCTTTAACAACTATAATAAGACTGCCCCTTAAAGATTTTGACGGAACCGCAAACTTTACTGAGACAGCGCTATAAGATTTTGCTTGATGATTCCGGAACTGCAAACTATATGAGACTGTCCCTTTAAGATTTTCACTGAAACTGCAAAATATATGAAAAATTGCCCCTTGAAGATTTTGATGGAACTGAAAAACATACTGGAACAGTGCCTTTAAGATTTGATGGAACTGCAAACTACACTGAGATAGCACCTTAAGATTCGCTGGATGATTCCGGAACTGCAAACTGTACGAGACTGTCCCTTTAAGATTTTCACTGAAACTGCAAGCTATATGTAATTTCCCCTTAAAGTTTGTATGGAAACTAAAACTATACTGGGATTTTGATGGAACTGCAATCTACAGGAGATTGCCCCTTTAGATTTTGCTGCAGTGAAACAGTTGTGGCTTTTGATGGTTACAAGGGACATGGAACCAACTGCTTCTGTGCCCTGTGCTTTATATTGGACAAACAATATGAACAGAGTGGTCATATTATGGCCTCCAACTTTTTTCTGTGTAACGGCCATCATAAATATTTCCACACATATCCCTAAGAGATATTACAAGTTGACTGGTATAGGTGTCCTCATCTGTTGCCACAAATTAGAGTCTCTCTCCTCTGGAGGAACTTTTCTGTCTATAATTACACAGGGAGCTACTAAATATAATAGGCTCTGTAATACTTCATTACACCAGTGGGGGCACTGCAGGGAAACAAACACTTGTTACTAGTATTCCATCACCGATCACAGCTGATCAATGGGTGTCAAAGCAGGTGGAACGTTGATATCAGCTTTTCTAATAAGTTGGGATTGTCTGTACCACTTTAAAAACAGCTCCGAACTTCAGAGAGGTCTGTACCTTCCCGAATGAAAGCTAGAAAAATGTGGCTATAAAGGAGCGAGACAAGACAAACCTGAAGTTATTTAAGGTGATAGGATATTCGTGCTCAGCCTGAAAATTGTCTCTGTGGACCCAAGCCAAAGTCATCTTGGAGATGTTACGACCTGACCTTCACAGCACACCGTAGAGGAATTTTTTTGCATTAATTTTTTTTTTTTTCATATTAACTTTGGGTATTGAACTGCAGATTGGTAAAGCATAATCTCAGCTCCGCCGTCGCAGATTGTACGGTGATTGACTGCATAAAATGTTCGTGATGGAATAAGAAGATTTAAAGGTAATTTTCCACTAAATTGATTATTACCTGATGTAACTTTTTGCAGTCTCTTGTCACTGGAGCATTTATGATTGACACGTACAAGAAGCGGATTAACTATTCTGGGAGAGCTATATATTTTTTTTTCCGTGATGTTTTTCATGAGAGCGACTGACAGATCTTTGAAAAAGACAACTTGAAACAGTGCAAATTACCGTACCGACAAAATCAGGTATGAATGTTCATCATGAGGGGCAACGGATCCTCCATGACCAGGGCTCATGGATTAGGTGACTCTGACCACCTAAACCACCTAAAAATAAAAGGATCAGGTGTGGAGTTTAACATCCCTGATCCTTCTTTTCTTGGTGTCAACTTTTTCGAAAAGGGTCGAAAGGAGACCCATACATCAGGTGGTTGACCACTCCTGAAAGAAATCGGTGGAAATCAGAAACGTCTCTGGCAGTGGTTTATCTCTCCTTAAACTAGAGGATTGGGTGTTGGAGGATCACACATCCCTGACTCCTTCTTTTTTGACGTCAACTTTTTTGAAAAATGGTCGGAAGGAAACCATATGGTTGGCTACGCCTGAAGAAATGGTGGAAATCTAGAAATGTCTCTGTTACCTCTGGCAGTGGTTTATCTCTCCTTAAAATGGAAGGATTGGGTGTGGAGATCAAAACATCCCTGATCCTTCTTTTTTGCTTGGTGTCAACTTTTGAAAAGGGTCGAAAGGAGACCCTATACATCAGGTGGTTAAACACTCCTGAAGGAATCAGTGGAAATTGTAAGAAGAACGTCTTGGCATGGGTTTATCTCTCACTTAAAATAGAAGGATTGGGTGTTGGAGTCAACATCCCTGATCCTTTTTTCTTGACGTGACAACTTTTTTAAAAAAAGGTCGGAAGGAACCCATATGGTTGGCTACGCCTGACAGAAATTGGTGGAAATATAGAAATGTCTCGTGTACCTTGGCAGTGGTTTATTCTCCTAAAATGAAGGATTGAGGTGGAGATCAACATCACGCTGATCCTTCTTTTCTTGGTGTCAACCTTTTCGAAAAGGGTCGAAAGAGACCTATACTCAGGTGGTTAAACACTCCTGAAGGAATCAGTGGAAATTGTAGAAACGTCTCTGGCAGTGGTTTATCTCCCTAAAATAGAAGGATTGGGTGTTGGAGATGAACATCCCCGATCCGTCTTTCTCTTGGACGTCAACTTTTTTGAAAAGGTCAGAAGGAAACCAAATGGTTGGCTACGCCTGAAGAAATCGGTGGTGGAAATCTAGAAATGTCTCTGGTAACTGGCAGTGGGTTTATCTTTTTAAAATAGAAGGATGGGGTTGTGGAGATCAACATCCCCGATCCTTCCCTTTCTTGACGTCAACTTTTTTGAAAAGGTCGGAAGGAAACATATGGTTGGCTACGACCTGAAGAAATCGGTTGGAAATCTTAGAAATGTCTTGTGTAAACTCTGGCAGTGGGTTATATCTTTTTAAATGTAAGGATTGGGTGTTGGAGATAAACATCCCCGATCCTTCTTTTTCTTGACGTCAACTTTATTGAAAAAGGTCGGAACGAAACCATATGGTTGGCTACGCCTGAAGAAATCGGTGGAAATCTAGAAATGTCTCTGTTTACCTCTGGCAGTGATTTATGACCCCTTAAAACAGAAGTATTGGGTGTTGGGGGTCAACTTCGCTGATCCTTCTTTTTCTTGAAGCCAACTTTTTTGAAAAAGGTCGGAAGAAAACCATATGGTTGGCCACGCCAGACGAAATTGGTGGAAATCTAGAAATGTCTCTGTTTACCTCTGGCAGTGATTTATCTCTCCTTAAAATAGAAGGATCGGGTATTGGAAATCAACATCCCTGATGCTTCTTTTTCTTGATGTCAACTTTATCGAAAAAAAGGTCGGAAGGAAACCATATGGTTGGCCACGCCTGAAGAAATTGGTGGAAATCTAGAAACGTCTCTGTTTACCTCTGGCAGTGATTTATGACCCCTTAAAATAGAAGGATCGGGTGTTTAAGTATGAGACCCAATCTACATTCCCCAGGTATTAACTGAGAGTCGGGAGGCCCTCTAATCCAAAATTGGTGGGATTGGCCAACATTACTCTACTGTGTACAGCCACCTCCTGTACTTTGGGTCAGAAGAGATTACCAGCTATTTTCTCACTCTCCCCTTCTTGATACTGTGCAATCACCGATGACATCATGAAAGGAGGAAGTGCAATCAGTGATGACATCATGAAAGGAGAAAGATCAACCAGTGATATCATCAAAGGAGGAAGTGCAATCAGTGATGACATAATCAATTAAGCAACTTCAATCAGTGATGACATCAACAAAGGAGGAAGTCTAATCAGAGGTAACATCATTAAAAGAGAAATTGTAATCAGCGATGATATCATCAAAGGAGAAAGTGGAGTCAGCAACGACATTATCAAAAAAGGAAGTGTAAAATGATGATGTCATCAAATCAAGAAGTACAATCAGGGGTGATATCATCAAAGGAGAAAGTGTAATCAGTGATGATATCCTCAAATCAGGAAGTACAATCCGGGGTAATATTATCAAATGAGAAAGTACAGTCAGTGATGACATCATGAAAATAGGAAGTGTAAACTGATGACATCATCAAA
>CM033644.1:215028206-215327158 GCA_019512145.1 Engystomops pustulosus
TGGAAATCTAGAAATGTCTCTGGTAACTTGGCAGTGGGTTTATCTTTTTAAAATAGAAGGATTGGGTGTTGAGATCAACATCCCCGATCCTTCCCTTTCTTGACGTCAACTTTTTTGAAAAGGTCGGAAGGAAACCATATGGTTGCTACGCTGAAGAAATCGGTGGAAATCTAGAAATGTCTCTGTGTAACTCTGGCAGTGGTTTATCTCTTTTTAAAATGTAAGGATTGGGTGTTGGAGATAAACATCCCCGATCCTTCTTTTTCTTGACGTCAACTTTATTGAAAAAGGTCGGAACGAAACCTATGGTTGGCTACGCCGACTGAAGAAATCGGTGGTGAAATCTAGAAATGTCTCTTGTTTCCTCTGGCATGTGATTTATGACCCCTTAAAACAGAAGTATTGGGTGTGGGGGTCAACTTCGCTGATCCTTCTTTTTCTTGAAGCCAATTTTTGAAAAAGGTCGGAAGAAAAATATGGTGGCCACGCCAGACGAAATTGGTGGAAATCTAGAAATGTCTCTGTTACTTCCGGCAGTGATTTATCTCTCCTTAAATAGAAGGATGGGTATTGGAAATCAAACATCCTGATGCTTCTTTTCTTGATGTCAACTTTATCGAAAAAAAGGGCGGAAGGAAAACCATATGGTTGGCCACGCCTGAAGAAATTGGTGGAAATCTAGAGAAAGTCTGTTTACCTCTGGCAGTGATTTATGACCCCTTAAAATAGAAGATCGGGGTGTTTAAGTATGAGACCCAATCTACATTCCCCAGGTATTAACTGAGAGTCGGGAGGCCCTCTAATCCAAAATTGGTGGGATTGGCCAACATTACTCTACTGTGTACAGCCACCTCCTGTACTTTGGGTCAGAAGAGATTACCAGCTATTTTCTCACTCTCCCCTCTTGATACTGTGCAATCACCGATGACATCATGAAGAGGAGGAAGTGCAATCAGTGATGACATCATGAAAGGAGAGATCAACCAGGTGATATCTATCAAAGGAGGAAGTGCAATCAGTGTGACATAATCATTAAGCAACTTCAATCAGTGATGACATCAACAAAGGGAAAGTCTAATCAGAGGTAACATCATTAAAAGGAAATTGTAATCAGCGGATGATATCATCAAAGAGAGTGGAGTCAGCAACGACATATCAAAAAAGAAAGTGTAAAATGATGATGTCACAAATCAAGAGTACAATCAGGGGTGATATACATAAGGAGAAAGTGTAATCAGTGATGATATCCTCAAATCAGGAAGTACAATCCGGGGTAATATTATCAAATGAGAAAGTACAGTCAGTGATGACATCATGAAAATAGGAAGTGTAAACTGATGACATCATCAAAGTAAAAGTGCAATCAGTGATGATGTCATCAAATCAAAAAGTACAATTAGTGATGATATCATCTAAAGAGAACGTGCAATCAGATATCTAGGAGAAAGTGCACTTGAGGATATCGTAAAGCATGAAATTGCAATCAGGGATGATATCATCAAGGAAGAAGTTGCAATCAGTGAAAACATCATCAAATCAAGAAGTGTAATCAGTGATGACATCATCAAACGAGAAAGTGGAGTCACAGGACATTATCAAAAAAGGAAGTGTAAATGATGATGTCATCAACAAGAAGTACAATCAGGGGTGATATCATCAAAGGAGAAAGTGTATCAGTGATGATGTCATCAAATCGAAGTACAATCAGTGATGATATCATCAAAGGAGAAAAGCTAATCCAGGATGAAATTATCAAAAAGTATGTAAATTAGCAATGAAATCTCAGCAGGTTAAATTAGGGATTTATCATGAAAGGAAGAAGTACTGTAGTCGGAGGGATATAAAAACAGTTACATGGGATTTATTGGCGAGCACATGCCCAGCCTGGTGTCCTAGAGCTTTATTGTCAATGGTCCCATCTGTTATTATGGTTTAAATATAAATAATATCTAAGCTGCAATTCCAGATACAACCTGTGTACAGGAGCGGCGCTGTTTAATCATCTTTAAAATTATCTATGCATTATGGTCGTAAAATCTTAAATTCAGAATATTAGCTCCCGTCTGTAAATAATATTCCGATTGCGGCTGATATTTTGTGTTACCTTGGCTATTTCTCAGATCAGCAGCTGGAAGCGAGTGGATTTTTGGTTAGTCATTAAATCATTTGTTTATCGTTGGCATGAAGGGAATGGAGGAGAGGATTGCCTTGGCACAGTGAATCAATCAGACAGCAGATAGCTATTCTCCGAGTCTGCATTAATCAGCCCGACAAGCTGTCACTAAGGATCGGTCAGTCCACCTAATACCGCAATATACACAAAAAAAATTCCTGCAGACTGCTGAAGCAGGGAACGCTTCCCCCCATTGAAACCCGTCCCCAGAGGCCATGTCAACCGTTTCCCGCTCGCACGGAAATCGCATGGATGACGAACAGGAGGAGATTCGCTCGTTTGGAAAAAAAGTTCTGGATGGAGAATTAATTACTGCGACGAGGCCCATCGGTAGAAGGATCACCACATGGTGTGCATGTTACCTAATACCAAGTCATGCAACTTTATATCTACCAATTTTACACTTTAAAAAAATAACGATTGTTAAGCACCGCCCCCTAATTGGCTATGAACTATTCAGCCCCACCTCTTAAACAGTCCACCGACTTAGGAGGGGCTTCACAAACCTCTACCCTCTACAGACCAAATTGGCTGTAAATCAGAGTATATCTATCTATCTCTTATCTATCTCATCTATCTCAATCTATCTATCTATCTCATATCTATCTATCATCTATCTATCTAATATCTATCTATCTCATATCTATCTATCTACTCATATCTATCATTCTATCTATCTAGCTCTATATCTATCGATCTAATCTATCTCATATTATCTATCTTCTCATATCATACTATCGTATCTATCTCATATGTATCTATGGATCTATCTTTCTATGTAACTACCTATCCAGGCATGACCTAAGGACAACGTGGCGCTGTTTCTTTTGGTTTCTGGCTTTATCGCTCTTGTCAGTGACTTAAATAGGATTGAGTCTAGTGTAGTACCGACCCACACTTTTGACGATGGTGGAGCTATTTCCATATACAATAATAAAAAATTCTTCATCCACAAGATGAGCCCCATCAGAGAGCTATAAATTACTGCTGCTGCCCGCTGTCAAGCAATGACGTTGGACATGTTATGTGTCCATCTTATAACTTTAGGGGGCGCTATGTTGTATATGAATTAGAACTGAATAACATGGCGCAGCTCATTATAACACTCAGTTGTGAATGAGGACACAGCGGACCCCTCGGATGCCCATTTCCTTTGTGGTGACAAATCCTCTTTCGCAGCTTCTTCATGGCAAAATATTCAGGATGAAGAGTCACTGAGAAAAGGATCATGTAGATGAGGGATTTAATGTAACGTCTCCATCCGGAGCTTAGGGAATCTTCCTGCAGCTCGTACATTGTATCCATATATAGAAATATAGGGGCTTATACTAGGGTCGCGGATCGCACTTTCGTCGGAAAGGATGTCAGGATTTGCGCAGCTTTGACAGGTATTTAACGAGAGGTTGCGCTGAGATTTGTGTCGCACGCAATCGGGTTTTTGGCGAGTGGACAAGAAATGGGGGGCGTGGCCGTCGGACATCCGACTGATTTGTAGAGCACGGGATTAAAGATTCAAATTGTGTCGCAAGACAATGCCCTTACATGCACCGGGAAGAAGAAGGTGAACTCGGCGGAGATGAGTGGGGAAGGGACACCATGAAGGATATCGGGCGCACGATCTTAGTGAATCGGCCACAGTGCATTATCGTTGGCCAATGCACTTCATGAACTCGACGACGGGTAACGTAAATGTGCCCAATGACTCCTAACGAATGGTAATTGCTGCAGCTTTCTGGAATGGCTCTCCTAAAGAAATTAAGTTGGGTGCAGGGTCATACAGATACGGTATATACTCTTAGGGTATGCCCGTCCAGCTGTGCACTGGCGAGGGAGGAGGTGACCCCTCCATTAGAGAAAGCGACGCATGGCCGCACACACGGGGAAAGATAGAGCATGCTCTATCTTTTCCCGTGTGACGTTGCGGAACGGTGCCACACATGTACTGCCACCGGACCGTCATGCCGTCTATGGGGAGTTATCGCAAATTGCTGCCGCATATATGTACCCATAGAAGGGCGTCTGAATGTACCCATAGTGTACAATAATATATATATACTTATGTCACTACGTATCAACCGTCTCATGTATATATCTCTTTACATAACATCACATTATCCATATAAATGTATCAGGCGTGTCACATATCCATTATTATCTAGCGATATCTCTCGTGTATCAGTCTAGTCGGTCTAGAAGAAGGGAGGCTAATGGATGGCAGCATGGCTGTTTATTGCTTCTATCATATATCTAGAACTAGAAAAATGATTCCACATATTGTGGGTGCCAGCTCTGAGGCTAAAATTCACACAATCGTATGCACCCCGGGCCGTAGCTGGAGGGCAAACGTCCGGCGTGGCTGGAGAGGATGAGGGTGACCCCTCCACTCTCCATAGAAAATGCAGACGTATGGCCAGTACACGGGGAAAGATGAGCACATATCCTATCTCTTCCCGTGTACGGAGCGGCATGTGGAACCGTATCCCTCCGTGCGGCAATTGTCGTCTTATGGGGGGACTGTGAGAAAAGAATAGGTGTGGACACATTGGTATGTCGTACTCGGCTCTGTTGGCTACGCCTGAAGAAATCGGTGGAAATCTAGAAATGTCTCTGTGTAACTCTGGCAGTGGTTTATCTCTTTTTAAAATTGATGACATCATGAAAATAGGAAGTGTAAACTGATGACATCATCAAAGTAAAAGTGCAATCAGTGATGATGTCATCAAATCAAAAAGTACAATTAGTGATGATATCATCTAAAGAGAACGTGCAATCAGTGATATCTAAGGAGAAAGTGCACTTGAGGATATCGTAAAAGCATGAAATTGCAATCAGGGATGATATCATCAAAGGAAGAAGTTGCAATCAGTGAAAACATCATCAAATCAAGAAGTGTAATCAGTGATGACATCATCAAACGAGAAAGTGGAGTCAGCAAGGACATTATCAAAAAAGGAAGTGTAAAATGATGATGTCATCAAATCAAGAAGTACAATCAGGGGTGATATCATCAAAGGAGAAAGTGTAATCAGTGATGATGTCATCAAATCAGGAAGTACAATCAGTGATGATATCATCAAAGGAGAAAAGCTAATCCAGGATGAAATTATCAAAAGAGTATGTAAAATTAGCAATGAAATCTCAGCAGGTTAAATTAGGGATTATATCATGAAAGGAAGAAGTTACTGTAGTCGGAGGATATATAAAACATGTTACATGGGATTTATTGGCGAGCACATGCCCAGCCTGGTGTCCTAGAGCTTCTATTGTTCAATGGTCCCATCTGTTATTATGGTTTAAATATAAATATATATCTAAGCTGCAATTCCAGATACAACCTGTGTACAGGAGCGGCGCTGTTTAATCATCTTTAAAAATTATCTATGCATTTATGGTCGTAAAATCTTAAATTCAGAATATTAGCTCCCGTCCTGTAAATAATATTCCGATGCGGCTGATATTTTTGTGTTACCTTTTGGCTATTTCTCAGATCAGCAGCTGAAGCGAGTGGATTTTTGGTTAGTCATTAAATCATTTGTTTATCGTTGGCATGAAGGGGAATGGAGGAGAGGATTGCCTTGGCACAGTGAATCAATCAGACAGCAGATAGCTATTCTCCCGAGTCTGCATTAATCAGCCCGACAAGCTGTCACTAAGGATCGGGTCAGCCACATAATACCGCAATATACCACAAAAAAATTCCTGCAGACTGCTGAAGCAGGGAACGCTTCCCCCCCATTGTAACCCGTCCCCAGAGGCCCATGTCAACCGTTTCCCGCTCGCACAGCGAAATCGCATGGATGACGAACAGGAGGAGATTCGCTCGTTTGGAAAAAAAAGTTCTGGATGGAGAATTAATTACTGCGACGAGGCCATCGGTAGAAGGATCACCACATGGTGTGCATGTTACCTAATACACAAGTCATGCACTTTATATCTTACCAATTTTACACTTTAAAAAAATAACGATTGTTAAGCACCGCCCCCTAATTGGCTATGAACTATCTAGCCCCACCTCTTAAACCAGTCCACCGACTTTAGGAGGGGCTTCACAAATCCTCTACCCTCTACAGACCAAATTGGTCTGTAAATTCAGGATGTCATATCTATCTATCTCTTATCTATCTATCTATCTCATATCTATCTATCTATCTCATATCTATCTATCTATCTATCTATCTCATATCTATCTATCTCATATCTATCTATCTATCTCATATCTATCTATCTCATATCTATCTATCTCATATCTATCTATCGATCTATCTATCTCATATCTATCTATCTATCTCATATCAATCTATCGTATCTATCTCATATGTATCTATGGATCTATCTTTCTATGTAACTACCTATCCAGGCATGACCTAAGGACAACTGTGGCGCTGTTTCTTTTTGGTTTCTGGCTTTATCGCTCTTTGTCAGTGACTTAAATAGGATTGAGCTGTAGTACCGGACCCACACTTTTGACGATGGTGGAGCTATTTCCATATACTAATAATAAAAAATTCTTCATTCCACAAAGATGAGCCCCATCAGATGAGCTATAAATTACTGCTGCTGCCCGCTGTCAAGCAATGACGTTGGACATGGTTTATTGTGTCCATCTTATAACTTTAGGGGGGCGCTATGTTGTATATGAATTAGAACTGTAATAACATGGCAGCTCATTATAACACTCAGTGCTGAATGAGGGACCCCACAGCGGACCCCTCGGATGCCCTCATTTCCTTTGTGGTGACAAATCCTCTTTCTGCAGCTTCTTCATGGCAAAATATTCAGGATGAAGAGTCACTGACGACAAAGGATCATGTAGATGAGGGATTTCATGTAACGTCTCCATCCGGAGCTTAGGGAATCTTCCTGCAGCTCTGTACATTGTATCCATATATAGAAAATATAGGGGCTTATTTACTAAGGGTCGCGGATCGCACTTTCGTCGGAAAGGATGTCAGGATTTGCGCAGCTTTGACAGGTATTTAACAGAGGTTTGCGCTGAGATTGTGTCGCACGCAATCGGGTTTTTGGCGCAGTGTGACAGAAATTGGGGGGCGTGGCCGTCGGACCATCCGACTGATTTGTACTGAGCACGGGATTAAAGATTCAAATTGTGTCGCAAGACAATGCCCTTACATGCACCGGGAAGAAGAAGGTGAACTCCGGCGGAGCTGAGTGGGGAAGGGACACATGAAGGATATCGGGCGCACGATCTTAGTGAATCGGCACAGTGCATTATCGTTGGCCAATGCACTTTCATGAACTCCGCACGACCGGGTAAGTAAATGTGCCCCAATGACTCCTAACGAATGGTAATTGCTGCAGCTTTCTGGAATGGTCTCCTAAAGAAATTAAGTGTGGGTGCAGGGTCATACAGATACGGTATATACTCTTAGGGTATGCCCGTCCAGCTGTGCACTGGCGAGGAGGAGGTGACCCCTCCATAGAGAAAAGCGACGCATGGCCGCACACACGGGGAAAGATAGAGCATGCTCTCATCTTTTCCCCGTGTACGTTGCGGAACGGTGCCACACATGTACTGCCACCGGACCGTCATTGCCGTCTATGGGGATGTATATCGCAAATTTGCTGCCGCATATATGTACCCATAGAAGGGCGTCTGAATGTACCCTATAGTGTACAATATATATATATATACTTATGTCACTACGTATCCAACCGTCTCATGTATATATCCTCTTTACATAACATCACTATATCCATATAAATGTATCAGGCGTGTCACATATCCATTTATTTATCTAGCGATATCTCTCGTGTATCAGTCTAGTCGGTCTAGAAGAAGGAGGCTAATGGATGGCAGCATGGCTGTTTTATTTCTTCTATCTATATATCTAGAACTAGAAAATGTATCCACATATTGTGGGTGCCAGCTCTGAGGCTAAATTCACACAATCGTATGCACCCCGGGCCGTAGCTGGAAGGGCAAACGTCCGGCGTGCTGGAGAGGATGATGGGTGACCCCTCCACTCTCCATAGAAATGCACGACGTATGGGCCGTACACGGGGAAAGATAGGACATATCCTATCTCTTCCCCGTGTACGGAGCGGCATGTGGAACCGTATCCCTCCGTGCGGCAATTGTCGTCTATGGGGGACTGTGAGAAAGTAATAGGTGTGGACACATTGGTAATGTCCGTACTGGGCCTGCTTATTATGGAGAAGGGGTAGGCTGGTAGTGGGACTCCTACTCCACCCGGGCTTCGGTCACGGGCTTTTGTATAGCCCACAGGTGAGGTTCCCAGGCCTCGTTAGAGTCTGCAGGCCAGAAGCAGGAGGAGAGGCACTACCTGGAGAGGTAACTGAGTGCCTCCTGTGCTACTGCTGGCCCAGAGCGTGTGCCAGGCAGCCTGGTACCCGTATAGCTAGGACCTGATATTGTATTAGGCAATGCCCACCCGGGCAGGATTTATTTTTGTGTTGCTTTATATGTGCCAAAACCAAGGCTGAATTTATGTTGTTTTCTGAAGTGTGAATAAAACACTTTACTTGGACTTTAACTCTGCATGTGTCCCTGCCTCCTGCACTACTACTACCAGGCATCTACCTGAGCAATTCCCCATAGGGATGTATATGTGCGGTTGTATGTATGTCCCCCATACGGTCATGTGAACGGGGCCTAAGCTTGATCAATCCTATATGTGAAAAAGACAAGAAATAGCTCACACCACATTTATCACGGTTAAAACAGGCGTAAAAGCCGCAATTTGCTTCTCCACCAGTTTTGCTGGCTAATTGGGTGGGAAGGGGTGTTGCTGCACCGCGCCTGCACACTGCCCCGTACTAAATTGTTTTCAGATGTACAAGATGTGATAAATGTGGCCCATAGGCAGAGATTTATCAGAAGTCTCTGAGGTAAAACTGTTCTAGTTGCTAGTTGCAACCAATCAGAGCTCATGTTTCATTTTCCCGCCATAGTTTATAAAATGAAAGCTCAGCTCTGATTGGTTGCCATGAGCAACTAGCAGAGTTTTACCTCAGACACTTCTGATAATTCTCTGTGTATATATATAAGTGTCTAGAAGTAGAATATCCTGCCGCTATAACATGTGATTTCCATCTTCCTCACTCTGGACGCGCGTGTAGTGTATCTAGTAATTTTCCGCTGTTACTTTGGCTACAAATCTCTTATTTTCGCTCCCTGTGCGGCGTCCTGAGCATCCATCTTGCAGATTATAGGTGTACACGGTGTGGCCACTATTATATGTCATTATATTCCGCTCTTTATTGCTATTTTAAGTGGCCAATTATGTCGCCTCCCGCGTATCCCCTGGATGCGGAGTAATGGCGGCTCTACGTCTTAGTTAGGAGGAATCGATGGCGGATGACCGGAGCTGTACATTATTCGCCCTTGTTCACACAGCAGTTTACGGTTCGGTTATTGACGCTATATCTCGTCGTACGGGCGCTGCTTTTGCCTGGTTTCATTCAGGAGACGCGTCCCTTATAATCATGGACTCGTATTTTACCCAACATCTAAAGGGCTGAATTATCACATGTGAGGAAGATGTTTTATCAAAAATTACAACCTTCTATTGATTATAAAAGGGGGGGGGCAGAACCCAAAGTACAAGTCATATAAACAGGCTAAGCCGTGCATGTATGGCGCATATTTATCATACACTGGCGCTAAGGGTGTGGTTCCAGTCTCCAGATAAATCCCAGTAGGAAGCTGTGATGTGCGGTTCCCGGTGGGGCACTTCTACTCCACATATGCCCTGGTCTCAACTGGCACAGGTTATAGGCAGTGCACAGGTATCGGCCCACTGAGGCGCCCATTGCGACGCCAATACACCTTTACATGGAGTGGAGGTGGCGAAATGGGGGTAAAAGGCTCAATTTCTGGCCATGAGCCAGGAATTGCGCCCATTTCGTGGCTTGTAAATGTGGCCCTATGTGTATGGAGGGGATGGAAGGAATAGCTGCTCACTCATTCTGACTATAAATGACCTAATAATATCTTATTGAGAGGTCATTACTGGTTTGTGTGTAAAGCTCTAATGCAGACTCATGTGTTTCCTTAGTAACAGACTACAAGCAAGCCCATTGTTGTCTGATCCTGCAGTCGTAGTTAGGAAAGAAAGATTCATAGCTAACCTGATAGTTTGCTGGATAAATAGATATGCGATAGACAACACGTAGACGGGGCCGGCGCCAGCACACCAGGGCAAGAGATGTGGGCCCAGAGCTGCTCGAGGGGCCCACATAAGGCTTTACATAGGGAATCCTTGGGATGAGGGGGGCTGTATCTAGTAAATCCATAGGGAGTGAGGGGGGGTTTATTTAAAATAACTATGAGGGGGCTGTTTAGGATGATAAACTACAGAATATTTTAGGGAACAGGAGACTGTTTTAGTTAGAATTTTTTATGCCGTCACCTGAGTTCAATGCAAAGGGACCCACTGAGGCTCTGTTGCCCAGGGGCCTTCATAAACCTGGAGCAGACCCTGCACGTAGATGATAGATAATAGAGGAATAGATAGATAGACAGACTAGGATAGATTATATGTAGGAGTCCTGTTACTGTTAGAACATTCCGTGGTTCTGTGACTATAAATAGCCCTTATTATGATCCATATAGATTCTACTTGTATCCAGGGAACATATAATGAAGTCTCTGGTAATGGAGACAGATGTGTCATAAAAAGTCATGAAATTTTATACGACCTAAAAACCATAGAATAAATAAATAAGGCAGAGCCTAGTGATCGCCTAATATTAATACGAGCAGCGGCCCTGAAAACAAACGTTTGCATTTCATCCGCTCCTTCTAAACACGAGGATCCGGCTCCACCTGAATGGAGACATCATTGTCTGGAGCCGATCCAAGGCGGCCGCTAGAGAGAAGGATATGCCAGGCCCCGATCCCTACTTATAGGCCCTGATAGATATGAGATAGATAGAGATTGTTTACATATTATGAATATTAATGAGTGGGTGGCACTTATTCTGTCATGTGACCAAAGAATTTTGTAAATATATATGTACATTGTTCATGAGAAAGGCTCATACAGACCCGAAATGTCGCCATCGTCTGGTATGGAATAAATAAGAACCACGTTATTTTTTCAATTTGTTTGGAGTGCTGCTTTTTGTCAATCTATATTGACCAGACCTGAGGCCTGGTTCATTTGGGGTGCACCCACATTACTAGAGTGCTGCTTGGACTTACCTAAAGTAGATAGATAGATATATAGATGCAATTCTACAGTGCAGAACCCAGTCGAATTTCTGTAGGGTACTCCTGACCCCTTTAAGGAAGGTACCCATAGACTGGGGGCTGATGTTATTAGATGCAAAAGGGTTAAACATTTGGATACTATTGCACTTTAATAGGGTTGGTGATCTGTGCCTTTAAGATGTGTTCTCACCCCTCCCCAGTTAATATGGCTGATCACTCAATGTCATCTAGCTCTTTGAGATCTCCCTCCCTCCCTATGTTATCGAGATGTTATGTTTTTTGTAATGTTTTTTTATTTGTATTTTATAGTTCATTTCAAGTCACAGCAGGCGGAATGGTGGAAGATTTTAAATGGTGGTTGCTCGGCTGACCAACTTGCCAGCTGGGAGTCCTTTAAGGCATACAGCTTCCAGTATGTGATTCCCTACCAAGTGCCTGATTTTTGGATATTACCGGTTAATATATAGAAAAAATAAAGCGGTGATCTCATTTTCCACCCAGCAACAAGTGTCTGTCATATTTTGGAAGTTAAATTTTTCTGATATTTGGTGTTACAGGTAATTTATTAAAGTTCCCTTACAAGTAGTTTACATAAGGTGTTCTGCCGCATGTCCTCCAGTCTCAGGCTGGAATTGCGTTATACACTGGAGACCTTCCATAATCTTACTGTATGGGTTTCTTCAGGATTATTTGGCACTCATTAAATTCCTTACCCTTTCCCCTGCCGCATCATATTCCTGACCTCAAACCTGTCCCAGAGCACTGGAAATAAATTCAGTATTTTGCATTGTACCCACTGCGCGGCCTGGAAGCACATGACACAGGTCATGCTCCGCCCCCCTCCACCAACCGTTCAGACATCAGTTTATCTGTACTGTTGCTTTAAAAACTAAAATGAAAAAAACAAAAACAAAAAAAAACTACTTTTTTCCTTCCATGATTCGAAACAGTTAACATCACAACATCCAAAAAAAAAAACACAGGTGAGAGAACAAATGAGCAGGGAGAAAACAGAAGGGGACGGTGTTAGGAAGACAGATTACAGGTTGGAAATTACAAGATGAGAGAAGGCGATATGATTCGCTGAGCGGTACAAACCTTTAAGATATGTGTACAGGCCATGATTACTTAAAGGCAAAGAGACACAAAAAGGGGGGGGCTACTTATTCCTCCTTATTGTCGGAGGCGGATTAACATTTCGAGTCAAAGACCAACGCAATGAAGAAATGCAGTAGTATCTTTTGGTTCCCAATACTTTACACTGCCGCACATCTCATTCTCAACAACTACTACAGGGGGTCAGAATTTTAGAAACAATATGGAAAACAAGTACCAGCTAAACCACGATTGAGAAAGAAGCACCAGGTCCTTATTAAAGGGGTTGTCCAAATTAAGAAATTTTAAATATATATAAAAGTATATATAAAAAATTATATATATATATATATATATATATTAATGAGATAAAAGACAAGTCAGAAATATGATATATTAAAAAATGTAATCCTTAGGCTGCATTCACACGAACTTAGGAGGGATGTAGAAACGGCTGACGTATATACGGCGTATATATACGTCCCCCATACACTTCAATGGCCTTGCGCTGCCGTACGGAAGTGGTACGGTGACGCACACGTTATGGCGCCATGCACTGTGTATTCCTATGGAGAGGGGCGGGGGTGAGCAGTACACCCCCCCCTCCTCCTCTCCCCGGCGCCGATGTATGCCCGCCGTACGGTACGGAGGGCATACATCGTGTGCA
Source organism: Engystomops pustulosus (assembly GCA_019512145.1). Lineage (NCBI taxonomy): Eukaryota > Metazoa > Chordata > Amphibia > Anura > Leptodactylidae > Engystomops > Engystomops pustulosus. The sequence goes on from CM033644.1 coordinate 215,041,338, forward strand.
TGTAGCCCTACTTAACAGTGAATCATGGTCACAAAATAAGTAAAAGTTGTTGATGACCTGTAATACCAGATATGACCTGTGGAAAAGAGTGGTGCACTTTCTAGAATGAATACAAAACACAAATTTAGGGAGTCCCTCCTGGGCCACTTATAAATGTTGAGTCCTGCATTACAAGCATGAGAAAATTTGTAATCTCTTATATGCAAAATAGCATTTAGGTGCACTGTGGGTGTGGTCATGACATCTGTTGCACCTCTTTTAAACATTTTCCTTGTCAGAGCAAGAAGTTTCCCACCAAAGCAAAGTAGATGGTGAAACGGAGACAGAGAGACCGTGAATTGAATATTATGGCCACACCCATCACGCATCGGAAATGGCCACTTTCATATCTACAGGCAGTCCCCGGGTTACGTACAAGATAGGTTCCATAGGTTTGTTCTAAAGTCGAATTTGTATGTAAGTCGAAACTGTATGTTTTTTAATTGTAGATCCAAACAAAAACATTTTCTGCCCCAGTGACAATTGGGGTCTCAAAATTTTTGGCTGTAATGGGACCAAGGATTATCAATAAAGCTTCATTACAGACACCTTACAGCTGATCAGTGCAGCCTGGGACTATAGTAACACCCAGAGAGCTTCACCAGAGGTCACAGTGGGCAGAGGCGTCCGTCTTTAACTAGGGGTTGTCTGTAAGTTGAGTGTCCTTAAGTAGGGGACCTCCTATATTAAGAATTTTTGCTCAAAATTTCAGCTTATAGTGGACGACACTACAACTCCCAGGCCATATATTAGGTTTATATCTGACCCGAGAGATGACAGATTCCCTCTAATAAGACTTAATTTCGTCTTAAATCCCGATGGTAATTCAGATGTATAAATTACTACACAGACGGGTTTTAACTGACAGGTTCATAAGGAAATTTTCTCAAACCTATGATTATTCATATTAACGTTTCACGCGACTCTTCAAAAGGAACAGCCGTGAAATTGGATGGAAAATTATATAAATGTATAAAAGGGAAATTAATACATTTAAGTAATTACTTCATGGAGAAAAATTTGAAAAAAAAAACAAAAAACCATAATATTAATGTATAGAGAACAGATCAATTTCCCATCAGACAGATAGAGACATTGGGGGTCATTTACTAAGGGCCCGATTCGCTTTTTCCCGACGTGTTACCCGAATATTTCCGATTTGCGCAGATTTCCCCTGAATTGCCCCAGGATTTTGGTGCATCTGCGCTGGCATTCACGCGACGGCCGAACGATAACGCGACAGAGAAGCCACCGCTGGAACGCGAATGGGGCACATTTACTTACCCGGTCCATTCGCGTTCCAGCGGCGGCTTCTCTGACGAGTGTTCGGGTCTTCCGGCGATTCATGAAGGTCCTGCGCCCGATGTCCACTAGGTGGCGCTGCTGCGCCGAAGTCCGCCAAGGTGCCCCGAAGTTCATCCTCTTCATCGTGGTGCATGTGAGTATGGCCCGTGCGACCAATTTTTTTTTTTTAATGCGTCTGTTTTTCTGAATCCGTCGGGTTATCGTTTGGCCACGCCCCCCGATTTCCGTCGCGTGAATGCCAGCACCGATGCGCCACAATCCGATATCGTGCGCCAAAATCCTGGGGCAATTCGGGGGAAATCTGCGCAAATCGGAAATATTCGGGTAACACGTCGGGAAAACGTGAATCGGGCCCTTAATAAATGACCCCCATTATCTCACAAAAGCAATGACCACTATATGATAAAAGATACAAAAAACGTGGGGTTAAAACTTTATTTTTTACCTGCAGCGCCGCAAAGTAATAAACCCAGAAACAAGAAATCTATCAAATAAGATGGAAAACGTCATCGGGACCAATGGGAATAGCTCCTGCGATAAATCAGTAGCCGCCGTTCTTTGCTCAATATTACAGCGGCTTTGATAAATGACCTGCTTTTGCATCATGTTATGTTACCGTACGAGAGCTGTCAATCCCAACATGCAATTCTTCTAATGCTACACGGAGTAATATATGAGGATTGTAACTATAGATAGAGAGGGAGGAGAAATTATAGGACAAGTCACTGTCTGCTCCTCTATAAAACACACTCATACTCTTCTGCTGCAAACCAATCAAAGACATGATTGGTTACAGAGGGTTCTAACTCCGCCCATGATTCTGATGAAGCGATCACTCATGATTCTAATGAACTTAAAATAAGATTCTAATCTCATCTTGCCCTTACTATCTCATGTATTGTATAGTGTGTGCTTATTTCTTGGGAAGAAGAAGGAATATGTCTACGTCTGACTAGTACACGACCTTCACATGTCCAAGCCTCGTGATTAGATGGACTTCACATGTTCTGCCATAGGCGTTATTAGATCTCATGTGTTCCTATTCTTAAGAAGCTGATGTATCTGTGACCTTCATCATCGGTGAGATGCTTCAAGGATGACTCTACCTGAACATGTCGAACTAGAGAACCTCCAAGGATCAAAGTGACTTTGAATCAGCGTCGAACTGGATTTCTTTGGAACCACCAGATAAAATTATTCTAGGGAACCATCTGCTCTCCTCCCCTAGACCCTCCATAGACCCTGCTAACCTCTAAATTAGGTTTTCTTTCACAGTAAGTCATGGACTTTGTCCACTCGAGAATCTGCTGGTACATTGGTGGACAAGTCTTAGACTGCTTGGAATGTGATGATTGTCGGAAATAAAAAAGGAAAAAAGGGAATGTTTCAGATAATATGACTACAGGCGGTCCCCTACTTAAGGACACCTGACTTACAGACAACCCATAGTTACAGACAGACCCCTCTGACCTCTGGTGAAGCTTTCTGAATGCTTTACTATAGTCCCAGATTTCAATAATCAGCTATGAGGTGTCCTTGGTCCCATTACACCAAAAAACATTTAAACTCCAATTGTCACTGGGGCAAAAAATTTTTTGGTCTGGATCTACAATTATAAAATATACAGTTTCGACTTACATACAAAACAAACCTCCGGACCCTATCTTGTACGTAACCCGGGGACTGCTTGTACGTCTGATCGGTCGGAGAGAGTTCTAGTTCTGTCCATGATGAGAGTCTTGGACAAAGCTACATCGGTTCCTTAACAAGAGAAACAAGATATCTAGGAGAACCTGAGGCAACACTTGCCAGGTCCATCTTATCACGAGACCTGAGGAGATTGTCTATTAGTGAGGTGAAGATATTAGGCCAAAATAGTCAGAGAAGGTCCTAGAGGTTCTTCATCAAGATGGTTACCTAATAGGGACAAGGTTCACAGAAGGGAATCAAATGGAGGCCGAGACTACCTTAGAATCTTCTCTCTCCAGTGTAATCAGTTCATAAGAATCAGGAGTAAGAATCATGGCTGGTTTTATGTATTGTATATTGTGCACTGTGTGCTTGGTCCTATTATGGAACCATCTTGAGAAGATTGAAGAACCTCTAAGGACATCCCTTAGCCTCATCTTCACTTAACTAATACACAACGTTCTCAGGCCTCGTGATAAGATGGACTTGGCATGTTTTGCCTTAGGTGCTACAAGATATCAAGCTTCTCTTCTTGAGGAGCTGATGCAACTCTGCCAATGACCTTCATCAGGGACCAACTGCTTGAAGGGTTTCTCTACCTTACATCAAACTAGAGAACCCCCAATGGTCAGAATGAATTGGAACAATACAAAGAGGCCTTTACTTGTGTAGCCGAGGGCTTTTTAAGTGACCTACAATTCACAGTGGATGTTCTTTAAAGGGAAATTGTAAGAAGTTTAAACTTAAAAATATTTTTTATAAAGTTTACATAGAAACCCGTCAATCAAGCTTAGTTGGGTGAGGAGAAGTCAAAAATGCACCACCCAGTCGGCACTTACTATGTTAAGCACTAAGAGTGAAAGATTCTTTTGCGTAGGACAGTTTAGAAAACCCCAAGCTGGCAGGGACCCGGCTCCCCTTTTCAGAACTATTCCCAGCTGGAAGTCCCCTCAGACACAAGGGGGCTAATATACTAAGGGTCCGCGGACCGCATTTTCACAAGGTTTTCAATCGCTTTTTGATTTGCGCCACATTTAACAGGGGTTTTTGGCGCAAGCGATCGGATTTTGGCGCACCGGCGCCGGCTTTTACGCGACACAAATCGGGGGCGGGCCGCCGGACGTTCCGATGGATTCGGACAACGCACGGGATTTAACATCGAAAATTGTGTCGCACTTACACACACCGGGAAGAAGAAGGTGAACTCTGGCGGACCTCAACGGGGAAGCGAAAGATGCACGATCTTGGTGAATCGCACCGGACTTCATCTTCGGCGGACCGTCCGGATCGGGGATCGCGACAAGACCAGGTAAGTACATTTGCCCAGAGATGTCACTTCCATTTCCTGGGGATTTCCTTTGTTGTCCCAAGGTCTGTTGAAGCCACTTATTGGATGAAGTTGGTCCTGTGACCCCTGAAACTTGGCACAGGTCCCAAGCAGGAACCAGAGTGGGATCAGTATGTTCTTCTTTACTGGTCTCTTAGAGGTTTTCCACATTCCCAAAAGCCCTTTAAGGTTATTACTAGAGATGAGTGGTTGGTTTCGGCTTTTGGGTTCGGCCACCTGACCTGGACTAATTGGTGCCCTTAGCATCTGGCTATGGCTATAATAGGTCAGTGGGACATGTCTAGCAATTAGCCATGGCTATGATTGACCCCCTGGCCAATTATAGCCATGGCTGGTTGTTACGGGTGTTGATTGGCCAGCATGCCGAACCCGACCATCAGGTCCTCTCATTTCTAGTAATCAAGTAATTGATCAATTTTCCTACACTGCCCCCACAGGCAAAAGGAAGAATGGCATCTCCTCTATTCAAATCAATGAGTTGAAAAAAGTTTTCTGAACAGGACCTTCCCTTTAAAGTAAAGAATAACATAAACTATGCTGGATGCTAAGCTGTAGATGTGTGACTGTCTAGGAATGTTAGGTCCCCGACAATGTGATTGATGGCAGAAGGATAACGACGATGGCGCACCAAATATTGCTACACATTACCGCCACCCAGGGGGACAATAACCCCGGCTACATGTGTCTCCTTCAGTCTTCTTAACAATAGGAATCCTTCTGTATACCGTGAAGGAAAAATGAGACTGTAACTGGATGAAGGTGGAGTGAACTTCCATGGTGGGAAGAGATGAAAGCTGATTAATGGCCAATTCTCCTCCAGCCGCGGCCAGAGCAGCTGTCCAATCTCTACTTGTTAGGCTAAGTGCCAACTGTCAGTGGACATTTTCGTGAAGTTTCCCCCCCCCCCCCCTGTCCATGTAAGACTCTGGGAGACGTCTTGAGGTTGTCCTTCAGCAGATTGTACAATCAGCGGAGATGTAATCCCTCGCCCGCACATCTCCGTCTGTCTAATGTCCTCAGCACCTATAGCTGTCTGAGGTGAACCCACTAAACTAGGAGAATTTCTTTTCCTTCACATGTTGTGTTTTTTTTTTGGTCATTTTGTGTCGTAGGAGAGGAAAAACATATCTGAGATGTGAGTGATGAGAGTATTAGTCACCCGGGATGGCGGAGTACAAGACACACTGCAACCTAAGTGCTGCATCATGGATATATATCACTGATACATGGAGGAGAGCGAGATATATATACTGAGGATATAACATGGGTATAATGGAAACAGATAGATGGACAGAAGATAGATATGAGATAGATAGATATGAGATAGATCAATAGATAGATAGATAGGAGATAGATATGAGATAGATCAATAGATAGATAGATAGATAGGTAGATAGATAGATAGATAGATAGATAGATATGAGATAGATCAATAGATAGATAGATAGATAGATAGATAGATAGATATGAGATAGATATGAGATAGATAGATAGATAGATAGATAGATAGATAGATAGATAGATAGATAGATAGGAGATAGATATGAGATAGATAGACAGATATGAGATAGATAGATGGATAGATAATGGATAGAAAGATTGATAAATATATATAGAAGATAAATATATAGAAGATAGCTAGAATAGATAGATAGATAGATAGATATGAGATACATAGATAAATAGATAGAGATAGAAGACAGAAAAATAGATAGAATAATTAGATGGATAATAGATAAATGGATGATAGATTAAAAATAGATAGAAGGGACAGATAGATGGATATTTAGATGGGTGGAATAGATAGATAGATAGATAGATAGATATGAGATAGATAGATAGATAGATAGATATGAGATAGATAGATAGATAGATATGAGATAGATAGATATGAGATAGATAGATAGATAGATAGATATGAGATAGATAGATAGATATGAGATAGATAGATGGATATGAGATAGATAGATAGATATGAGATAGATAGATAGATATGAGATAGATATGAGATAGATAGATAGATAGATAGATAGATATGAGATAGATAGATAGATAGATAGATAGATAGATGGATAGGATAGATAGAAGATATGATGAACAGATAGATAAATAGATGGATAGTCAACGGTTACAAGGAGCGTCTCTCTCTTTGGAGGACCTGTCCCGTCCTGTATAATGCAGATGTCCCATCTATTTGACTATACAATTTGTAATGCTTAATTTCCCCAGTGGGGGCACTGTAGGAAGATATATCTGATCATGCACAGCTCACAGCTAATCTTTTACACTCCCATGAGGGGGACTGGTTGTGATTGACAGAGCGGGTAGCCTGTATACATCTATGCTCCCGCTAGTGATAACAAGAAGGATGAGGCACTTCACGCCTCGTGGCTCGCTCATACTGTTATGGTGGAGAGAATTTATGGGCTGTATATGGGTGGGTTTGCTCTATTTTGTGTAAGTGACAAGTGCATCTGGAGACTGTTCTTCTGCCTCTCAATGATGTGTGCAGTGTGTAGATCATATTTCGGAGGTGATGGTTAATGCCTCTATCCCGCAGATTCGGGGCCGGGAGCCCTCCATATCTCAGCTCCTTCCCAGTGTCTGCTCCATTTCATCAATGTCCAATTTAATAAGACAATTTCCTCTAATCTTCATGCTCATTACTTCCCGGCTCATGGATGTGGTTACTGAGGTGGAGATGGAGGGGAGGCTGCTGGAGACCCATCTACACATGATATTAGTGTCAACTCCTCCTTGCCAGACTCAGCGACCAGCCACTGTGTCCATAGACCTGATCTGTAACTCAAGTAACTCATCTACTAAAATTTCTAGGTCTTTAAACACTTCTTTTCTTTGTGTTAAACTCATAACTCCTTAGTAATTAGCTATAACCTGTGGAGTAACCTAGTAGTAGGTAATCTGTTTCCCTACAGCACCTCCGCAGGATATTAAGAGTATTACACAGCTTTCTCATACTGTATGAACAAGCTCGGTCCTCCAGAGAATTATTTTTTTATGGCCATCCCTTTAATTGAGTGAAATACACTAGAACTTAGACTCTGTGCAAGATTATTTTACTGAATTGAAATATCAGCTATAAAGAGGGTCTCTCTGGAGGACCCAGACTGTAGATACATTACAAAAGATTAATGTAATACTAAGTCTCTCCTGTAGAGGTGCTGCAGGAAAACCAATCACCTGCTGTATTACATTGGAGTTCAACTCACATATAGTCCCCTAGTGATTAGCTATAACTTGGAGAGTAATTCAATAAAGTTTCTTCACAGCTCCTCCGCAGGAGAGAATAAGTATTGCACATTCCTATGGTGTACGGACAACCTAGGTCTTCCAAAGAGCCCTTTAAAGCATTTAACAGGAATTTTCCTCTGGAGGACCCATCTTGGCCATACATTACAAAAAAACTGTGTAATACCTAATCTCTCCTGTGGAGGAGCTATGGAAAAATGGATTACTTATTGCTGGCTCATTCTATTGCTTATATCTAATTCTATTGCTTATATCTAATCATGGAAAAAAACATGTCAAAAACCTCTGTGAAAACTTGCTGCAGAGTCACAGCTTAACCTTAGTTTACTGTAGCAGAAATATAAGTTAGATTTTTGACAAGTGCAGCGAAAGTAGCTTCATGCCAAAATCATCTATGAAAACTTACAGCTTAACCTCAGTTTTCTTTAGTGGAAATGTAAGATAGATTTCTAGTGTGCGGGGGAAAAGAAGTCACATATATTTTTTTTTCTCCCACAGAACTGTACCATTGTCTTTCTAATAGGAGGTGGATTTTGAGGAAGATTTTTCCTGAGGAAAATTCATGTCAAAATCTTCTGTGAGAACTTGCAGCAAAGTCACAGCTTAACTCCGGTTTTCTGTGGTGGAAATGTAAGTAAGATTTCTGATATGTGAAGTCAAAGTCACATTTTTTCTCATGGGAAATTGTACCATTGGCTTTTTAATAGGAGGTGAATTTTGAGGAAGATTTTTCTAGAGGAAAATTCATTTTAAAATCCTCTGTGAGAACTTGCAGCAAAGTCACAGCTTAACCCTGGTTTCCGTGGTGGAAATGTAAGTAAGATTTCTGATATGTGAAGGGAAAGTCACATTTTTTTCTCCTGGAAAAATGTACCATTGGCTCTCCAATAGGAGGTGGATTTTGAGAAAGATTTTTCCGGAGGAAAATCCATGTCAAAATCATCTGTGAAAACTTGCAGCAAAGTCACAGCTTAACCTCCTTTTTTCTGTGGTGGAAATGTAAGATCGATTTTTGATATGTGAAGGGAAAGTCACATTTTTTTCTCATGGGAAACTGTAGCATTGGCTTTCCAATAGGAGGTGGATTTTGAGAAAGATTTTTCCGGAGGAAAATCCATGTCAAAATCATCTGTGAAAACTTGCAGCGAAGTCACAGCTTAACCTCAACATGTCAAAATGGGAACTCACAGCACGTCTACAGTTTAACCTCAGTTTTCTGTGGCAGAACTATTCCAATATTTCCGATGTGTGAACAAAGCTTAATAAATAATAATTTTTCTTCTTGAAAATCAGGAGAAGACTCCTCACCGCTCAGTATCGAAATACGGGGAAGTGGGACGTGACAGCCATCCGCTGGATACACGCCGCTGACTTTTCACCTTCCTGTTCACACATCTTGCAGATAATGTAGTGTTTATGCTCACACGGTGGCGGGTATAAATCTAGACAGGGGCGTAATGCAGCGAACAAGTGTCCTGCTTGAGTGACTGTCATCCCATCCCCAGCCTGATATACATCGTCCAGAGATGGTTTGTGATCTATGGTGCAATATACCGAGGAAGATTGAGCTGTGTATCCCGGGCTCCCGTGTTTACACACATTCTTTCAGGGAAATGTAATGCGGGACTTGGATGGAGACAAGTTACCGAAGTGTATAAATAAATTACACCGCCATGTACTGTATAAATATACATGACATATACTGCAAGAGGGAAACCTGTTGGAGAAGAGAAGGGAAGCGATGACATGATGTATTCAGATGCCATAGTTGTCAATGGGATAGTATTCGCCAAGATTGTCTATAAATTTGGGTTGCTTTATCCTAAAAAACAATATAATCCATAGAGTCCTCATGTAGTACTCCCATACAGTGCTCAGATAGTATCATCTCACAATGCTCAGATAGTACCAACATACAGTAATCATGTAATACCCCCATACAGTGCATAGTTAGTACCACCATGCAAAGCTCAAATGTGCTTGGATAGTTCCACCAAACATTGCTGAGAAAGTACTACCAAACAATAATCATATAATACCACCATGCTGTGTTTGGATAGTACCACCAAATAGAGTCCATATAGTACAAGCATACTATGCTCATACAGTCCCCCCTTACTGCAATGCTCCGATAATACCACCATATAGTGCTCATATAATACTTCCTTACGTTGTTTAAATAATATCATCCTACAGTGCTCAGAGAGTACAATCATATACTACTGCTATACTATATACGATATTATATCATACCACCAATGCTCAGATACTACATATACTACTGCTATAATATATACGGTATTATATCATAGCACCAATGCTCAGAGAGTACAATCATATACTACAGCTATGCTATATACGGTATTATGTCATACCACCAGTGCTCAGATACATCTACCACACAGTGCTCTTATAGTAGCACCATACACTACATACATACATTTCTCACATAAGTACTCAGGATCACTACTGTGTCCTTACAATCTTATATATGGATATAATACAGCCCCCCCCCCCCCCCCCCCCCCCCCCCCCCCCCCCCCGCCCATTGCGCCCCTGATGAGGTACCTGTCTATAAAGAGATAATCCCTTTACTAATCTCTTCCAATTTCCAAAGATGATGCTGTACACTGCGGTGGTGAATAATCCTGCCCTAGCGCTATCCCCCAGCTATATATTACTCCCATCCTGTGTACACGCACATCTACAAGCTCAGCAATCTGTAAATCTCTGCATGTATCACTTTCTGCATCAGCAGAGAGAACACCTCACAGCGAGTACCGCAGGAGGGAAGAGTCCTCAGCCTGAAGAGGGAACGGGGGAGACGTCTAGGACTGGAACCACAAATAACCCCCCCCCACTAGGTCCTGACTGGTTCCCTATTCATATAATCTGTCCCTGTGTGATACACTGTATGCGATGCATGGACTGTGTGATACACTGTATGCGGTACATGGACTGTGTGATACATTGTATGCATTACATGGACTGTGTGATGCACTGTATGCGGTACATGGACTGTGTGATGCACTGTATGCGGTACATGGACTGTGTGATATACTGTATGCGGTACATGGACTGTGTGATATACTGTATGCGGTACATGGACTGTGTGATACACTGTATGCGGTACATGGACTGTGTGATACACTGTATGCGGTACATGGATTGGTGTATGCACTGTATGCGGTAACATGACAGTTGGTGTATACTGTATGCGGTACATGGACTGTGTGATACACTGTATGCGTACATGGACTGTGTGATACACTGTATGCGGTACATGGACTGTGTGATACACTGTATGCGGTACATGGACTGTGTGATACACTGTATGCGGTACATGGACTGTGTGATACACTGTATGCGGTACATGGACTGTGTGATACACTGTATGCGGTACATGGACTGTGTGATACACTGTATGCGGTACGTGGACTGTGTGATGCACTGTATGCGGTACATGGACTGTGTGATGCACTGTATGCGGTACATGGACTGTGTGATGCACTGTATGCGGTACATGGACTGTGTGATGCACTGTATGCGGTACATGGACTGTGTGATGCACTGTATGCGGTACATATCCTCCCGCGGCTGCCCCCTGCCCACCACCGCTGACTGGCAGCACCCATTTACCACAAGTGGGTGATTTATGACGAGAAAGCCAACACCTCGATGCTGATTTATGCCTTTTCTGTGAAATCCCAGTAATGAGGACGCGATAGTTCATTAAAGTCGGGTGAGCTGTAAAATTACTCCAATAAATCAAAAACTTTCTATAAAAAGAGGCAGAAACGGGGCAAAAATCTCCTGTAAATGTATCCAGTTTTCATGAGAACAATGAGTCTACACTCGGATTACATTAACCCAGAATTTCTATTAATTATATACCGGGGGGCGGGGGATAAATTTGTATAGCGTCCCCCCACAGGGCAAACGTTTCATTACAGGACCTTTTACAAGGCTGGTGATCCCCTGACATGACCGAGGCGTCCACAGCTCAACTTGATCGCAGCCATCTGTCGCATCTTAGCACAGAGGAGGGGACTTTGCCTTTAAGCTTAAAGTCCTGAGTCACTAATAGGACGTCACACATAAGACCCTCCACCTGTTGTTTTCCTATCAAACATGACCCGCACCTGTAGCGACTGCGCCCCAGCCGGTGGGATCCGATTTGTAGTCATTTCTGACTCACGGGGACAGCTGCCCCCCCCCCCAAATGCTGCATCACCATATTGTTTATGTAAGGGGGGGGGTCGGGGGTCATCTGGGGGCAGCTGCCATGACATAGTCACTGTGTGAGAAAGTATGTATCGTATAGTACTCACGGCTTGAGATGAGAGATTATTCGAGACTCAAATTTTCCAAAGATCAAATTGTCCGAACCGATGTTGCTCCAATCATCCTGGAATTTGGAGAACCCCCTAAAGTCCTCCAAATCAATGTTTTTCTATCTTGTTTGTTCAATTTTATTATCCTTAAAGGGCATCTACCACCAGGATGAAAGACTGCATGCAAATTAGTCTGAGGGGCTCCAGGCTCCATAGGTGTTAAAGGAAATCTACCACCAGGATGAAGGATTGTAAACCAAGCACACTGATACTGACACTGACATACTGGTGTGCGCCCCCTACAGCTTTGTTTTTAAGAAAAAGAGGTTTTAAAAATTATGCAGATGAGCCTTTGGGGCTCCAAGCTACATTGACATATATAGAGTCGGGAGTCCCTGAGGCTCATTTGCATCATCTGTGAAACCTTTTTTTTTATTGTAAAAACAAGATCCTAAGAAGCTAAAAGAAAAGCAGAACCTACCAGAGGGGGCACTCTCCAGTATGTCAGTGTGCTTGTTTTACAATTCTTTGTCCTGGTGGTAGATCTCGTTTAATGGAGCCTGGAGCCCCTGAGGCTTATTTGCATACTGCCTTAATGCTAACCCTAATGTAAAAATAAATCATAGAAAATGAAAGGGAACAAGATATTTAATTAAACAAAATTAAAAGTTTGTGTTTGGGAGGATGAGAGGGGATTATGTACAAATTTCCAGGAAGATTGGAGCAATGTCTGAAACAAATAAATAACATTTAAAAATTGGATTTGATTGGGTGTTGGACAATTGGCAAATTCAGACCGAATCTACAAATTGATAAATAGATTCGCTCATCTCTATTTGATAAAATGGTTGACATGTTTGTTTGTTTTTCCTGGACACAGCGCCACCTTTATGCATAGGCCGTTTGTGGTACTGCAATTTGTCTTAAATTTATGGGACTGAATTGTAAAATCACATACAGCCTATAAGCACAGGTGACAGTACCACTGAAAAAATTTATAATTATTGTAACTTATAATTGTAAAATCTGTAATAATTGTAATTGTAAAATCTCTAATAATTATAATTTTAAATTTTAAAAATCTATTAATGATATTACTTATTTAATAGTTTTATTATTTCATTTTAATTTTGCTGTTTTATTTCATTCATTCATGGGACTGATACATATTAATATGAATAATATATGAGATAATAAAGAACATATTAAGATTGAATCTATTCATGAAGATAAATGATTACAGAATTTATTAGAATTATTTATTTCCCTAGAAATAGCGCCACCCTTGTGCATAGGCTATGTCTGGTATTGCATGTGTATGGGGTTAAGCTGCAATACCAGACACAACCTGTGAACAAAGGTGGAGCTATTACTAAAAAGAGCAGATACTTTATAAAACCCTCAATGTTGAGAAACAGCGCCACACTTGTCCATGGGTTGGGTCTGGTATTACGGTTCATTTCTATTAAAGTTGAAGGTGCTGTCCCTAACAAAGAGTTTTTGGACCTATCATTAGAATGGGGGTCCCATGTTCCAATCCCAATCGATTAAACACTTAGAACTTATTTAATGGGTATATTATAAGTTATTTTTATGAGCTGCAATACCACATACAACCTGTGAACATGGAGGTGGCGCTATTTTGGAAGAAACCTGCAATTTATATCTAATCCTGTACTATACCTTTAATTTTTATTTAAAAAATTGCAATTACTACATTATAATACCACTATGGTGATGCCACCTATAAAGCTTTTTATTGGTTTGCATGGTAAAACCCTACGTCCTGGCGCCCTGTATGTTGCCTGCTGTCTCCTCTGCTTACAAATAACCTCATCTGTAGCTCTCTCACACCCTCTCTAATTCCTACATCGGTTCCTGTCACCTGTATGTCAATGACAGCACAGCTGAGCATTCATCCTGCAGGAAAGCTAAAGTCATAAGAGCGCAACATAATAACCATTCCATCAAAAAGCCCCATAGCAAAATCAATAGAAGCTTCCCCAATCCTGCAGCCTGAGCCGCAACCACAGACCATTACTTTCCCTCTTCCGTTTTGATAGATTATATACTTAAAATTCAGTATACTCTATTGCTCCCTGTTATCATATTTTTACAATGTAATTGCCTTAAAAAAAATATTGTACAAAATGCTACATGTCATATCTCATTTGATTGCCACAGTGACCCTGATCGATTTGGCACTCATTTTGTGAAAATCCGTCCATCTGTTCAAAAGATATGGCCCTCAGAAATTTATATGTGTAAAGTTCATATTATCCAAGAGGGATGAAACTGTTCAGACACACCCCTAAACAAAATAAAGGGTTACCGCCTCCTTGTCTAGTATGAACTTATTCACATATAAACTTCCAGGGGCCATATCTTTTGAACGGATGGACGGATTTGAACAAAACGAACACCAAATTGATCAGTGGCTCGATGGCAATCAGATGAGTTGAGCCATTTCACATTTTGTACTTAGCCACAGATCCTCTTTAAGCTAAATACTTCGATTCCTCTTTCATTGCATCGAAAATTGCAACTTTTTGACTATTTACTATCAATACTTCTTAAAAAAACTTAAATACTTAAATACTTCCCATAAAATGACAATGCTGGTGAAGGGTTTCTTGTAATGTTCCTCTGTTATTCCTCTTGGAAATGCATAAATTAATGAATACTATTTGCTTGGTTAAAGGGATGTGTCTCTAAACAGAGTTAAGCATTGTCAGAATTGATTGGATATTATAGGAATATTTAAAGAAATGTCCCCAAAAATCACTAAGAACTGAATTTTCTAGGAGGAATAACAGAGGAACGGGGAAATGCAGATTTCTAGATGAACCTGTAGACTCATTTGATTGGTAAAGTGTTACGAGTCCCCTTTAAGTGAGTGCGTAAGTAGCCGCTGGGAGTATAGGTATCAGGTAGCCAATCAGGAGATGCCAGGAATTGTTGCTATTACAGTGTAATCACAGGACACGCTGGGATCGAGTCACCACGTGGTGCCAGGAGGCTGCGTGTAAAGCACATGGCTCCATGGACTTAATCCCATGCTGTACGCCCTGTTTGGTATAGATCAAAATCCGGGGCCACATAATTAAAAGCCATAAGCGTAAGACGCCATAAGCGTACGACCCCCGGCTCAGACAAGTCTAATCTGTGGAAGGAGCAACAACAGATGGTCAAAGAAACAAGTAATATGGAAGGCACCAGAAACACTAAACCAAACAGACTGTGCAGAGAAATTGTGTTGCTTTACGAAAGATACTTCAATTTAAAGGGGTGGTTTTTAACACCCCCACCCCCACAATCATGACCAACCCCCAAGAAAAATGTGATAATATCCATTAAAATCAATAGAATGCCTCCCATTCTACATTTTTAAAGGGGCTGCCCAGAATCAGACAGACATCTCCCCCTTCTTTCAGAAACAGCGCCACCCCTGCAGACAGGTTGTGTTTGGTATTGCAGCCCAGTTCATTTTGTTAAAGTAGTGAGATGCATTGACCTACACAACCTGCCACCGCTCTGGAAAATGAACAAGATATTTATATATTTTAGACTGGCAGAATCCTCCTTTAACAATTTAAAGGGCTATATCTCCTTTCATGTATTCCCCTCCCTTCCTTTGTTAGCAAAACAGATCCAAGACTTTAAGTCAATCGCCTTTATTGCCATTTTGAGTTGATCACTAATTCCACAAATTCATAGTGATCGGCATCAATCAGTGGTCGTTTGCCTACAGCACTCCCGCAGGTCAAATGGAGTATTACACTATTACATTATTCCTATTGAAATCAAAGGGTAACTACCAAGGTTTCTTTCGCATCTATAATAGGGGATTATATAATGAGTTAAGAACCCCTTAAAGGCAATTTTTACACCGCTTCCCATACGCCAACGCTTCATATACAACATAGCCAACAAATCCATCGAAAGATAATAAACAACCTGAGAATAAAAACCTCAATAATCCAATGGGTTAACCTAACTAGGATATATCCCATGGGGGGGAACTCTGGACCCTTTGATCATTGCTCCTGTTCTTGAAGAAACGGCAGAATCTTCTTTTCTATGTATTTTATGTCCCTATAGATATAATTATACACATAAAAGCCACAGGGGGAGCTATAGGCAAAGACAGAGGCCGCCACTTACTGAGCCCATATTCATTAGTACAGGGAACCGGGGACCACTGTGTACTGTCTGTACTGCGCTATGGTGTATGTAGGCGCTATACAATGATATTACCTGTGTTATAGTACTATAGCGCCATGTGGCGTGCCAGCGCCTGTGCCAGGGTGAGCCACACAGGGGCATTGGCTAACGAATAATGCGGCATGAGGACATCTATCTTTTTGTGATTAGTGTGAGCGGCTAACCAGCGCTGCTGCACTGAGCTTGGTTTATACAGGAGGAGGGGGGGGGGGGGGGGGGGGGGGGGGTCATAGTCCATTAACCCTTTAAGCACTCCCATCTCTCTGCATCTTTTGGCAGATTAAGCCAGATGACGCTTAGTTTTGCAGCAGATGTAGCAGAGCTGAGTGTGTCACCTATCATAAGACATCGTACGGGTGGGCTTAACATGGGAATGTAGGGTGGAGGGGGGTCTAATATGTCCTGCACCATCAACTAGCATCATGAAAGGGTACCCTAAAGTGAGTAAAGTGGGACCCAATCTATGTGAGGCATTAGGAATGGACAAACTCAGCTCTGCTACTTCTATGAATCTCCAAACGGTGCCTATAGCTCAGCCATAAATTGGAAATTTATGGCAAATACCTGGCGGTGTTCCTCTCACTGCATCCTACCGATTTTATCCCCCTCCTATAACTGCATATCCCCCTCCCCTCTCCATAGTCCCTGGTGCAATCATCCTCTCATATTCAATACTTCTAAAGTTATCTCAACCGGTAACAGGGTAAGACATGATCAGCGCTCGCAGATCGTGCCTACTGGGTATACGCTATGTAATTATCCTCACGTAAACCCCGCACCGATTGGGGTTACTCTCACTTCCATATCTAGAAAACTGCTGCAAAGACTCAGGAGTGAAATATGACGGCGAGGGGCCACTGTGTGACGGTTCCAAAGTGGACTTTGGTTTGGAGGCTACGAATCCCATGGCGTATTAAACTGAACCTATTAATCATCAATTAATTATAATAATAAGGTGGCTCAGTGGGTAAGTCCTCTAACATGTGGGGTTGGATAGACTACAAATATGTGTATACTGCTATATATTCTGGTCACTGAAATTTGTAGGTACCATACAAAGTAAATACTCTATAAATCATAAAAATTTACCAAAATTTTTTACTTTGATTTGACACATTATGATAATATGGAGGTTCATTGGTTAAGCACAGTTGTCCTGCAGAATGTGGGGTCTTGGCTTCTTTAACCCAGACAAGAGTCTAACAACTTTCTTTATATACTGCTCTATGGAATATGTATATACAACACAAAGCAAATACAAATACATTGATCATAAAAATTTACCAAAATGTTCTAATTTGATTTGAACCATTATGATAATATGGAGGATTAGTGGTTAAGCTCAGTTGTCCTGCAGTAATGGGAGGTCTTACCTTCTTAAAAAAAAACTCAATAGACTAATAACTTTCCAAATATATATATACTGCTCTCTGGAATATGTAGGTACAACATAACATTGATCATAAAATTTTGGAAAATTTTCAAATTTGACTTGGCACATTATGATATTATAGGGGTTTATTGATTAAGCACATTTGTCCTACAACATTTGGGGTCTTGGCTTCTCTAAACCCCACAGGAGACAATTTTTTTTTACATATTGATCCCCAGAATACAATATCAATCATATAAATTTACCAAAATTTTCATATTTGATTTGACCCATTATGATAATGTTGAGGCTCAGTGGTTAAGCACATTTGTCCTTCAGCATTTGGGCTCTTGGCTTCTCTAAACCCTCCAGGAGACTAACTTTCTTTTACATATTGATCCCCAGAATATGTAGGCACAACACAAAGTAAATACAATATCAATCGTAGAAATTTACCAAAATCTTCATTTTTGATTTGACCCATTATGATAATGTTGAGGCTCAGTGGTTAAGCACATTTGTATTGCAGCACTGGAGGGGTCTTTACTTCTCTTACAAAGGATTTCTAACTTTCTATATATATAAATATATTGGGGGGCTACACAATTTCAACACATAGTCAAAATTTACCAAAATTTTCCAATTAATAACCCATGACATACTATTATAGCAGGTTGCCCCAAAGGGTTGAAATTCGAAAAAACGTGATCTATCAATCAATCATTTTCCAAATTGTTTAACTCTTTGGGCGCCAAGTCCTATTTAGAGGACGACGCTCCGGTATAATTTGGCGTCACGCACAGGAACTTAAGGTAGTATGGAAAATGGGACTTACCCAGAATATCAAGTTGAAGAGGAACATCATATATTTCAAACAACACAGACAGCCTCGCGCCATGTTGCACTTCTTAAATTCTAGAAGAAAAACAAAGGATAGATCCAGGTAAAAGACCACATATTTGCCTCCTTTGGGTGCAGAGTACTTGTCCCTCTTTACGCCGGCGTGGCTCTGTGTACGAGATCCGGCATTGCCATAAAAAGCTCCGGCTGTGAATCCTCTACCAAATTCCCTGCTTGAGGTAGAAGGTTTGGCTGAGTCCCTGCTGTCCACCGATGGACTTCGGTGTATAGAAGAGTCTTCGCTACTCGACTTTTCCATAGTCCTTAGCTTCAGCGTTCCCCGAGCTATTGTTTTGCATGTCTCAGCATTAAATCCAGGCACACGAGTAAAGAATTTTTTTTTTTTTCTACTATCCGCCTGTCACTGTCCTAACGTGAAAGCCACACACTGCTTCCAGAGTAGTTGGAGGAGGGGGCGACCTGGTGGTGGTGGTGGTGGAGTAAGGGGGGTCTCCAGATAATGGGATTACACAATAGGATTTGGTCTAACTTTCAAGGGTCAATGGAAAAAAATCTCTATAGGTCTATGTCCAATCCTATCGGCATCACCTAAGACTTTGCCCCCGGGGCACAGAACTCCTCTCCCCGCAGCAGTAGCTGCTGCTGGATGTGTGTGTGTTGAGGTTTGCGGAGCTCCTGTACAGAGCAGCATCAGCAGCTGCTGCACTAGTGGGCAATCCCATAGAAATCCCTCAAGCCGCTCTCAAGTAATACAGCTTTACTCTGCCGAGCCCTCCCCTCCCGGATCCACAATTAGCCAATGGAGACTGCCGGCACAGCCTACATGACATAATATCTTTAAAAGGCTTATTCCTATACATGTGCAGGGCAGAGAATACCTCGCAGGGTAGGGGTGGGGGGGCTGCTCGAGGAGAATCAGGAGCAAATAGGGATCAGATCAGGCGTAAAAATCACAGAAACAGTAAAAGGGGATCACAGGAGGGTAACATTTTGGATTTGTTTATATACATAGAAGTGATGATTATTATATGGAAACTAAGCAATGAGGTGATGTACCGGGGCAGTAACTGTGATACTAGTATAATACTATAACAGAACATAGAAAATGATAGCATTGTTCATAGTAGTGTGAAAGAATCTAATATATACAGTAATATACTTGACTCAGTTCTTTTAAGCTCTCATTTATACTGCCCCAGTACAGAATGCCCCATGTTATTATGCCACATGTATAATGCCCTCTGTCATAACACCCCCATTTATAATGCCCCATCTTATTATACCCCATACATAATGCCCCATCTTATTATACTACTTGTATAATGCCCACATTTTACAATGTCCCCTCTTATTATGCCCATTCATAATGCCCCATCTCATTATACCCCCATTAATAATGTCCCGTATTATTATGCCCTATTCATAATGTCCCGTGACATTATGCCTCCACGTATAATGCCCCCTCTCATTATACCCCATGTATAATGTCCTTTCTCATTATGCCACCATTCATATTGCCCCCTCCTATTACTCCCCTATACATATAACCCCTCTTATTATGCCCAATTCCTAATGTCCCATCTCATTATACCCCATGTATAATTTCCTCTCCCATTATGCCCCCATTGATAATGCCCCATCTCATTATGTCTCCATTCATATTGCCCCATTTTATTATGCCCCAATGTATATTACCCCTCACATTATGCCCCATTCATATTGCCCATTCTTATTATGCCCCATGTATAATGCTTCCTCCATTATGCCCCAATTTATATTGTCCCCACTCCTTATGCCATCATTCATAATGCCCCCTCTTATTATGCCCCCATTCATAATGACCCCTATTATTATGCCCCCATTCATAATGCCTCATCTCATTATGCCCCCATTCATAATGCCCCCTCTTTTTGCCCCATCTATAATACTCCCTCTCATTATGAGCTAATACATAAAAATAATAACAGAAATAATAATACTATTAAAATAATAATATTCATAATAAAAAATATTGTAAAATTTCATATAAAGTGATAGTATTGCT
This sequence comes from Engystomops pustulosus, assembly GCA_019512145.1. Taxonomy (NCBI): domain Eukaryota; kingdom Metazoa; phylum Chordata; class Amphibia; order Anura; family Leptodactylidae; genus Engystomops; species Engystomops pustulosus. Next base: position 215,061,824 of record CM033644.1, read on the forward strand.
TATAAAAATAATATGCAAAATATAACATTGACTTATGTATAATAATAATTATAATAATAATATTAATAAGTTTAACAATATGCACACTAAGAATAATAATACTTTTACTTAATCTATACTAGTAATAGCAGGCATAATAATAATAATAATAATAATAATAATAATAAAATATAAACCATACTGTAGCGTAATATACAAGATAAATAGAGCAAAAAAGCAATACACAATAATAAGACTTTAAATCAGAATAATATAGAAAATATAACCTCATTTCTGAGAATAATAGCCGTAATAATAATCATATACAAAGTATAACTTATCTTTATATATAAGAATAATCAATGTAAGAATATACAAAATACAACTTCTCATTACAATTCCAAAAAATTATACTTAAAAATAATCGTATAAAATATTATTAAAAAATTATATACAAATAATAGTTGTATAACCGTGTGAAATGGAATATATTATAATAGTAGCAATGCTATAAAGATAAACAATTTAATATAAGAATAATAATATAATAGATAATACTAATAATTCTCAAAAATACAGTAAAACCTCTTTGAGAAGACCCCTCAATTTTGCATAGAGAAATCAGTCTTTTTAAGGGGTGGTTTGCTCATAGGGGGGCAGCTCCCATAGTATATAACGGCGGTGGGGGAATTGGATACTGAAAAAAAAAAAAATCGGTCTGTTAGGTAGGACGGTCTCCTCAATGGGGCGGTCTTCCAGAGAATTTTCACTGTAATAGTCATACACTATGGGGGTCATTTACTAAGGGCCCGAATCGCTATTTTTCGTCGGGTTTCCCGAATATTACCGATTTGCTCCGTTTTTCCCGGATTCGGACAAACCGCGGAATTTTAAAAAAAAAATGTGTCGCTTGACGCACGCTTACTTGCACCCAGGATAGGATGGTGAACTCCGGCGGACTTCAGCGCAGCAGCGACACATAGTGGACATCGGGCGCACTACCTTAGTGAATCGCCGGAAGACCCGAATCCTCGACGGAGAATGCGCTGCTGGATCGCGACAGGACCGGGTAAGTAAATGTGCCCCTATATATTCTATATAGAACTCAATTACATCAAATCAAAAAAAGCAATTATCATTAATTGTTATTATATGGAACACAGAATTCTAACACTTGTAGTAATTTTAGTGAAAATAATCTTGCAAACAGAAGTGTCACCCCCCCTCCCTTATATCTCTGAGTTGTACAAAACCAGAACATGATGAATTTTCTCCTCCACTTTCATTTTGGGGGAATAGTTACGTTTTGTCAAATTCCACAATAAACTCATAGATTCTTGTAGAACTTGACAAAACTTCACTATTCCCCCAAACTATGGAACTATAGATTAATGGAATGTTCCATCCGATTCCTTACAGGGACTAATCATATCTACTAGAGAAATATTTGCCAACAACAGTTCCGATTTTCATACTATCATAGTTTATACGGTCACATGTCCATCAAGATCAACCAAGGAAGGGAAGGGATTGGATGAGGAAGAGATTTATGGGACACAATTCTATATAACATAACCATCAATGTTATTTAGGTGTAAAAAGGCATCTAGACCCTTCTTGAAGCTCTCTTCTGTCCCTGCTGTGACCAGCGCCTGAGGCAGGCTATTCCACAGATTAAAGGGGTTGTCCGAGAGTTGAGAAAAAAAAATAAAGGTGGCTGCTTAAAAAAATAAAGATCTACTTACCTTCCAGCGCCCTCCGGTGTCCCACGCTGCTTTCGCCCCGGTCTGGGCGCCATGTAAACAAACATGCCTGTCGGAGCAGTGCTGGATTAAGCTTCTGGCTGGCCGTGGCCGGCCACGCCTATCCATCCCTATTCACAGCATTGTGTATGGGTGCCGGAAGGTTGTCGGATCCGGTCGGAAGCTGAATCCAGCACTGCTCAGGCGGCCATGTTTGTTTACATGGCGCCCGGACCGGAGCAACAGCAGCGCGGGACACCGGAGGGCGCCGAAAGGTAAGTAGATCTTTATTTTTTTAAGCAGCCCCCTCCGGCCACCTTTAGTTTTTTTTCACAACTCTCGGACAACCCCATTAACAGATATTGCCAGGACTGTCCTGAACTTTAGAAATATAGTTTGTCCCCATCCCCTTAAAAAAGGTGTGGTCTATTCAGAAGTAGGTGTTGTCAGCCAGTTAGGGGGTGGGGCTTAAACGTGTGGATTTTACCAACAAAATAGTCACTAGGTATGAGCTCGGCCCTCTTCTGTTGTTATAACTTCTATTCATTTGGATAAAGTTATCAGGGTCCATTCTAACTCCTTAAAGGGGTTTTCTGCTTCAGGTTATCATGGAAATAATTTTATTATAAACTACCCCCTTCCTTTAGCCCCTGGTGATCAGCTGGTATCTGTTAGAAAACCAGACAGGGAGACAGTATGGGGGTCATTTACTAAGGGCCGATTCGTGTTACCTGAATATTTCCGATTTGCGCCGATTGTACCTGAATTGCCCCGGGTTTTTGGCGCACGCGATCGGATTGTGGCGCATCGGCACCGGCATGCACACGACGGAAATCGGGGGGCATGGCTGAACGAAAACCCGACGGATTCGGAGAAACCGCCGCATTTTTAAAAAAAAGTGTCGCTGGACACGCACTTACCTTCACCAGGAATAGGATCATGAACTCCGGTGGACCTCGGCGGACTTCAGCGCAGTAGCGACACCTGGGGGACGTCGGAGGAACTGCCTTAGTGAATCGCCGGAAGACCCGAATGCACCGCAGAGAACGCGCCGCTGGATCGCGAATGAACCGGGTAAGTAAATCTGCCCCAATGGGTTTGGTTTCCCAGCAGCGCCTCTAAAGGACAAATTACACAGCGTCTATTCAAATCAATGGGCTGCATGTGTAATACTGGTTAGATCCAGTCCTCCAGAGATAAAGAGGAGAGAGAGAGTAACTGACTCAGTGATGAACATCCAACAATGAGGACTCCCTCTTTTAATCCAGAGGTAATAGACAACCCCTTTAAGTGACTAATACACAGGTAAATTCCATAGACATATGTATCACTTGCAGCTACATGAACTATAGGTCGTCCCTTTACATTGACGGTGCATTTGCAGTCACTGAACAAATGGGGAATTTAAAATTTTCACCTTGATCTGCAGAATTTTGTACATTTTAAGCCGCAACGTGAAGAAGAAAATGTTCCATATCGGTTATACATAAAATAACCTTGGGACTGTCAGTAAACTGCAGCGAGCGGTAATCGCCATCTTTTCTGGTAACCCTGAAGCCTTGGAAACTAGGCTTGTCCTGTGACATAGAAGAAGTGTCTGCAGACTATCGCACATTTCAAAAAATAAAATAATATATTGTATGTAATGGTCTGTCTATAAAGTGGGTATGCTGGGAATATAAAAACTCACAAGTGGTTGCCCTTTGCTGGTTCCTTCATGGTGAGAAGAATTCATCTGGTTTGTGGGATCAGGAATCAGTACCTTTACAATGAAACAGAACAAAGTCACAAAGTCTCCCTCTTCAGAGAGTCCGAAGTGTCATGTGACTAAGGGATACTGCTGTTGATTTTTCTGGAGTTTGGCAAGTCCATCCTACTGGCGCACCCCCTCAGAGGTCTGCAAACTGCAGGATTTTCATGCTGCTTCATGGCAGATGGGCTCTGCTAAGGGATGGATTCATGCTGCTGTACTAAAGAGATCCAGCCCTCTCAGTCACAGCAGGGTGTAATAAGTTGATAAACTGTGGATGTGCATCTCTGTATGCGTGACCATCCAGCAACTACTATGACAGAGGGACAGTAGCATTCATACAGCCCCCAGACACATGACACCTTGAGGCTTTGACCCTTGGGCGAGAGAGAGAGCGTGTTGGATTTTCATTCCGCCTCATGGCAGATCGCCTCTGCTAGGGGATGGATTCATACTGCTGTACTGAAGAGACCCAACCCTCTCGGTCACAGCAGGGAGTACCGAGTTGACAAACTGTGCATGAGCATTTCTCTATGCATCCATGTCCAGCAACTACTATGACTGAGGGGGCTGGATGTCTTCTGGACAGCAGAATTTATCCAGTCCAAGGTCACATGATACAATGAGGCTTTGACCCTTAGGCGAGGGTGACCATGTGATCAAGAGAGTCGTATTAAGACATTGTAAAGACACTGATTCCCAGTCCCTTGGACCAGATGAATTATTTTATAATATGGGCAACCAGAAACGGGGAAAAAGTTGGTAAATAAAAATTAACTCAGTTTTCCTATTCCCTGGATAGCCCATTATTTTTTGTGGCATGACCACTTTATGTGATGTTGACCTCAATGTCAAGTACGGTAAGTTATTCTAAAAATGTAGCCCAGTGTACTATGTGCTACTTTCCAAGGTAACCGGACAGAAAACTTCACATTATTTACTTTTTTTCAGGTCATCTTTGAATTAATGCAAAACTATTCATACCCCTAAGTTTACTTTTTCCTGGAATCCTTGCTATTATTTACTAAAAATAACCTAAAAAATTGTCTAAATCCTAGCAGCATGGCCCGGAGATGACCCATAATAACACAGGATTTTTTGAGAATGCAATGTCTGTAATTATCAGGAGGTTCTGGGTGTTCTTTCCCTCTCTCCAACCTGTTAGTCTCGTAAGACTGTGACCTATTTCCCGGCAGCTGGACTGATCCGGGGGTCGGGTCGTAGTCAGGATCGGAGCTCTATCTATCATGATTACACTTGTGTCAGGGATCTGTAACCAGTCATTTCATTTACCATTACTGGCTGTATGTCTGATGTCGGCCGGGTCACGGGGGCCGCGTAATATTTGATGTCTGCTTCACACATTATACTAAAAGCAATTCTACTCAAAAGAAAAAAAAACTAGTAGTAGAAAAAAATATGGCTACGTTAGTGGAGTAGACTCAAAACTCCCCCTAAAAACTTAACCCCTTTCTTTTGACTAAACAAATCTTTATAATGGACTAATCCCACCAATTTTAGGGCAGGTTATATGTTAAATGGGGGTCTTGAGGTTTTAACTATTGTGATGCCCCCCCACACACACACAGAAAAAGGGAGTGAAAGACCCTCTGTGCCGGCAAACCCAGCTTGGCCGTGCTCAGTTCATGCGGTCAGTTTGCGGTCTTTGAACACAGTCGAGGCCTAAGAGTGCTAAGAAACCACTCCCTCTGTCCACTCTAACATGTCCGTCACAGACATGTGACTGCTATATCCAATCACTGGCATAAGGATGACCCCAGTGATAATGGCCTGTTACGGATACAACTAGTGATTGGCTGTTGAGGTCATATGTTTGCGTCGATAGGTCATCACTGAAGCAAAGAAACAGAGCCTGACACAGAACAAAACATGTCATAAAATATGCTAGGACGCGCATGCGCTGGCTCCCGGAGATTGAAAGGGCCAGCGCACCATTCATTGGTGCTGCCCATTCCCGGAATCCCTGATAAGCCAGTCTCTTCTTGCACACCCTGCCGGATCTTTGTGTCTCATAGCCTTAGGGATGGAATTAGGGGGCATCAGGAACAAAGCTGTCTCTGACTACACTCCTTTGCTGCCAGAACTGACCTTCCGCTACGTCCCTGAATCTGATCCTGTGCTGCCTGTCCCCGACCACGGTTTTGCCTTGCGACTCTGTACTACGCCTTGGTCACCACCGCCGAAAAAGTCACGCCTGTGGACCGACCTGGTGGAACCACGCCGCAGCAAGTCCAACACGCTTTGCGACGGGCTCTGGTGAAAACCGGGTACCACTTAGACTCCGCTCCCATATGTCGACTTACGTGGTGGTCCAGTGGGTCCATTACCCCTGGTTCCTGATAACCGTGACTGTGGTAATCTTCTTATATTTGTCATCCATGGTCTCCTTCCTTCTAATATTCTACCCCTTTCACCAAAAGGGTTCCTTGGGTCCCTAGAGAAAATTATTCTATTGTGTATGCAGAATGTGTTCTCATCCATGCCAGTCTGGTGGGCAAATTCAACCCTCCATACTTACAGAACATTTTCATGTCCACTTGGTGGAGCAATTCAACAATGCAGGTATCACATATTGGTTAGGTCAAAATCTACTTACCCTATTGTAAAACCTTCTGCATAACCATAGACAATCAAAACAGATTGAGGTTGTCAAACCAACCATCTTCCATTCATGAATGATAATGAGGTTGGTAAGGAAACAAAACAAGACCTTGAGTGTGGGGTCAGGACCTCTACTTTTCATCAACCTTATCATATAAAATTCCTTGTGGTAAATAATTGGCTCTCCAACTCCATATAGGGCAGTGATGGCGAACCTTTTGGAGACCGAGTGCCCAAACTACAACCAAAATCCACTTATTTTCCCGTGAAGTGCCAACATGGCATGTTAAGCAGTAAATTATTGCTACCTGTTCTTCCACGTCTTTCAAATCGTATCGACCCCCGACCCCCTGAGGCCACTAATACAGTTGAAAGAAGGAGGGCAAATTCAGACTCTCGTTGTAGCTTCTCTCCAGGGTCTCTCTGTAGAAGAAAAATGGTCCAGCAGGATGACCTCCAAAGATGATGCAGTTCTGTCAACACCTTCTCACTTTTCCCGCAGTTCCTAACAGCCAATGAAGTGTCGCTTTAAAATAGCGCTGAGAACAGCATCTCTTAAGTTGCCTGGGACTTGGTGGATTTGGTCCTATTTGGTGAACTCTGTCTTGAGGTGATGTTCTGAGTGCCCACAGAAATGGCTCCGAGTGCCACCTCTGGCACCCGTGCCATAAGTTCGCCACCACTGATATAGGGTAACTTCTTCTGGACCTTTGAGACCCATCACAGAGGGTTCCCCTGGAAGGAGAGTCTATTGTAGTTAGGTGATACTTGAGGAACATCTGATACAACATGAGCTCTTTGAACCTCAGTGTAAGGTTCTACAAGAGCAGTCCCTGCAGTAGGTGACTCCCTTGCTCTTAAAGGGATCACAAGGATCCATAAATTATAGTTCAGTGGCTTAAGTTGACAGGTTAAGGTTGTAAGAATACACTGTATATAATGCGTTCATTACCAGGGCTGGTCGACTGTGTAATGGAAATGGTAATATGCAAATAAATCTGAAGGCTGAAACTTTGAAAATGTCAAAAATATTAAATAAAACGGAGCTCTTCAAGTTATTCCATTAAAGGAATAAATTTAAGAGATGTTAGTCAGAGGAAAAAATACCCAGAGGTTCCCTTGTCATCCTCTTCTCATGGTCTATTACATGGGTAACAAGGCATCACAGACAACCGGCAGATCTGACGGGGGCTCGAGGAGTTGTCACCAAACCTCCAGTGGCCGTGACAAGTCTCATTTGTGTAAATTTGTCTGTGTTAGTGTCAGTCTTTACTGTAGTGATAGCATTATGTTCATGACGCGGAAGTAATAGGATGAATTTTCTACATATTTCTATAATAACACATTGGGAATGACAGTCTTTGAGGAAAGTGGTCTCTAGAAAACTTTATGGCGCCCATAGCAGACTTCTACATGGGACCCCCTACCCCTTACAAAGTAAATATACATATTTGCAAACACACATGTTTATACAATCACACACGTGTATATACACACGCATAAAGTCCTGAGCTCATACACACTCATTTATACACTCATACATACATATATGCACACATTGATGCACTCATATAGACATATATAAACTTATATATACACACCTATACAGTAAATGCAGACACATACACAATACAAACACACCACAAACACCTCATAGATAGAGTGCAACCTCTTGTGTCCCCCACATCCTCATATAATGTAAGCTCTTGTGTCCCCTTCATTCTCATAGACTGTAAGCTCTTGTGTCACCCCTTCATTCTCATAGACTGTAAGCTCCTGTATCACCCCCTCATCCTCATAGACTGTAAGCTCTTGTGTCCCCCCTCATCCTCATAGACTGTAAGCTCTTGTGTCACCCCCTCATCCTCATAGACTGTAAGCTCTTGTGTCACCCCATCATCCCCATAGACTGTAAGCTCTTGTGTCACCCCCTCATCCCCATAGACTGTAAGCTCTTGTGTCACCTCCTCATCCTCATAGACTGTAAGCTCTTGTGTCACCCCTTCATCCTCATAGACTGTAAGCCCCTTCTTGTGTCACCCCATCATCCCCATAGACGTAAGCTCTGTGTCCCCCCCTCATCCTCATAGACTGTAAGCTCTTGTGTCCCCCCCATCCTCACAGACTGTAGCTCTTGTCGCCCCCCTCATACTCATAGACTGTAAGCTCTTGTGTCACCCCCTCATCCTCATAGACTGTAGGTCTTCGTCACCCCATCATCCTCATAGACTGTAGGTCTTGTGTCACCTCCTCATCCTCATAGACTGTAAGCTCTTGTGTCACCCCCTCATCCTCATAGGACTGTAAGCTTTTTTCTTTTTTTGTGTCACCCCCCTCATCCTATAGACTGTAAGCTCTTGTGTCACCCCCTCATCCTCATAGACTGTAATCTTTTGTGTCACCCCCTGATCCTCATAGACTGTAAGCTCTTGTGTCACCCCCTCATCCTCATAGACTGTAAGCTCTTGTGTCACCCTCATCCTCATAGACTGTAAGCTCTTGCGTCACCCCCTCATCCTCATAGACTGTAAGCTCTTGTGTCACCCCCTCATCCTCATAGACTGTAAGCTCTTGTGTCACTCCCTGTATCCTCATAGACTGTAAGCTCTTGTGTCACCCCCTCATCCCCATAGATTGTAAGCTTGTGTGTCACCCCCTCATCCCCATAGACTGTAAGCTCTTCTATCACCCCCTCATCCTCATAGACTGTAAGCTCTTGTTCCATATGACTGTTTGTACTCTATAATGTAATATTATATAAGTTTATGCCCCCTATGATTTGTGCGGTGCTACAGAATATGATGGCGCCATATAAATAAAGATTATTATATAATATAATGTATAAGAGTAGCTGGTATCAAAATTGCACATAAAAGGCTCATTTTCCATACAAATCCTCTATACATTAACCATTGTGAAGTGTAATATATTCTGAAGGGCTTCTTGCTTTGGCCCGGAGCCCGGCCCTACACTCATTCCATTTATTTGGGTTCATACTGGGTTAATCCCATGAGGTTCCATAAAGCATTATAGTTAATCCTGGAAGGCGAGTGTGAACCTAAGTAATGTTCTTATAGGTATCACGCTAAATTGATGTGGTTTTACTAGAAATATGAGATCTAGGAGCAAATAACAGATTGGATTTCTCGGAACAAAAGTTGTGTTATTAAGAATTAATCGAAAATTGACAATATATTTTTGGGGGTATTGACTGTAGGACGGTTTTAAGGAAATTTCTTACCATAACTTAAAATTGGTGATGTATTAGTAAGTCAGAAGTTACATTACTGAAAAAAATTTGGTAATTCTGTTTGCTTTACAAACACTTTTGGAAAAAAAATTCTCTGGTGAGCGGCCATTTTGAATTTGATTATTTTAAATATTATTTTATTATTATTTTATATTATTTCAAATAATTTTTTCTGAAAATGATGGCAAAACTATTCCACCAAAAATTAACAACCAATGTCATATCATTATTAATAACACCATCATACATGGTTCCTTCACAGCTATCCATTTTTAAAAGGGTTGAATGGAACTTAAAGGAAATCAACTTGTTTCAAAAACAAAAAGAACCCTCCAAATACTCACCTACGCTCCTCTTCACGTTGATCCCGGATCTGTCCGTCGCTAGTCTTGACACGCTGGGATCATCTCCAAAGGAAACGTATAATTAGCAGCCCGTAGCATTGGGACAAGATGTCCGGAACTCCGGGCAGCTAATTATGCACCTCCCTCCCCTAGCATAATTAGCTGCCTGGAGTTCCGGACATCTCATCCCCATGCTACGGGTCGCTAATTATAAATTTCTTTTCTAGGTGATCCTGGTGTGTCAAGACTAGCGAAGGACAGCGCCAGGACTAACATGAAGAGGAGAGGAGGTGAGTATTTGTAGGGTTTTTTTGTTTCTTGAACTGGTTGATTTCCTTTAAAGAGATCTGTCAACAGGTTTGAAGACTGCAGACATTGGGGCAGAATTACTTACCCGGCCCATTCGCGATCCAGCGTCGCCTTCTCTGCGGTGGATTTGAGTCCGGCCGGGATTCACTAAGGCAGTTCCTCCGCCGTCCACCAGGTGGCGCTGCTGCACTGAAGAGCATCGGAACGCACTGAAATACACCGAGGCCGGCTGAGTGAAGGTAAGTGCAAGCTCCGCGACACATTTTCCGTTTTTAAAAGCGGCGGTTTTTCCGAATACGTCGGGTTTTCGTTCGGCAACGCCCCCCGATCTCAGTCGCGCGCATGCCGGCGCCGATGCGCCACAATCATACCTTTGTGTATGTTAATAGTAGAAGCAGAAAAGTGAACAAAAAATTGCATTTATAATTTAGTACAGTGTCTGAGGGGCGTGTCCTCACACTGCTGTGCTATTAAATCTCTGCATTGAACTGCTCCACAGTCCCCATCCTCTGCTTTGAGGAAAATCTGTACCAGGTTACTGGTTAATTACTACAGAAGTGAACCAGATCAGAGAGATGTAGGGGAGCTGGTGGAGCATCCCAAGTGCAGAGAGTTAAGAGCACAGCAGTGTAAGGATATATTTTTCTGTGGAATATGATTACATTCTTTACAACATACACACAGCTTTGATTAAACAGCTCTCCAGCTAAAATGTGAAGTTTTTCATGGTCAACCATAAAGTAGATCATCAATTGTTGAGTGATATTTTGACCTTTAAGACCCTAAAACAATAAAGGGGCAAAGGCCTTTGAGCAAGTCATCTTTTTCATCGTTTATAGGGGCTTGTCTACTGAAACACAATCCTGGTCACGTCCAGAAGAATGCCCACCACCGCTACCACCATCTGTAAACCATTGACGGCCCTAATGACAAGCTTCAGGCTTCCATTCTCGACTACTACGGTAATGAACAGTTCTATATAGTTCACACGGGCACGGTGGATCGCCCATATAACTACTATTATGATATCACGGTCATATACAGGTGGATGGACACCCTACCACCGATAAAGCACTGACGCGCCTAGTGACGAGTTAGGGTCTACCGTTTCCGATTGCTATGGTAATCAACAGTTCTATATAGTTCACACGGGCACGGTGGATCGCCCATACAACTACTTTTGTGATATCACGACCACATACAGGTGGATGGACACCCTACTACCGATAAACCACTGACGTGCCTAGTGATGGGTTAAGGTGTTCCGTTCCCGAATGCTATGGTAATCAACAGTTCTATATAGTTCACACGGGCACGGTGGATCACCCATACAACTACTGTTGTGATATCACGACCATATACAGGTGGATGGACACCCTACCACGATAAACCACTGATGTGCCTAGTGATGGGTTAGGGTCTTCCGTTCCCGAATGCTATGGTAATCAACAGTCACGTTAACTTGATATTTATAGTTCATACATGTACAGTGGAGATCTCAATCCCAGTCATGTCCAGGACGAGGGACCTCCCCCCACCACAACCGATAAACCATTGACATCCCCAATGAAGAGTTACCGCCGACCATTCCCGACTACTACAGTAATCAACAAACACGATAAAAGGTTCCTACATAAAAAGCGAATAAAAAGAAATACCAAGTCTGTCCTACTTTGTCAAAACCCCATAATAAAACTGAATCATTAAAAAGTCAAAATTGTTTTTCTCCCTCTGAAGACCTGGCGTAATCCAAGACGCTTAACAAGAAATATGATTTTCATAAAACCTTTAATTTACTACTCCAAAGGTTATCATGAAAAAAAAGGTTGAAATTTCACGGTGCTCCATTCTGGAGTGGTGTCTTGCTGCTACATCATTATGGTTTTTACGTCCAGAAGATGGATCTGAAGCCATTTGGCCGGGGATAAAATACTATCCCGCTTTCAGACGTCGCAATTATTTGTATTGTGATCCGTCCCGTCATAAAGGGATTACATTTGTTGTGAACGTTTCACACGTGTTTTCTAATTAAAAATACAAGGGTCTTAGCGTTGTCATTCGGTGAGGAGCGGTATGTTAATTGTGCACTCTTTATGCAAATGAAACGTCTTAGGTTAGAGATGGATCCTCGGGGGGGCCAGATGACTGCACGAATGAGCTACCGGCTAAGCAACTGCTGGGAACTAATAAAGAGAATCACACATACGGCAAGAGAAGCCATGGGCGAGTGCATTTGCATGCTACTAATTGACCATCCAATTACTTTTTTAAAACAAAAGTGTAAATTCAACCCAAAAAGCTTAAAAAACTAAACTTTTCAACACCCTTTCATTGCTTTTTCAAATCTCTCCAATTACATCAGTGTTAACACGTCTTTCCATATTAATGAAGGTGGACGTATTAGTCACTTTGGTCAATATGTTACTCCATTGACCCATAAATCACCTGGTGACCCATATTGGCAGTAGGGAAAACTCAAGATATCTTCGTATAGGTTAAGTCGAAAGCTGCTGCATCTAACCCACTGGTGGCATACCCTTAAAACTTTTTTTTAGGAATCATGGTAGGTCAGGATAAGTGTAACCAAAAAGAAACTGTACGGGTAAGTTTTGCACCCACTTCCAGTGGCCTCCCGGTCTTTAGCACTGTCAACAGAGCCAGAAGTTCGGTGGGTCAAGGTATTCACTTCACCGAATCAGTAAACTCAGCACCCGGGAAGTAAATCGTTTTACTTTTTGTGTACTGTAGACGGCACTGATTGGCCCAAGTGGATCCCATGACGTCTTGTTTACTGTAGAGACCACTGATGGGCTCAAGAGGATCCTATGACGTCTTGTTTACTGTAGAGACCACTAATGGGTCCAAGTGGATCCCATGACCCTGGGCATACCCAACCCAGCCATTAGATCTGAAGACCGTGAGACCGCCATGGCACTAGGAGTCAAGGTAGGGTAAGTACACTTTTTTAGTTTGCCGGAAAGGAGATCTAAACATAGAGTTGGCCATCTATTACTTAATTAGGATTGAGTAATGGAAAATTTTTGCTAGAAACCCAATGATATCTGCTCATCACATAAGCTCCACTTCCATGAACTCCCAATTCATGGTGGTCATACAAGCCAAAACATTTTCTAAAATTCTGGACAGTGTTCACAAAATTCAGCTTCATTCATGGTCCACTGTGCAGCAGATGTCATGGTGGGACATTTGTCTGGTTGATCATTAGACTGCACTCAATATTCTTTGTGCCCATAATATGGAAGCTAATATTATACACGTTAGGTAATATCTTAACTCCCTTCACCAGTAGATAAAACATAAAACATGAGCAAAGGCTTTACCGTGAGATGTTGCCTTCTTAATTGCCATTGCTTCTACTATTTCAGCCTGGAAACTGATAAAAAGTGAGAAAATGAGATAGGAACCATCATATATTTCTAAAGTCAATGAAGTAAACCTGCAAATGGAATATAGATTGAAACTGATACAGCTTATAAAAGTGAGGAACAATGGAAATGATGTGATAAAATGCTGAAAAGTACACAAATGCTGAATCACCAGTCAGAATAAAGCAGATTTTAGCGGTCAATTGTCAAAAAGTGAGTAGAAAATTGAAGTAGACAACCAAAGGGTTATGACATCATGTGGGGAATATGGTTTCAAAGAGTAACTCCAACAGTAACTCCAACAGCAGAAAAACTGAACCCACATTGCCAAGCCAATCACTGATGGTCCTAGCAATGGGTCATCCTGTGATCAGCAGTCAGTTCTTCAACTACAAAGATCTATATTTGAAATAAATAGCATTTGGACATCCCTACTGCTTACGATTTACAGTTGGCCATGCATTCGAGATTTAAGCCATTTTCCAAAGCCCTTGAAAGATCCAAAAGATTCAACATGTCCGATAGATTCCTTCCAAAGTAATCTGTTTTCGGTCAGCATCTGTAAGACTTATTCTTGTCAAGATAAGGGTCCCCAATCTTTTTTACCCAAGGAACCAGTAGAATACTTATTAATTTTCCTGGGTACTTAGAGGAAGGGGGTTCACCTGAGGTTCTACTGGAGATGAACGAAGCTGGAACAGTCATTGACTGAAGGTCTACTGCTTGACCACTGCTAGACTCCTTCTTTTGCCTCTTCCTCCTTCTGTGGCCAGAGACTAACTGATCCCAAGTTTGGCATTGGGCCAAGGGTGGGTGAGGAACACTGAAGATAAGGGACCAGTATTCTTCCAAAAAATTCTAATTGGTTGACAACAATAAATTATAAGAACAAGGTCAAGAAAAGTCAAAAATAATAGAATGGTTTTCATGAAGGAGTTAACATAACACGTAGATTTTTTTTCCCGCCACCTAGTAAGCTTATACAGATGGAAAGTAAGAAAACCTTTTTTTTTTTCACTCCCAGCATCGCCTGACCTTTACCAAATAGTTACTTTACCAATCGGAGGCATTTTTCACTTCTGACACGCTATAAAGAGGTATAGACCTATTCCACGACAATCACAACACAAATCAATTGAAAAGTATACACTATGCGTTTGCTCGAAGCCCTGTCCCCAGTGAGGCCTCCGTATTGATTGGTTTGATCTGCAAAGTGCAGGCGTGTTTGAAATGGCTAGTAGAGATACGTGTGTTATTAATCTTGGCCGATCATAAGGTCAAAGGTTATATGATTAGAAGAAACTGAGTTTTTCATGGGTTTGCAGAATTTTAATGAAAATTTTGAAAACTTTGTTGAAAGTAAGGCCAAACAAGAAGTATATTGTTACTTTAGGCAGTCCTTCTGATTAAAACTACCGATTAGGGGTAAATTCAGCAAAAAAATGTAGGCTTGTCTAGTATCTAAATCATACACAGATTACCATTGTCAATCCACATTGGTACAGTGGCTCCTGATATGTGGTCACCATTACTTATGACCACTAAAATCGTTTATAGGTAGACCTTGGTAGACATGGGTACAATGGCTCCTGATATGTGGTGACCATTACTTATAACCACTAAAATTATTTATAGGTAGACCTTGGCCAACTTTTTGACCGATATGCATCGTAATATTGATCCAGTTTGCCAATACGGTTTCTTTCATGATTCCAATGGGACAATAAGAAGTCATACAAGTGCCCCAGGTCCTAGTCTTTCACTCGTCAGCACCTTCAGCCCAGAACAACCCTTCTTCTTCATTGTTGAGCACCTCTCATTAGCTGAAGCAGGTCTTGTGACCTCCACAACACTTTCATCTAAGCTGTAGGTTAAGAAGGCCAGTAGTATGGCACAATGCTGGAGCAAGGGGTTCCAGCTTCAAGGAGGGATTCTAGTATTTCTGGAAAACCTCTTCAAACTAATTTTAAGATTTACAGAAATTATAATGAGATTATGAGACCCAAGGATTATGGGACCCAACCCAAAGATTAAGTTAAATGGAGTTAATGTGAGCCAAAGCTGCCATTTTTGAGACCTTCTGGCTCGCTTTTGTTCCCTCATGTTTCCATTCAGAACCTTCTGGCTTATATACAAGTTGGGACTCGTGACAGTTAGTTATAACCATAGGTGACTTCAGCTCTTCTCTAATATGGAGATGATCACCTTCGACTTTAATGGATGAAGTCAACCGTCAACCAATTACGGTGATCAATGAACTTTTGGCTCCCAAAAAAAAGTATTTTTGATATTTCACGTCAGTTGTCATTGACTACAATACCCAAAGAGTAGATCATCATGACCTATTCTGTAGACACCATCTCGTGGCCTTCAAGCTCAATTAGCAGCTTATTCATTTTGCCAAGAGCAGTAAAAATCTGGTATCTTCTTCACTCCTTCTTCTGCATGACTGAGTAGGACATAAATTCACTGCAGTCGCCAGGATGTGAAGTTTATAATAGAACAAATTACTTTTCTACATGATCCCTATGGGCAAGAAGGAGAACAGGAAGAGAAATATGACCCAACAAAGGTGTAGAGGAATTTTCCCAGATTACTTAGAAATTATACGACAGCTTCGTAGATGAATGAATTGTCAGTTTTTAATACTGGAAAGACGTGTGTAATATAGAATATCATAATACATTAGCAGATGCTGCTCTGGAGCCCCTGGACAGATTTTTTTTGGACTTGCTACCATTGACTATTTTTGTGCAATGCTACCAAACTGAAATAATGAATAGTTTTAATCCACGAGGGCCAAATATATGATAGATAAAATAATTTTACCACACACAATCTCCTTCTAGAGTAGTGTGTCCATAGGGTTCTATGTTTCCTTGGATGTGACAACTATAAGGAAACTTGGTCTACACTGGACAACCTCTGACCAATGGTGTTCATAAAGTTCTATTATATGGCTGAGACATTGATAGGTCTCAATTTTGGTCTACAGAGGATAACCTTTGTCCATTAGTATCTAAAGAGATCTTTGAATCCATGCATGAAACTTTAGTAGGCCTCACTCTTGGTCTACAGTGGAAGTTCTCCATGGAATAGTAGCCATATAGTTCTATCATTACATGGATGAGACATTTATGGGCCTTAATTTTGGTCTACAGAGGATAACCTTTGTCCATTAGTATCTAAAGAGTTCTTTGAATCCATGCATGAAACTTTAGTAGGCCTCACACTTGGTCTACAGTGGAAGTTCTCTATTGAATAGTAGCCATATAGTTCTATCATTACGTGGATGAGAAATTTATGGGCCTTCATTTTGGTCTACAGAGGATAACCTTTGTCCATTAGTATCTAAAGAGTTCTTTGAATCCATGCATGAAACTTTAGTAGGCCTCACTCTTGGTCTACAGTGGAAGTTCTCTATTGAATAGTAGCCATATAGTTCTATCATTACGTGGATGAGAAATTTATGGGCCTTCATTTTGGTCTACAGTGGATAACCTCTATCTAACAATGTCTATTCAGTTCTATGAATCCATGGATGAGACATTGATCGGCCTACATCTTGGTCTACAACAGACAACCTCTTTCAATGGCTTCTTCTTTTAAAATGGACCAAAGGTATGAAAAATGGTGATTCCATCACCAAGACTAGCAATCTCCAGGGTTACTGAATTAGGTACTTACTGATTTTGTGTAACGTGGTCCAGTGTCAATAATTTTGCCACAGGCCTTCATTTTGGTCTACAGTGGATAACCTCTATCTAACAATGTCTATTCAGTTCTATGAATCCATGGATGAGATGTTGATCGGCCTAAATCTTGGTCTACAACAGACCAATGGCTTCTTCTTTTAAAATGAACCAAAGGTATGAAAATGGTGATTCCATCACCAAGACCAGCAATCTCCAGGGTTACTGAATTAGGTACTTAGTGATTTTGTGTAACGTGGTCCAGTGTCAATAATTTTGCCAGAGGTGAGACATCACTTGAAATGAGGGGTCAATTAGTGCAGGAGGTTGGAACAGATTGATCAATGTTCTTATGTATATTAGCTTGTGATCACTTTAAAGAATGGTTAGCTGGTCAATACCTGACCTGAGGTGATTCCCAACAGCAAATTACTACTGACATATATCCACATAACTAAACGGACCTCGGGATATGGCATATTCTATTATAAAGTATCATCCATTTGTGAGGACTATCCTGGTGTCCTCAGTAGAATTGAACTATTGCTTTTTCTATGAGCCCATCTCAAATTCATCAATTGAAATCTGCACTTAATAGAAAGTGTTTAATTCCCCTGCAGTGCCTCCGCAGGAGAAAACGATTATTGCACAATTTAAACATTTTATCAGTTGACCGTCCCTCTTATACACTAATGTTTGGGGATATCCAATGCAAGAGGAGACACCATGACCGATCAATTTATCATTGTATTTCCTTTTCTTATAGGGTAAATTATTAGCAAGTGTGTAATTTCCCTGCAGCTCCTCCACAGGATAAAATGAGTATTATATAGTTAAAAAATGTAATTAACTGTACCTCTAATACACTTACATTTGGGGATGTCCAAGGCAAAAGGAGACAACCATGACTAATCGAGTCACTCTATTACTGTATATACTTGAGTATAAGCTGACCCAAGTATAAGCCGAGGCACCAAATTTTACCACCAACAATCGGAAACCCTATTGACTCAAGTATAAGCCTAGGGTGGGAAATGAATTTGTCACAGCCTCCCCAGCCAGCCCCCAGTCGTATATAGTCAGCCAGCTAGCCCCCAGTAGTATTTAGCCAGCCAGCCTCCATTAGTATATAGCTATCCCCCTGTAGTATATAGCCAGCCAGCCCCTTGTAGTATATAGTCAGCCAGCACCCTTTAGTATATAGCCATCCCACTGTAATTAATAGCCAGCCCCCTTTAGTATATAGCCAGCCCCCCTTTAGTATATAGCCTGCCAGCCCCCAGTAGTATATAGCTGTACCCCTGTAGTATATATCCAGCCAGCCCCCTGCAGTATATAGCCATCCCACTGTAATAAATAGCCATCCCCCCTTTAGTATATAGCCAGCCCCCTTTAGTATATAGCCTGCCAGCCCTCAGTAGTATATAGCTATACCCCTGTAGTATATAACCAGACAGCCCCCAGTAGTATATAGCTGTACCCCTGTAGTATATATCCAGCCAGCCCCCTGCAGTATATAGCCATCCCACTGTAATAAATAGCCATCCCCCTTTAGTATATAGCCAGCCCCCTTTAGTATATAGCCTGCCAGCCCCCAGTAGTATATAGCTATACCCCTGTAGTATATAACCAGACAGCCCCCTGTAGTATATAGCCAGCCAGCACCCTGCAGTATATAGCCATCCCACTGTAATAGATAGCCATCCCCTTTAGTATATAGCCAGCCCCCCTTTAGTATATAGCCTGCTAGCCCCCTGTAGCATATAGTCAGCCATTCACGTGTAGTATATAGCCAGCTCCCTAGGCAATATAGGCAGCAAGCCCAGCCAATAAAAAAAAAATTAATTGAGTACTCATCATTCCGACGCCCCAGCAGCTCCTCTTCTTTCTTCCTGTGCAGTGGCTTATAACAATTGTGCTGAATACTCGGCTTATATTCGAATACATTCAGTATTTTTTTGCTTTCCTTATAGGAAAAGTTATTAGCAAGTGTTTCACTTCCCTGCAGTGCCTCCGCAGGAGAAAGTAAGTATTACACAGTTAAAAAAATGAAATTAATTGACTGTACCTCTAACACACTAACGTTTGGAGACGTCCAACGCAAGAAGAGACACCATGACTAATAGAGTCAATTTATTAGATTTTTTTCCTATTCTTAAAGGGTAAATGAGAGTGCATCTACTATAGCTCAGCCCGACTGACAACCATCCTAAGAAACTTCCCGAGAAATGAGTAATGATCTGCAGGTGCTCACCGCGCGCCATTGAATTTTGTAAACGCGATCGGTCGGACAATAACTTTTTTCATATGTGTAAATTCTGCGGCCATTCGTCACTCGTAGACTCTCTTTGTGTCCATTAGGAGCAGTTATTAGGAAGATCGAAGAATGTCTGCATTCCTGGAGCAGACAGAAAAACCATACCATTAAGTGAAAAATAACACGGATCCCCAAGTTTCATCTCGAGGCAGTGGGGAAGATATGAATTTGTTATATACATTAAATTTGTCATTCGTCCTGATGAAGGTGTTCACACAGTCCACAAATGTAATGTGTATGGTAATTTGATATCTCCTTCCCTGCAAGACAGATTAGCGGGAGATTTGTGCTCTCTTCAGCCATAATTTATGTTTACTCCGGGCTTCTTAAGTAGGACCGTGCAGGGGGAAATACTGAAATACAGTAGTAAAGATTTTTATTCCAATTTTACTGACTGTAAAGACTTAGATGAATTCCAGATTACATCGAAAAATCTTCAAAGGATCTTCTGAGACGCGAGGCCGTACAACCCCTTTAACGTTGAGGATTACGGATTATCTTCAGTAGCTTTAATTGTTTCTCCCCCAAAGGAGCGTTGGGGGTCTCCGAGACCCATCTGATAAAGCTTTGTATTTCGGGTCTGTTCACCTTCAGTGAACCTGAAGATGATTTCCCTGATGGGTAAACTCCTGTGTGATAAGAATGAACCCAGTCTTAGAGGGGTTGTCCCATATTGGACAAAGGATGGGTCATAAATGTTTCAGCTATTTGTCCGTACTCAGAGACCGTAGGCAAGGCATGGCATGGTGGCCTACAAAGGCAACATCATTAACATTGATGGATGTTCCTCAAACTTTTGGGCAGGCTTTGGTATGAATGAAGAGAGTCAAACACCTACAGCCATATCTCCATTTACGTTGACCATGGGATGGGCCTTCCTTACTCAACGTAGGGCTCATATCAATTTCAATTCAAAGAAGTTTTATTGGCAGGACCAAATAAAAATGAGCATTGTCAAAACATTTAGAGGATATGGAATTGTGGGAGATGGAGCAGGGTGATGGGGTGGGGTTATAGGAGTCCAATGTATGTCATATGTCTCTCAGACTATGACAGACTTATTGTTAGGCTATGGCCTTTGTGGTCTCATATTCCCCCAGCATGATGGAGATCATCTCTCCCTCCTTCATGGAGCTTAAGTCCAGGAGGAGATCTGGGAGGCTCCTGGAATGAGTGTCCCTCACTGCTGAGTATCTGGAGCAGTATAGCAGGAAGTGGACCTCACCCTCAGTCCTGGCACTGTTGGCACAGTCTCCTCTCCCTGGGCATGTGGGCATGTGCGTCTGTCTGTGCCGCTCGGACTCCATGGCCAGGTTTTGGGCCCTCAGTCTGTAGAGGCTCAGGATCTGACATATCTGTACAAGGTAGAGGTACACAGTGCGCCTACTGGTCTGCAATAGGGATCTGTAGGGATCTTGGGCTAACACAAGGGATCTTGTTGAAATTGGAACCATACTGATCATGTAAATTAAAGAATCACAGCTCTAATTTAGAACTACATTCAATTCACTATTTCCCTCTAGTGCCACAAACTTTAATTGGGGCCATGGTCTGGCTGCAAATTGTGCGGTTGGGTCATGGCGCCCATTGTGTAAATGTGGCCTAAAACAGATCCCTGGATATAGCGGGTGCACTCTATTGATGCAACGTCGTCACTGAGCCTTTGTTTACCAACCAATTACGGTGGCGATGGAAGATAAAGACAGAGGTAATTATAAATTCTTTCTTATTTCTAAACCCCTTGTAGATGCCTGATCCTGGCCAATGCCTTTAAGTCTTAAAACAAGATCTTGGTGGTGATTTGAAACACAATGATCAATTTTTTTCACGTTGCTCTTGATACCCTCTGGCCCTTGCACAATTTATGATGAGGGGAAGGTCTCACAACAGTTGACTCCAGTAGGGGACTAGAGTAAATGGCAATAAACCATTGCCTGCTATTCAGAGTCAATCATCCCTGATTTCAATTTACGTACTGAACTAGAAATACTCCAGTTATGTCCCATAGTACATTGGCTTATGCTTCTTAGCATATCTTAGTTTAAAATCTATTTTAAAAATTACACTCTTGCCCGTGGAGCACTTTGACAGATATTCTGAATTGTAGGGGCGTGTCTGACAACATAAAGTTGTCAGATTCTAACTGTCCAATTTCCAAGTAGTTTTTGGTGTTAATGGAAACATGTCTAGGATAAGTAATATCAAAAAGACACATTGGACAGCAAAGTGGGGCCAGTTCAAACTTAAGACACTGTGGCACATACTTAACTGTCCGATGAAGTTCCCCGAAAGTGCACTGTCCAACGAGAAGGCACTGTGCCACGTTTCACTAAGATCGTGCGCCCGATATCCTGCATGTGTCGCTTCCCCACTCAGGTCCGCCTGAGTTCACCTTCTTCTTCCTGGTGCCTGTAAGTGCTTGGGCTTGCGACACAATTTGAAAGTTAAATCCCGCGCTAAGTCCGAATCAGTCGGATCGTCCGACAGCACGCCCCCCGATTTCTGTTGCATGAAATCAGCGCAGCTGCGCCAAAATCCGATCGCATGTGACACAATCTCAGCGCAGACACCTTTTAAATACCAGTTGCAGCTGTGCAAAACCCGAAAATGTCGGAAAGTCCGACGAAAGTGCAGCGTGCGACCCTTAGTAAATAAGTCCCACTGGGTCAGAACTATGACCTTGTACATAAGAAAAAAGTTTGCTTGAGGCAGTTTATCAGCCGTTCCAAAAACCAAAGCAAAGACACTAAATATGCACAAAATCCATTCCCGCACCTCATGAAATAATAATCACAATAAGGATTTGCAGCGCAACTTAGATTTTGGCTTTTTGACTAAGAACTAAAGCAAAGGGGAAGTGGGGGGGGTATGGAAACAGGTTTAATTTTATTCAGTAAGAGATGAGAGATTCTACAAGATGCGACTAAACATAAAAAGAGCTGAAGTGTAAAAGGAAATCCATTCGGAAGGTGACATTGGGTAAGTAGCGATATCTCCTCATTATGGGCTATTCATTTCCATAGGTATCAGCGCCATCCGCTGATTGATATCCTGCAGTGCGATACTAGCGCCGTCATAATACCCCCCCCCCCCTCCATACACAGAGAAAAAATATTCTACAACAAATATTCTATGTGAATCAACTCGTTTCTCAAAACTAAAAAAAAATGAAACTTCCCCTTTAAAGGGGGTCTACCGGCTCCCAAATCACCTCCGAAAGAAAAAGCGGTAATGTGTGGGGCACAAGATAAGACCTCCAAATATATATTTCCTGTATCCCAAAAATCACTTGTTTTAGATTCCATAAAATTTTTCTCTTTATGATAATTTTTTGTTCTAGGTGCACAGGAGGAGGAGCCATTTCTCTGGCAGAAGTGTTTTCTTCTTTCTTTGTCGCCCTTTTCCACCCAACTTCCCCCTGTACACATTAATTGACATCTCTAATAGAAATATGGTGCGTGAAAAGAGAAAACAAGTGCACTCACAGATGAGGCCCCGCCCCCCAGTGCACTGAGACTTTAATTTGCATAAGTATTTGAATGGAATTTTAGCTAAATTAGTGAAGAGGAAAGGCATTTCTAGAAAGATTATAAAGTGTAATTGACTCCACACTAAGGTGGAGAAAATGATTGGTCAATCCTGCCCCTTTGATAAGTCCAACCCACTTATTAAGCCAAATAGGATCATGTAGAAATTTCTATTGGTGTTTAAATGCTCCCATTCTTGTTATGACTGAGGTTTGTTCTGGTAGGTATCTGGTAGAGTATCAAAAACAGGGCTGGATTATAGGGAGGGCTCCCAGGGCGCACACTCCGGGGCCTCCACCACTGCAAGAGAAGCAGACACCTCCACCAAAGCATAAACAACTGTTTCCTGTATTGGTCATCATTCTGAGGGACAGATATCAAAATGTACAGAATATATATATTCACTACATACTAAGGGGTATGTTGAAGTAGAAAAAAGTGGTCTCCTACATTTGCCCAAATAGTTTTGCACAGTTGATGGTTTTTCACTGCCCTTTTTGGTTGAAAAACCGTGTCTGGCTGAATATTTTAATGTATCATTTTGAGAGATTATTACTGTTGTTTTATTTACTCTTTTTATTTTTCTTGAATTTTTTCTAGTTTTTTTTTCTTTATAATGAAATTTGGATTTTTTTTGTATCCTCTGTGAAAACCTTCCAAAATCTGCTGCTTCTCTACATCTCCCCTCACCTTGAAAATAATGTTTTTTCGAAACATCCTGTGATTATTTAAACATTGCGGCCCTCCGCTGTCCCGAGTTCGGGGGTCACACGTGTTTGTGTTTGTTAACGTGATCGACACTTGAGTCATTAGGACAGGAAGGGAAGGGAAAAAAAACAGCTCCAATTTATAAAGTGTCATAAAATTGGAGATTTCAGGATGCGAGATCTCACCATTAATTCTCCGAAACAGGTCACAGTCTGTGTAAATGCAGATAAAGACAAAATAACAAATGGCTGGAGATTTGGGGCCGGGATAATGTTCAGCTGTTACTATTCCTACAATGTCATCTGTGGGAAACATGTGCGAGCGGGGAGACGCTGATCACTAACCTGTATTTCTACAGCTGTCCCAAAAACAGCAGGTATAATTCAGTGTGTATCACATCATAGAGACAAATTTCTGATTAGTAGTGCAACCCAAGTGGTCAGGAGTGGTACTGCAGCCTTAATTTATAACCATTACACTGCACTAATTGATTGGACGGTGTTTATCATATCATAGAGACAAATTTCTGATCAGTAGTGCAACCCTTTATATTCCCCTGCATTGCCTTCCGCAGGAGAAAACGATTATTGCACAATGTAAAAACATTTTATCAGTTGACGCGTCCCCTTAATACACTAATGTTTTGGGGATATCCAATCAAGGGAGACAACCATGACCGATCAATTTATCATTATTTCCTTGTATTCTTTTCTTATAGGTAATTATTAGCAACGTGTGTATTTCCCTGCAGCTCTCCCCAGGATAAAATGAGTATATATTAGTTAAAAAGTAATTAACTGTACCTCTAATACACTTACATTTGGGGATGTCCAAGGCAAAAGGAGACAACCATGACTAATCGAGTCACTCTATTACTGTAATACTTGAGTAAAGTAGCTGACCAAGTATAGAGCCGAGGCACCAAATTTTACCACCACAAATCGAAACCCTATTGACTCAAGTATAAGCCTAGGGTGGGAAATGAATTTGTCACAGCCTCCCCAGCCGCCCCCAGTCGTAATAGTCACCAGCTAGCCCCCATGTAGTATTTAGCCCACAGCCTCCATAGTATATAGCTATCCCCCTGTAGTATATAGCCAGATCCAGCCCCTTGTAGTATATAGTCAGCCAGCACCCTTAGTTATAGCCATCCCATGTAATTACGCCGCCCCTTTGTATATAGCAGCCCCCCTTAGTATATAGCCTTCAGCCCCCAGTAGTATTAGCTGTACCCCTGTAGTTAATATCCAGCCAGCCCCCTGCAGTATATAGCCATCCCACTGTAAATAATACCATCCCCCTTTAGTATTAGCCACCCCCTTTAGATATAGCCTGCCAGCCCTCAGTAGTATATAGCTATACCCCTGTAGTATATACCAGACAGCCCCCAGTAGTTTATACTGTACCCCTGTAGTATATATCCAGCCAGCCCCTGCCTTATATAGCCATCCCCTGTAATAAATAGCCATCCCCCTTTAGTATAGCCAGCCCCCTTTAGTATATAGCCTGCCAGCCCCCAGTAGTAATAGCTATACCCCTGTAGTATATAACCAGACAGCCCCCTGTAGTATATAGCCAGCCAGCACCCTGCGTATATATCCTCCCACTGTAAAGATAGCCATCCCCTTTAGTATATAGCCAGCCCCCCTTTAGTATATAGCCTGCTAGCCCCTTGTCAGCATATGTCAGCCATTCACTTGTAGTATTAGCCAGCTCCCTAGGCTATATGGCAGCAAGCCCAGCCAATAAAAAAAAATTAATTGAGTACTCTCATTCCGACGCCCCAGCACTCCTCTTCTTCTTCCTGTGCAGTGGCTTATAACAATTGTGCTGACTACTCGCTTATTCGAATACTTCAGTATTTTTTTGCTTTCCCTTATAGGAAAAATTTATTAGCAAGTTTTCACTTCCCTGCAGTGCCTCCGCGAGAAAGTAAGTATTAACACAGTTTAAAAAAATGAAATTAATTGACTGTACCCTCTAACACACTAACGTTTGGAGACGTCCAACGCAAGAGAGACACCTTGACTAAGAGAGTCAATTTATTAGATTTTTTTCCTATTCTTAGGGTAAATGAGAGTGCATCTACTAAAGCTCAGCTCCACTGACAACCATCCTAAGAAACTTCCCGAGAAATGAGTAATGATCTGCAGGTCTCACCGCGCGCCATTGAATTTGTAAACGCGATCGTCGGACAATAACTTTTTTCATATGTGTAAATTCTGTCGCGGCCATTCGTCACTCGTAGACTCTCTTTGTGTCCTTAGGAGCAGTTATTAGGAAATCGAAGAATGTCTGCATTCCTGGAGCAGACAGAAAAACCATACCATTAAGTGAAAAATAACACGGATCCCCAAGTTTTCATCTCGAGGCAGTGGGGAATTAGAATTTGTTATATACATAATTTTCATTCGTCCTGATGAAGGTGTTCACACAGTCCACAAATGTAATGTGTATGGTATTTTGATATCTCCTTCCCTGCAGACAGATTAGCGGAGATTTGTGCTCTCTTCAGCCATAATTTATGTTTACTCCGGCTTCTTAAGTAGGACCGGCAGGGGGAAAACTGAAATACAGTAGTAAAGATTTTTATTCAATTTTACTGACTGTAAAGACTTAGATGAATTCCAGATTACATCGAAAAATCTTCAAAGGATCTTCTGAGACGCGGGCCGTACAACCCCTTTAACGTGAGGATTACGGATTATCTTCAGTAGCTTTATGTTTCTCCCCCAAGGAGCGTTGGGGGTCTCCAGAGACCCATCTGATAAAGCTTGTATTTCGGGTCTGTTCACCTTCAGTGAACCTGAAGATGATTTCCCTGAGGGTAAACTCCTGTGTGATAAAATGAACCCAGTCTTAGAGGGGTTGTCCATATTGGACAAAGGATGGGTCATAAATGTTTCAGCTATTTGTCCGTTCCTCAGAGACCGTAGGCAAGGCATGGCTGGTGGCCTACAAGGCAACATCTTAACATTGATGGATGTTCCTCAACTTTTGGGCA
The DNA here is from genome assembly GCA_019512145.1 of Engystomops pustulosus. NCBI lineage: Eukaryota > Metazoa > Chordata > Amphibia > Anura > Leptodactylidae > Engystomops > Engystomops pustulosus. The sequence continues at coordinate 215,088,454 of CM033644.1, forward strand.
GGCTTTGGTATGAATGAAGAGATTCAAACACTCTACAACCATACTCCATTTCGTTGACCATGGGATGGGCCTTCCTTACTCAACGTAGGGCTCATATCATTTCAATTCAAAGAAGTTTTATTGCAGGACCAATAATAAATGAGCATTGTCAAAACATTAGAGGATATGGAATTGTGGGAGATGGAGCATGGTGAGTGGGGTGGGGTTATAGGAGTCCCAATGTATGTCATATGTCTCTCAGACTATGACAGACTTATGTTAGGCTATGGCCTTTGTGGTCTCATATTCCCCCAGCATGATGGAGATCATCTCTCCCTCCTTCATGACTTAAGTCCAGGAGGATCTGGGAGGCTCCTGGATGAGTGTCCCTCACTGCGAGTATCTGGAGCAGTATAGCAGGAAGTGACCTCACCCTCAGTCCTGGCACTGTTGGCACAGTCTCCTCTCCTGGGCATGTGGCATGTGCTCTGTCCTGGTGCCGCTCGAACTCCATGGCCAGGTTTTGGGCCCTCGTCTGTAGAGGCTCAGGATCTCTGACATATCGGTAACCGGTAGAGGTACACAGTGCGCCTACTGGTCTGCAATAGGGATCTGTAGGATCTGGGCTAACACAAGGGATCTTGTGAAATTGGAACCATACTGATCATGTATTAAAGAATCACAGCTCTATTAGAACTACATTCATTTCACTATTTCCCTCTAGTGCCACAAACTTTAATTGGGCCATGGTCTGGGCTGCAAATTGTGCGGTGGGTCATGGCGCCCATTTTGTAATGTGGCCTAAAACAGATCCCTGGATTATAGCGGGTGCACCTCTATTTGATGCAACGTCTCACTGAGCCTTTGTTTACCAACCAATTACGGTGCGATGGAAGAAAAGACAGAGGTAATTATAAATTCTTTCTATTCTAAACCCCTTGTAGATGCCTGATCCTGGCCAATGCCTTTAAGTCTTTAAAACAAGATCTTGTGTGATTTGAAACACAATGATCAATTTTTTTCACGTTGCTCTTGATACCCCATCTGGCCCTTGCACAATTTATGATGAGGGGAAGGTCTCACAACCGTTGACTCCAGTAGGGGGACTAGAGTAAATGGGCAATAAACCTGCCTGCTATTCAGAGTCAATCATCCCTGATTTCAATTTACGTACTGAACTAGAAATACTCCAGTTAGTCCCATAGTACATTGGCTTATGCTTCTTGCATATCTTAGTTTAAAATCTATTTAAAAATTAAACCTTGCCCTGGAGCACTTTGACAGATATTCTGAATTGTAGGGGCGTGTCTGACAACATAAAGTTGTCAGATTCTAACTTCCAATTTCCAAGTAGTTTTTGTGGTAATGGAAACTGTCTAGGATAATAATATCAAAAAGACACATTGACAGCAAAGTGGGGCCAGTTCAAACTTAAGACACGTGGCACATACTTAACTGTCCGATGAAGTTCCCCGAAAGTGCACTGTCCAACGAGAAGGCACTGTGCCACGTTTCCTAAGATCGTGCGCCCCGATATCCTGCTGTGTCGCTTCCCCACTCAGGTCGCCTGAGTTCACCTTCTTCTTCCTGGTGCCTGTAAGTGCTTGGGCTGCGACAGACAATTTGAAAGTTAAATCCCGCGCTAAGTCCGCAATCAGTCGGATCGTCCGACAGCACGCCCCCCGATTTCTGTTGCATGAATCAGCGCAGCTGCGCCAAATCCGATCGCATGTGCACAATCTCAGCGCAGACACCTTTTAAATACCAGTTGCAGCTGTGCAAACCCGAAAATGTCGGAAAGTCCGACGAAAGTGCCAGCGGGCCCCTTAGTAAAAAGTCCCACTGGGTCAGAACTATGACCTTGTACTAAGAAAAAGTTTGCTTAGGCAGTTTATCAGCCGTTCCAAAACCAAAGCAAAGACCTAATATGCACAAAATCCATTCCCGCACCTCATGAAATAATATCACAATAAGATTTGCAGCGCAACTTAGATTTTGCTTTTTGACTAGAACTAAAGCAAGGGAAGTGGGGGGGTATGGAAACGGTTATATTTTTATCAGTAAGAGATAGAGATTCTACAAGATGCGACTAAACTAAAAGAGCTGAAGTTAAAGGAATCCATTCGGAAGGTGACATTGGGTAAGTAGCGATATCTCCTCATTTTGCTATTCATTTCCATAGGTATCAGCGCCATCCGCTGATTGATATCCTGCGTGCGATACTAGCGCCGTCATAATACCCCCCCCCCCCCCCTCATACACGAGAAAAAATATTCTACAACAAATATTCTATGTGAACAACTCGTTTCTCAAAACTAAAAAAAAATGAAACTTCCCTTCTAAAGGGGGCTATCCGCTCCCAAATCACCTCCGAAAAAAAGCGGTAATGTGTGGGGCACAAGATAAGACCTCCAAATATATATTTCTGTACTCCCAAAATCACTTGTTTTAGTTCCATAAAATTTTTCTTTATGATAATTTTTGTTCTAGGTGCCAGGGGAGGAGGAGCCATTTCTCTGGCAGAGTGTTTTCTTCTTTCTTTCGTCGCCCTTTTCCACCCAACTTCCCCTGTACACATTAATTGACATCTCTAATAGAAATATGGTGCGTGAAAAGAGAAAACAAGTGCACTCACAGATGAGGCCCCGCCCCCCAGTGCACTGAGACTTTAATTTGCATAAGTATTGTAATGGAATTTTTAGCTAAATTAGTGAAGAGGAAAGGCATTTCTAGAAGATTATAAAGTGTAATTGACTCCACACTAAGGTGGAGAAAATGATTGGTCACTCCTGCCCTTGATAAGTCCAACCTCTTATTAAGCCAAATAGGATCATGTAGAAATTTCTATGGTGTTTAAATGCTCCCATTCTTGTTATGACTGAGGTTTGTTCTGGTAGGTATCTGGTAGAGTATCAAAAACAGGGCTGGATTATAGGGAGGGCTCCCAGGCGCACACTCCGGGCCTCCACCACTGCAAGAGAAGCAGACACCTCCACCAAAGCATAAACAACTGTTTCCTGTATTGTCATCATTCTGAGGACAGATATCAAAATGTACAGAATATATATATTCACTACAACAAGGGTATGTTGAAGTGAAAAAAGTGGTCTCCTACATTTGCCCAAATAGTTTTGCACAGTTGATGGTTTTTCACTGCCTTTTGGTTGAAAAACCGTTTCTGGCTGAATATTTAATGTATCATTTTGAGAGATTATTACTGTTGTTTATTTACTCTTTTATTTTTCTTGAATTTTTTCTAGTTTTTTTTTCTTTATATGAAATTTGGATTTTTTTTGTATCTCTGTGAAAACCTTCCAAAATCTGCTGCTGCTTCTCTACATCTCCCCTCACCTTGAAAATAATGTTTTTTCGAAACATCCTGTGATTATTTAAACATTGCGGCCCTCCGCTGTCCGAGTTCGGGGGTCACCGTGTTTGTGTTTGTTAACGGATCGACACTTGAGTCATTAGGACAAGGGAAGGGAAAAAAAACAGCTCCAATTTATAAAGTGTCATAAATTGGAGATTTCAGGATGCGAGTCTCACCATAATTCTCCGAAACAGGTCCAGTCTGTGTAAATGCAGATAAAGACAAAATAACAAATGGCTGGAGATTTGGGGCCGGGATAATGTTCATGTTACTATTCCACAATGTCATCTGTGGGAAACTGTGCGAGCGGGGAGACGCTGATCACTAACCTGTATTCTACAAGCTGTCCCAAAACAGCAGGTAATTCAGTGTGTATCAACAACAAAAACAAAAATAACATAGAGACAAATTTCTGATATACTGTGCAACCCAAGTGGTCAGGAGTGGTACTGCACAGCCTAATTTATAACCATTACACGCAACTAATTGATTGGACGGTGTTTATCATACATAGAGACCAAATTTCTGATCAGTAGTGCAACCCAAGATGGTCAGGAGTGGTACTGCAGCCTTAATTTCACCATTACACTGCACTAATGATTCGACTGTGTTTATCATATCATAGAGACAAATTTCTGATCAGTAGTGCAACCCAAGTGGTTGGGAGTGGTACTGCGCCTTAATTTACAACCATTGCACTGCACTAATTGATTGGACGGTGTTTATCATATCACAGAGATAAATTTCTGATCAGTAGTGCAACCCAAGTGGTCAGGAATGGTATCTCCAGTCTTAATTCACAACCATTGCACTGCACTCATTGGTTGAATGGTGTTATCATAATCATAGTAGACAAATTTCTGACCATAGTGCAACCAAGTGGTCAGTAGTGGTACTGCAGCCTTAATTTACAACCAGTGCACTGCACTATTTGATAGGCTACGGTGTTTATCATATCATATAGACAACTTCTGATCAGTAGTGCAACCCAAGTGGCGGAGTGGTATGCAGCCGTAATTACAACCATTGCACTGCATGATTATGGACTGTGTTTATCATATATAGAGACAAATTTCTGATCAGTAGTGCAACCAAATGGTCAGGAGTGGTACTGCAGCCTTAATTTACAACCATGTACAGTAGACTATTGATTGGAAAGAGCTCTTAATGTTTTCTTGTTATGATATCTATGGACAAGTGAGTATTGATTTTGTTTTTTTTATTTTTTTTTTAAAAAAAAAACGTACAATTCAGATTACAATAGATCTGGTTGTTTTTTTTTTGAACTTCAATCATTTCCTATATCACTAATCATTCGGATCACTCTTCTGTCTGGTCATCTATACAGAAGCTATTGTTCCCCTAAGCATCCTAATATATCTCATCTCTTACGGACGCTCAGCTGTCAATCCTATTGACCTGTCCAATGATCCCAATCAATACCCCCAGGGAGGGGGCAGTACAGATTAGGACAGAACACATGGGTTTATATAATTTCCGGTAAGAACGGCATCATTATCACAGGAGCTACAACAGGAGCTGGAAGACAACGTTTTTGATGCTACTCTTCAAAAACAGCACCACCTTGTCTACAGGTTGTGTCTGGTATTGCAGTGTCATCCCAATCACTTCAGTGGAGCTGAGCTAAATTTATAAAAGAAAAGAGTCCCTCTTATGGGACAAAGGGGAAACCAGTTTCAAAAACGATCCTAGGCTGTACCAAGGCTATAACCCAACTAGACCCCAGAGTCCAGCAGAAGGCAATTTTAAGGTTTAAAGGGCTTATCCAGTTTTCTCCAGACTGAAAATAATTAATCTGGTCTGAGACACAAGGAAGCCACTAACCTGTTTCCGCTGTCACCCATAACATTTATTAACATAATATCATTTTCATAGAGAATTACAAAACAGTAGTGCAAGCCAAGTGGTTAGGAGTAGTATTGCAGGCAGTTTACGTACAAGATAGGCTTCAAGACTGTTCTAAGTTGAATTTGTATGTAAGTCGAAACTGTATATTTATCACTGTAGTCCAACAACAAAATTTTGCCCCAGTGACAATTGGATTTTCAAACGTTAGCTGTTAATGGGACCAAAGATTATCAATAAAGTTCATTACAGACACATTACAGCTGAGTCATTCACGTCTGTGGAGAATAGAGTAGTAAAGCATCCAGAGAACTGCACCAAGGTCCAGTGGCAGGGGTCCGTGTTGTATCTATGGTCGTCTCTAGAGTCGTGTCCTTAAGTAGGGGACCGTCTGGTACAGGTGTAATTTATAGCTGTTACTGTCTACCATGTTTGATAGCTCACGTGATCTTGACTCGTGCTTGAAATAATATCAAGTCTTGAGAGTCATTTCATTCTGTGAACAGGCTGCTACTGTGCTGAGGGTGTTGGACAATTTCAGTTACAAACTACCCTGTTCTTGTGATGAGGGACATAGAATCTTTCACGTACAGCAGTATGAATCCATTCCCTGTCAATTGATGTATTCCCTGAATAACCCCTTTAAGGTCTGTTTTCCTAGGAGTTCATGTATATCACTACTACTAAATTCGAGAATCTGTGAAAATATTTTTTACTGGTTGCAGCCAAAATTTGGCAGTTAGCCTCCAACTGGAAAGTTACCTCACCATGCATTGCAAATGGTAAATATCAATACCTAGTAAAAGTCATCGAAAATGGATGGCAACTTTATGGGTCACTACCCTTTAAAATCACGAGTAGCAAATCCCGTCTCTCTCCTATGTCCTGAATTCCTGCGGCTGTTCCGTTAATGTCTATTGATATACAAGCGAATATCAATACCATCTACATACTGAAGCGTTGGGTCTAATTTAAACCCTGCACCTCCAGAGAGTGATATCGGCACATCCATAATAAAATGCTCCTGGTTCGGACCTCCCCGGTGCTGAGGTCCGTGTACCTGGCAGTAGACTCTTACATTGCCCTTTCTAGGGCACCATGCAAGCACTCGTTTTGATGGGTCTGAAATTGCCTGCAAAAAAAATGTCATTACAGTCCTCATCATAAAATATGGCTCCCCGGCTCAGGGATGTGTATTCGGTGAACACCGCTGACTCGCCACTGACAATCATTCAACGTACTGCAATAATCTGCTACCTCACCAATAATTCCGGGTTGGAAAACGTATGATTTCTGAGCAAAATTTAAAAAAAAAAATAGAAAAATTCACCTTATCCAATAAAAAGCATTGTAAGTCATAATATCTAATGCTGCGACTCTGTAAAATAGTGGATTTAATTAAGTAAGCCGGGTATAAAATCCGACAGATACAAAAAACTTCTCTCCGCACTAGACTACGTTCCAGGGTATTAGATCGCATGAGGAAAATGTAAGTAAATGGTTAGTTAATTGCTTCCTAACAGAACTAGAACCAAAACAGCAATTTAAAGGGGAAGGATTGTTAAAGGACATCTATCACCGATGGAGGATGTAAACTAGCCACATGACATAGTGGTTTGAGCCCCTCTGCAGGATCTGCTTTGCTTTTAGCTTCTTATGCCTTGTTTAAAAAAAATATGCAAATGAACCTGAGGGGCTATGGGCTACGAGCCCCTCTGCTCATTTGCATATTTGAAAGCCGTAAAAAAAAAAAAAACGAGGCCATACAAAGCTAAAATAAGAGCAGATTCTTCCAGAGTGGGCATAGACATGCATGTAAGTGTTCTTGGTTTACAATCCTTCATCCTGATGTAAATGTCCTTTAATAATTAATGGACAGCAAGTACAGGGATGGTTTAAGACTGCCATGGGCCCTGGGCTGTAGTCTACTTTTTTTAATTGGTTTTTTTACTGCCTACATACAGAACCAGAACCAAGCTTCTGGAAAGGAGAGGAAATCTCTTCTCAGGCTTTCAGTGTCTGAACCTTTGGAGGATCTTCGAGGGTCCTGGAAGGCTCTTGTACATGTGTGTCAATAGACAGCACAACATATATGAGGATTTATGTCCCTCTCTTACAGCAGTGCCAAACTGGGTGGGTGGTTTTGGAGTCCAGACACCATAGTAGCCTTGTGCACCTAGGTCTGCTAAACCATCGTATTTTAATGGACTGACTGATGACCCATCCCGGATATCGAGATGCAAATGCCACCCATAACTGGGGTAGTCTGGTGCTTCCTACTCTACTTTCGAAAAATGGTCAACATTTCAATTTGTAGATCAAATACCAGTGATAGAAAGTCAGCCCCTATCCACAGGATACGGCCTAACTTGTGTATCAGTGGGGATCTCAGTGATGGACCCCCATGGATCATGAGAACAGGAGTATACTTGTAGCACCCGAGATCACCAGAGCAGCCAGTCGCCAAGTGCCAGCTGCTTGTTCATCACTATGGCACGACAAGATAGCCAAGTGCTGGACCCATCTATCTCTTTTCAGCTCCATAGAGATGAACAAAGCTGCTAGAACATTCGGAACTGGCTTCTCTGGTCATTTTGGATGCAAAAGGGGTACAGAGGACTCTCGTGCTTTGATCTGGGGCACCACCATTAGACCCCACCATCAGGAACTTAGCTTAGCTAGCTTGTATCCCCCCTTTAAGTCACATCCAGACCTGAAACCACTTCAGACACAAACGGTCCTTCATACAGATCTGATATTGATGACCTATCCCCAAGAATAGGTCATCGATATCCATGTCCGTAAAAATCTGGTTTTGATTCCATGCTCCATGTAGAGATAAGACGGAGAAACGCACGTATTATAACACCACCTGTCCTGAACCTCTATCTGATCCATATATCAACTTACATTTATTAGAAGCCATTTTGAAATGGCAGAATTACCATACTTTTATTAGGAACATGAGGCCCCAGTGAATTCCAGCCGAGGTCCTCATGCCATAAATCAATCCTAACAGAGTGTGCGGAGAGGAAACAATTTCACTACGGCGTTCATTAGTGTCTTTGGGATCGAGCTGTCATTGTCACAGAACCTTATTAGATCCTGCACTGAAATGAACATTTTTGAGAAATACGACCTGTCTCTGTCGCTGTCACAGACCCTATCCGGGGCTTATAGATGACCCAACTATAAAATCCTCCCTATAGTTTCAATTACATGAAAAATTCATCCATGTCTTCACCCACTTAAACTGATTATCACTCCTCACAATCCTTGTGCCGTAACTTTTTAACCTTATTGACTTTAACCTGACATTTCACCAACCACATGCATCCGTAATAGGTGGCACTTTTCTGGATTGTAGAACTGTTAGAACTTCCTTTGTAGCCCTCACTGTTCTTGACCAATCAGTGCGTTTTTCAGCACACATCGAGAAGTGACCTATGAAAAAGTCGCAATTTTCGACGTAAATCGAGGTTAAAAAAGTCTCAAATAAACTCCAGTCCTGAACAGGCGTAAGGAACAAACTTTAGAAGAAGTTGAAGAAGAGTTGAGACTTTTGTATGACTTTTTTATAAAAGTCATGAAACTCCAAAGGACTCAGCGCCTGATATATCGACCTCTAAGATAAACAGACAACCCAAAAACCTGTTAAAAAAACAAGAAAAGAGGGCACAAATGTCCTGACTAAGATAAATATGACCCCCCCCCCCTTGATAATTAGGCTCTCCATGTCAGGTGGGCCGTGTCCAACACACTGCTTTGACCAGACAGTCGAGAAGAGCATATTTGGTTCTGACACTAACTAAAATAGTTCTGCAGACCAAATTAGTCAAAGAAGTCAGCAGATCCAACCCTATTATAGCGTTGAAGTTGGTGGAAGTGGTAAATAACCATTTCTTCCAGATACTGTTCAATAACACACAAACTAATGGCTTTTTGACCAAGGTGGTCATCAACACAAGTTTTGGTAAGCATTGGCCTTTCTGGTCATGAAGGATTCTTAGTCTCACTAACTTCTGCTTAATCCACCTTGTCTTCCAAGACCACTGTGAGCTCAAAAATGTAACACTATGAAGAACAAGGGAGGGACTTTGCACATTTTGAGTAAAGAAGTCAAAGACATATTTTTGGTAATGATTGGCACAGTTGGTCATAAAGGATGCTACTCTCTAAGAATTCTCGTTCTTATCCATGTTGGTCTTCTAAGAGGGTGTGTGAGCCTCGAATTAGTATCAGCCTGTGGAGAAGTAGGGTAGGACTGTGCTGTTTAGTGAGTAAAAGTGGTTAACGACACGTAATCTGGTAAAGGTTGGCCATAAAGGTTTTGCATTGATTCAATTCTCTGCTGAATCCATCTTGGTCTTCCAAACATACTGTATATCAAAGAGGTACTGGCTACATAGAATTGAAACACAGCTTGCTACTTCTGATTGCTGTGTGAGCAACGTGGATCAAGAAAGAAAGTTGTCCTTTTTGTAATAAAGGGCATATTCTCCACCAGAACTTCTCTACATATTAGATGATCAGACTACATAGGCACAATGAGGAATTTACTATATATGATCACTTGTGACCAAAGTGGTCATAACCCAGAGTTTTCGTAAGGATTGGCATTGTTGGTCATAAAGGGCACCTACTTCCACAGAATTCTCTGCTACATCCATATGGTCTTCCAAGATGGACTAGGAGCCTTAAGTATCAGACGACATAGAAGTAATGGGAGATATACATGTATGGCACTTTGAGCCAAAGTGGTCATAGACACAACTATTGTTAAGGATCATTGGTCATAAGGGCATATTACTCCCCCAGATTCCTCTAAATTCCATCTTGGTCTTCAAGGCTCTGGGCACAAAACATTTCTTGCTTGCTATTGGTTGTTTTTAACCCCAGTTTCTATCAGGTCAGTCTATAATTCCTGTACAACCCAGATGTGTATGGGAGACATCATAGCGACTGTTCTCCACCACAGCCTGAGAAACTACAATAGTAGAAAGAGCTGTTATAGGGGAAAACTTCTAAAAACAGTGACAATAACAAACAAATGAATTACATACAACATGATACATGGAACTTCATCTTTACTATGTTACATGTTTTTATTTGGAACATATCCCATATATTTATTGCCAATGTACCGATTTCTAAAAACCTCATTTTTTATTACGACCTAGTTCCGGAGAGAATACAACGCTGAACTTTTTGATTGACATCGCTGTCGGTATCCGAGGTGGAACGCTCAACTATCAGATGTCAGTTAAGTCTAAACAATATGCATTATGCATACCCCGAACACAGTATCCGGCTTAACCATAATGGGTGGAGGCAGAGGATTTCCCCATTATTCCTTTCGCTAAGATTAAGATGATGACAACAACCCTCTGCAGCACTTAGACCAAACAGAAAAGCGGCATCTGCCAGCGATCGATACGGCTTTGTTCCAAACAAAATTGGCCTAAAATCTACATGAGCTTGGCACAGGAACATTCTTCCATGACTGAAAGGAAAAAAAACCGACTCCATTCATCCACTAGTTTAATTGAATACACAACTTTACATCACAATCAATTTTTTGACACTCTTCGGACCTACGCAAAGTCTTCAGGCTGATCTACTAAGGTGTCAAGCAACCAAATTCTCCCGTACTGAGTGACTTACTATTTGAGAACATGTAAGTTCTTCTGTCTGCCAGCTTTCCAACTACCCGCAGGGACAATATATTTTAGGAGTTTCTTTCAATAGGCAACTGTAAACCCGATACCCACTGGCAAGTGACTTTATCTAAAGTGTTTGTTGGTCCACAAAAATGTGATACGAGGAAAACCATATGGCATTTTGAAAAGGATTAAAGGCAAAAAAAAATTACAATGACAAGCAAGTAATGGGTGAGAGGAAGGGGTCTATGTTTTAAGGATATTGGAACATATCCGCCATCTTTGAAGATGCCATATGCAGTGAGGCAACCTTTCAAGACCTGATGCCCAACACATCCAAACCCACATATTTTCGCAAAGTGCCGAGCAGACAATTTAAACAGTAACTTATACCCCTGCGTCTGTCCACAGGTTAAATTGATCGGCACCTGAGACACCAATACAGTGGAGCAGAAGGAGAAAACCTTTGGTTATCATTGTAGTTTCCTTCTAGGGTCATGCTGCTGGGACTGCAAGGGCCTTGTGAGGTCTATCTCGGCGAACCCTGGGTGGGTTGACTTGAGTGTGGGGGCCCATAGAGAGGGCTCTGAGTTGGCCACTACTGGCACCCGTCAATAGTTCGCCACCATGCCCAATATTTATCAAGTTTTTTTTCCAACGGGAAGTGGTCATGTAGCATATCAAAAATTCTAGAATGCTCAGAATTCAACAATCTGTAAATCTCTTAAGGATTCAACATGAAAGTTGTTATATGGTGTCCGAACAAAAACCAAAGTTGCCTCCATCAAGGAGGGAAGAAGGACATTGAGATGCAAATATTTTAAATAAAAAAACATAAAATGACTTTATTAATGATACAGGTATATTACAATATAAAGACAAAAAAGGAAAACCATGGAGACAATCATGGTCCTCACCGTGGAGGATGTCCCAAAATACAGCACAGGTTGACACAGAGACCAAAAAGGCGGTCGCATCCAGGTAGTGGCAGCTAGTGAGTGTGTATATATGCTATGAAAAACCTGAGTTAGCGAAGGCCAATGCCGTGTACAGACTGTCTTTAATTCATGCAGGGCAGACAGGTGGCCTCAGGCCTGGTATGTTTGTGCCAGGGACTTTTAACAATGAGGCGCCAGTTCTTACCTGATTTTAAATGTGTGCTCCACCGCCCCCGGGAAGACGCCCCCCCCGCGCGGTTCGGCTCTGGCTGAGCTCGGCGGGGGTGGTGACCGACCACACAGTGAGGGTTCAGATCCAACTTTTTGTTTAGGAACTCGGTAACTCTTAAATACACTTTTGAAACCTGTGCTAAGCGATTTGATTGAGGATCAATTGATCCTACCCGGTTATACGAACCATTCCATTGAAAATGGTTGGAGGATGGTATGGCAGCCTTAATTTACAACCATTGCACTGCACTATTGTTGGACGGTGTTTATCATATCACAGAGATAAATTTCTGATCAGTAGTGCAACCCAAGTGGTCAGGAATGGTATTCCAGTCTTAATTCAAACCATTGCACTGCACTCATGGTTGAATGGTGTTATCATATCATAGAGACAAATTTCTGACCAGTAGTGCAACCCAAGTGGTCAGTAGTGGTACTGCAGCCTTAATTTACAACCATTGCACTGGCACTATTTGATAGGACGGTGTTTTATCATATCATAGAGACAACTTTCTGATCAGTAGTGCAACCCAAGTGGTCAGGAGTGGTACTGCAGCCGTAATTTACAACCATTGCACGCACTGATTATTGGACTGGTTTTTTATCATTATAGAGACAAATTCGATCAGTAGTGCAACCCAAATGGTCAGGAGTGGTACTGCAGCCTTAATTTCAACCATTACAGTAGACTAATTGATTGGAAAGAGCTCTTAATGTTCTGTTATGATATCTATAGGACAAGTGAGTATGATTTTTGTTTTTTTTATTTTTTTTAAAAAAAACGTACAATTCAGATTACAATAGATCTGGTTGTTTTTTTTTGAACCTTCAATCATTTCCCTATCACTAATCATTCGGATCACTCGTCTTCATGTCCTGTCATCTATTACAGAAGCTATGTTCCCTAAGCATCCAATATTCTCATCTCTTACTGACGCTCACTGTCAATCCTATTGACCTGTCCTAATGATCCCACAATACATACCCCAGGAGGGCAGGGGGCAGTACAGATTAGGACAGAACACAATGGGTTTATATAATTTCCGGAGGAACGGCATCATTATCACAGAGCTACAACAGGAGCTGGAAAGACAACGTTTTTGATGCTACTTTCTTCTTCAAAACAGCACCACCTTGTCTACAGGTTGTGTCTGGTATTGCAGTTCATCCCAATTCACTTCAGTGGAGCTGAGCTAAAATTTTAAAAGAAAGAGTCCCTCTTTATGGGACAAGGGGAAACCAGTTTTCAAAACGATCCTAGGCTGTACCAAGGCTATAACCCAACACTAACCCCAAGAGGTCCAGCAGAAGGCAATTTATTTAAGGTTTAAGGGCTATCCAAGTTTTCTCCAGACTGAAAATAATTAATCTGGTTGAGACACAGGAAGCCACTAACCTGTGTCTCCAGCTGTCCCAATAACATTTATTAACATTAATATCATTTCAGAGACAAATTACAAACAGTAGTGCAAGCCAAGTGGTTAGGAGTAGTATTGCAGGCAGTTTACGTACAAGATAGGCTTCTAGACTGTTCTTAAGTTGAATTTGTATGTAAGTCGAAACTGTATATTTTATCACGTAGTCCGCAAAAAATTTTTTGCCCGGCAATCTTGGATTTTCAAACGTTAGCTGTAATGGGACCAAAGATTATCAATCTTCATAACAGATCACATTACGACTATCATTGAATGCGTCTGGGAGTAAAGTAAGCATCCAGAGAACTTCACCAGAGGTCACAGTGACGAGGGTCCGTGTGTATCTGGGGTCGTCTCTAAGTCAGGTTTCCTTAAGTTAGGAACCGTCTGTACAGGTGTAATTTAGAGCTGTTATACTGTCTACCATGTTTTATAGCTCAGTGATCTTACTCTGCCTTGAAATATATTTCAAGTCTTGAGAGTCATTTCATTCTGTGAACAGGGCTGCTACTGTGACTGAGGGTGTTGGACAATTCAGTACACCCTGTTGTGACTGAGGGACTAGAATTCTTTCCAGTAACAGCTATGAATCCATCCCCTGTCACATGATGTATTCCCTGAATAACCCCTTTAAGGTCTGTTTCCTAGGAGTTCATGTTATCACTACTACTAAATTCGAGAATCTGTGAAATATTTTACTGGTTTGCAGCCAAATTTGGCAGTTAGCCCTCCAACTGCGAAAGTTAGCCCTACCTGCATTGCAAATGGTAAATATCAATACCTAGTCAAAAGTCATCGAAAATGGATGGCAACTTTATGTGGGTCACTACCCCTTTAAAATCACGAGTAGCAAAGTCCCGTCTCTCTCCTATGTCCTGAATTCCTGCGGCTGTTCCGTAATGTCTATTGATTATACAGCGAATATCAATAGCCATCTACATACTGAAGCGTTGGGTCTAAATTAAACCTGCACCTCCAGAGAGTGATTCGGCACACTCCATAATAAAATGCTCCTGGTTCGGACCTCCCCGGTGCTGAGGGTCCGTGTACCTGGCAGTAGACTCTTACATGCCTTTCTAGGGCACCATGCCAACACTCGTTTTGATGGGTCTGAAATTGCCTGCAAAAAAAATGTCATTACAGTCCTCATACTAAAATATGTGCTCCCCGGCTCAGGGATGTGTATTCGGTGAACACCGCCTGGACTCTCCACTGAACATCACTCAACGTACTGCAATAATCTGCTACCTCAACCCAATAATTCCGGGTTTGGAAAACGTATGATTTCTGAGCAAAATTTAAAAAAAAAAATAGAAAAATTCACCTATCCAATAAAAGCATTGTAAGTCATAATATCTAATGCTGCGACTCTGTAAAAATAGTGGATTTAATTAAGTAGCCGGGTATGAAAATCCTGACAGATACAAAATAACTCCTTCCGCACTACGTTCCAGGGTATTGATCGCATGAGGAAAATGTAAGTAAATGGTTAGTTAATTGCTTCCTAACAAACTAGAACCAAAATCAGCAATTTAAAGGGAAGTATGTTAAAGGACATCTATCACCAGGATGGAGGATTGTAAACTAAGCACACTGACATAGTGGTTTGAGCCCCTCTGCAGGATCTGCTCTTCTTTAGCTTCTTATGCCTTGGTTTAAAAAAAAATATGCAATGAACCGGGGCTATGGGCTGGCCGGCCCCCCTCATTGCAAAATTTGAAAGCCGTAAAAAAAAAAAACAGGCATAACAAAGCTAAATAAGAGCAGATTCTTCCAGAGTGGGCATAGACATGCATGTAAGTGTTCTTGGTTTACAATCCTTCATCCTGATAGTAAAGGTCCTTTAAATTAATGGACAGCATAGACAGGGATGGTTTAAGACTGCCATGGGCCCTGGGCTGTAGTCTACTTTTTTAATTGGTTTATTTACTGCCTACATACAGAAACCAGAACCAAGCTTCTGGAAAGGAGAGGAAATCTCTTCTCCAGGCTTTCAGTTCTGAACCTTTGGAGGATCTTCGAGGGTCCGGAAGGGCTCTTGTACATGTGTGTCAATAGACAGCACACAAATGAGGATTTCATGTCCCTCTCTTACAGCAGTGCCAAACTGGGTGGGTGGTTTTGGAGTCCATAGACACCATAGTAGCCTTGTGCCCTAGGCTCCTGCTAAACCATCCGTATTTTAATGGACTTGACTGATGACCCATCCCAGGATATCAGATGCAAATGCCACCCATAACTGGGGTAGTCTGTGCTTCCTACTCTACTTTCGAAACCAAATGGTCAACTTTCAACTTCTTTAGATCAAATACCAGTGATAGAAAGTCAGCCCCTATCCACAGGATACGGCCTAACTTGTGTATCAGTGGGGATCTCAGTGATGGGACCCCCCATGGATCATGAGAACAGGAGTATACTTGTAGCACCCGAGATCACCAGAGCAGCCAGTCGCCAATGTGCCAGCTGCTCTGTTCATCACTATGGCACTGACAGAGATAGCCAAGTGCTGACCCATCTATCTCTTTCACAGCTCCATAGAGATGAACAAAGCTGCTAGAACATTCGGAAACTGGCTTCTCTGTCATTTTGGAGCAAAAGGGGTACAGAGGACTCTCGTGCTTTTGATCCATGGGGCACCACCATTGAGACCCCACCGATCAGGAACTTAGCTTGCTAGCTTGTAATCCCCCCTTTAAGTCACAATCCAGACCTGAAACCACTTCAGACACAACGGTCTCTTCATACAGATCTGATATTGATGACCTATCCCCAAGAATAGGTCATCGATATCCATGTCCCGTAAAAATCCTGGTTTGATTCATGCTCCATGTAGAGATATAGACGGAAAACGCACGTATTATAACCACCATCCTGTCCTGAACCTCTATCTGATCCATATATCAACTTACTTTTATTAGAAGCCATTTTGAAATGGCAGAGTACCATACTTTTTATAGGAACATGAGGCCCCTGTGAATTCCAGCCGAGGTCCTCATGTCCATAAATCAATCCTAACAGAGTGTGCGGAGAGGAACATATTTCAATACGGCGTTCATTAGTGTCTTTGGGATCGAGCTGTCATTGTCACAGCAACATATAGATCCGCACTGAAATGAACATTTTTGAGAAATACGACCTGTCTCTGTCGCTGTCACAGACCCATATCCGGGGCTTATAGATGACCAACTAAAAAATCCTCCCTATAGTTTCAATTACATGAAAAATTTCATCCATGTCTTCACCACTTACACTGATTATCACCATCACAATCACTTTGTGCCGTTAACTTTTTAACCTTATTTACTTTAACCTGACCTTCACCAACCACATGCATCCGTAATAGGGGCACTTTTCTGATTGTAGAACTGTTAGAACTTCTTCTGTAGCCCTCACTGTTCTTGACCAATCAGTGCGTTTTTTTCAGCACACATCGAGAAGTGACCCTATGAAAAAGTCGCATTTTCGCGTAATGAGGTTAAAGTCTCAAATAAACTCCAGTCCTGAACAGCGTAAGGAAAACTTAGAAGAAGTTGAAGAAGAGTTTGAGACTTTTGTATGACTTTTTTAATAAAAAGTCATGAAACCTCCAAAGACTCAGCTGCCTGATATATCGACCTCAAGATAATCAGACAAACCCAAACCCTGTTAAAAAAACCGAAAAAGAGGGCACAATGTCCTGACTAAAGATAAATATGACCCCCCCCCCCATTGATAATAGGCTCTCCACTGCATGGACCGTGTCCAACACACTGCTTTGACCCAAGACAGTCGAGAAGAGCATATTTGGTTCTGACACTAACTAAAATTAGTTCTGCAGACCAAATTAGTCAAAGAAGTAGCAGAATACACCCCCTATTATAGAGTTGAAGTTGGTGGAAGTGGTAAAAACCATTTTTCTTCCAGATACGTTCAATAACACACAAGACTAATGGCTTTTTGACCAAAGGTGGTCATCAACACAAAGTTTTGGTAAGCATTGGCCTTTCGGTCATGAAGGTTCTTAGTCTCACTTAACCTTCTGCTTAATCCACCTTGGTCTTCCAAGACCACTGTGAGCTCAAAAAGGTATTACACTATGAAGAAACGGGATGGACTTTGCACATTTTGAGTAAAAGAAGTCAAAGACATATGTTTTGGTAATGATTGGCACAGTTGGTCATAAAGGATGCTTACTCTCTAAGAATTCTCTGCTTTATCCATGTTGGTCTTCTAAGAGGGTGTGTGAGCTCGAATTAGTATCAGCCTGTGGAGAAGTAGGATGGACTGTCGTTTAGTGAGTAAAGTGGTTAACGACACGTATATTTTGGTAAAGGTTGGCCATAAAGGTTTTGCATGATCTCAGATTCTCTGCTGAATCCATCTGGTCTTCCAAGACATACTGATATCAAAGAGGTATCTGGCTACATAGAAGTTGAAACACGCTTGCTACTTCTGATTGCTGTGTGAGCAAGCGTGGTCAAGAAAAGAAAGGTTGTCCTTTTGGTAATAAAGGGCATATTCTCCACCAGAATTCTCTTACATTATTAGAGGGATCAGACTACTAGGCACAATGAGGGAATTTACTATATATGATCACTTGTGTGACCAAAAGTGGTCATAAACCCAGAGTTTTCGTAAGGATTGGCATTGTTGGTCATAAAGGGCACCTACTTCCACAGAATTCTCTTGCTCAATCCATAGGTCTTCCAATGGACTAGGAGCTCTTAGAGGTATCAGACTACATAGAAGTAAGGGAGATATACTATTATGGTCACTTTGAGACCAAAAGTGGTCATAGACACAAATATTGTTAAGGATCATTGGTCATAAAGGGCATATACTCCCCCAGAATTCTCTGCTAATTCCATCTTGGTCTTCAGGCTCTGGGCACCAAAACATTTCTTTGCTTGCTATTGGTTGTTTTTAACCCCAAGTGTTCTATCAGGGTCAGTTCTATAATGTCCTGTACAACCCAGATTGTATGGAGACATCATAGCGACGTTCATATCATAGAGACAAATTTCTGATCAGTAGTGCAACCCAAGTGGTCAGGAGTGGTACTGCAGCCTTAATTTACAGCCATTACACTGCACTAATTGATTCGACTGTGTTTATCATATCATAGAGACAAATTTCTGATCAGTAGTGCAACCCAAGTGGTTGGGAGTGGTACTGCAGCCTTAATTTACAACCATTGCACTGCACTAATTGATTGGACGGTGTTTATCATATCACAGAGATAAATTTCTGATCAGTAGTGCAACCCAAGTGGTCAGGAATGGTATTCCAGTCTTAATTCACAACCATTGCACTGCACTCATTGGTTGAATGGTGTTTATCATATCATAGAGACAAATTTCTGACCAGTAGTGCAACCCAAGTGGTCAGTAGTGGTACTGCAGCCTTAATTTACAACCATTGCACTGCACTATTTGATAGGACGGTGTTTATCATATCATAGAGACAACTTTCTGATCAGTAGTGCAACCCAAGTGGTCAGGAGTGGTACTGCAGCCGTAATTTACAACCATTGCACTGCACTGATTGATTGGACTGTGTTTATCATATTATAGAGACAAATTTCTGATCAGTAGTGCAACCCAAATGGTCAGGAGTGGTACTGCAGCCTTAATTTACAACCATTACAGTAGACTAATTGATTGGAAAGAGCTCTTAATGTTTCTTGTTATGATATCTTATGGACAAGTGAGTATTGATTTTTGTTTTTTTTATTTTTTTTTTAAAAAAAAACGTACAATTCAGATTACAATAGATCTGGTTGTTTTTTTTTTGAACCTTCAATCATTTCCACTAATCACTAATCATTCGGATCACTCGTCTTCATGTCCTGTCATCTATTACAGAAGCTATTGTTCCCCTAAGCATCCTAATATATCTCATCTCTTACTGACGCTCAGCTGTCAATCCTATTGACCTGTCCTAATGATCCCACAATACAATACCCCAGGGAGGGGGCAGTACAGATTAGGACAGAACACAATGGGGTTTATATAATTTCCGGTAAGGAACGGCATCATTATCACAGGAGCTACAACAGGAGCTGGAAAGACAACGTTTTTGATGCTACTTTCTTTCAAAAACAGCACCACACTTGTCTACAGGTTGTGTCTGGTATTGCAGTTCATCCCAATTCACTTCAGTGGAGCTGAGCTAAAATTTATAAAAGAAAAGAGTCCCTCTTTATGGGACAAAGGGGAAACCAGTTTCAAAAACGATCCTAGGCTGTACCAAGGCTATAACCCAACACTAGACCCCAGAGGTCCAGCAGAAGGCAATTTTAAGGTTTAAAGGGCTTATCCAAGTTTTCTCCAGACTGAAAATAATTAATCTGGTCTGAGACACAAGGAAGCCACTAACCTGTGTTTCTCCAGCTGTCCCAATAACATTTATTAACATTAATATCATTTCATAGAGACAAATTACAAAACAGTAGTGCAAGCCAAGTGGTTAGGAGTAGTATTGCAGGCAGTTTACGTACAAGATAGGCTTCATAGACTTGTTCTTAAGTTGAATTTGTATGTAAGTCGAAACTGTATATTTTATCACTGTAGCTCCAGACAAAAAATGTTTTTGCCCCAGTGACAATTGGATTTTCAAAACGTTTAGCTGTAATGGGACCAAAGATTATCAATAAAGCTTCATTACAGACACATTACAGCTGATCATTGCAGTCTGGGAGTAAAGTAAAGCATCCAGAGAACTTCACCAGAGGTCACAGTGGGCAGAGGGGTCCGTGTGTATCTAGGGGTCGTCTCTAAGTCAGGTGTCCTTAAGTAGGGGACCGTCTGTACAGGTGTAATTTATAGCTGTTATACTGTCTACCATGTTTTATAGCTCAGTGATCTTGACTCTGCCTTGAAATAATATTGCAAGTCTTGAGAGTCATTTCATTCTGTGAACAGGGCTGCTACTGTGACTGAGGGTGTTGGACAATTCAGTACACCCTGTTGTGACTGAGGGGACTAGAATTCTTCAGTACAGCAGTATGAATCCATTCCCCTGTCACATGATGTATTCCCTGAATAACCCCTTTAAGGTCTGTTTCCTAGGAGTTCATGTATATCACTACTACTAAATTCGAGAATCTGTGAAAATATTTTTACTGGTTTGCAGCCAAAATTTGGCAGTTAGCCCTCCAACTGCGAAAGTTAGCCCTACCATGCATTGCAAATGGTAAATATCAATACCTAGTCAAAAGTCATCGAAAATGGATGGCAACTTTATGTGGGTCACTACCCCTTTAAAATCACGAGTAGCAAAGTCCCGTCTCTCTCCTATGTCCTGAATTCCTGCGGCTGTTCCGTTAATGTCTATTGATTATACAGCGAATATCAAT
Source organism: Engystomops pustulosus (assembly GCA_019512145.1). NCBI lineage: Eukaryota > Metazoa > Chordata > Amphibia > Anura > Leptodactylidae > Engystomops > Engystomops pustulosus. Next base: position 215,109,249 of record CM033644.1, read on the forward strand.
AGCCATCTACATACTGAAGCGTTGGGTCTAAATTAAACCCTGCACCTCCAGAGAGTGATTCGGCACACTCCATAATAAAATGCTCCTGGTTCGGACCTCCCCGGTGCTGAGGGTCCGTGTACCTGGCAGTAGACTCTTACATTGCCCTTTCTAGGGCACCATGCCAAGCACTCGTTTTGATGGGTCTGAAATTGCCTGCAAAAAAAATGTCATTACAGTCCTCATACATAAAATATGTGCTCCCCCGGCTCAGGGGATGTGTATTCGGTGAACACCGCCTGGACTCTCCACTGACAATCACTCAACGTACTGCAATAATCTGCTACCTCAACCCAATAATTCCGGGTTTGGAAAACGTATGATTTCTGAGCAAAATTTAAAAAAAAAAATAGAAAAATTCACCTTATCCAATAAAAAGCATTGTAAGTCATAATATGCTAATGCTGCGACTCTGTAAAATAGTGGATTTAATTAAGTAAGCCGGGTATGAAAATCCTGACAGATACAAAATAACTTCCTTCCGCACTACGTTCCAGGGTATTGATCGCATGAGGAAAATGTAAGTAAATGGTTAGTTAATTGCTTCCTAACAGAACTAGAACCAAAATCAGCAATTTAAAGGGGAAGTATGTTAAAGGACATCTATCACCAGGATGGAGGATTGTAAACTAAGCACACTGACATAGTGGTTTGAGCCCCCTCTGGCAGGATCTGCTCTTCTTTTAGCTTCTTATGCCTTGGTTTAAAAAAAATATGCAAATGAACCTGAGGGGCTATGGGCTACGAGCCCCTCTGCTCATTTGCATAATTTTGAAAGCCGTAAAAAAAAAAAAAACAGGCCATACAAAGCTAAAATAAGAGCAGATTCTTCCAGAGTGGGCATAGACATGCATGTAAGTGTTCTTGGTTTACAATCCTTCATCCTGATAGTAAATGTCCTTTAAATTAATGGACAGCATAGACAGGGATGGTTTAAGACTGCCATGGGCCCTGGGCTGTAGTCTACTTTTTTTAATTGGTTTATTTACTGCCTACATACAGAACCAGAACCAAGCTTCTTGGAAAGGAGAGGAAATCTCTTCTCCAGGCTTTCAGTTCTGAACCTTTGGAGGATCTTCGAGGGTCCTGGAAGGGCTCTTGTACATGTGTGTCAATAGACAGCACACATATATGAGGATTTCATGTCCCTCTCTTACAGCAGTGCCAAACTGGGTGGGTGGTTTTGGAGTCCATAGACACCATAGTAGCCTTGTGCCCTAGGCTCCTGCCTAAACCATCCGTATTTTAATGGACTTGACTGATGACCCATCCCAGGATATCTAGATGCAAATGCCACCCATAACTGGGGTAGTCTGTGCTTCCTACTCTACTTTCGAAACCAAATGGTCAACATTTCAACTTCTGTAGATCAAATACCAGTGATAGAAAGTCAGCCCCTATCCACAGGATACGGCCTAACTTGTGTATCAGTGGGGATCTCAGTGATGGGACCCCCATGGATCATGAGAACAGGAGTATACTTGTAGCACCCGAGATCACCAGAGCAGCCAGTCGCCAATGTGCCAGCTGCTCTGTTCATCACTATGGCACTGACAGAGATAGCCAAGTGCTGGACCCATCTATCTCTTTCAGCTCCATAGAGATGAACAAAGCTGCTAGAACATTCGGAACTGGCTTCTCTGGTCATTTTGGATGCAAAAGGGGTACAGAGGACTCTCGTGCTTTTGATCCATGGGGCACCACCATTGAGACCCCACCGATCAGGAACTTAGCTTAGCTAGCTTGTAATCCCCCCTTTAAGTCACATACCAGACCTGAAACCACTTCAGACACAACGGTCTCTTCATACAGATCTGATATTGATGACCTATCCCCAAGAATAGGTCATCGATATCCATGTCCCGTAAAAATCCTGGTTTGATTCATGCTCCATGTAGAGATATAGACGGAGAAACGCACGTATTATAACCACCATCCTGTCCTGAACCTCTATCTGATCCATATATCAACTTACATTTTATTAGAAGCCATTTTTGAAATGGCAGAAGTACCATACTTTTTATAGGAACATGAGGCCCCATGTGAATTCCAGCCGAGGTCCTCATGTCCATAAATCAATCCTAACAGAGTGTGCGGAGAGGAACATATTTCAATACGGCGTTCATTAGTGTCTTTGGGATCGAGCTGTCATTGTCACAGCAACATTATTAGATCCTGCACTGAAAATGAACATTTTTGAGAAATACGACCTGTCTCTGTCGCTGTCACAGACCCATATCCGGGGCTTATAGATGACCAACTAATAAAATCCTCCCTATAGTTTCAATTACATGAAAAATTTCATCCATGTCTTCACCACTTACACTGATTTATCACCCATCACAATCACTTTGTGCCGTTAACTTTTTTAACCTTATTTACTTTAACCTGACCTTTCACCAACCACATGCATCCGTAAATAGGTGGCACTTTTCTGATTGTAGAACTGTTAGAACTTCTTCTGTAGCCCTCACTGTTCTTGACCAATCAGTGCCGTTTTTTCAGCACACATCGAGAAGTGACCCTATGAAAAAGTCGCAATTTTCGCGTAAATCGAGGTTAAAAAGTCTCAAATAAACTCCAGTCCTGAACAGGCGTAAGGAAAACTTTAGAAGAAGTTGAAGAAGAGTTTGAGACTTTTGTATGACTTTTTTAATAAAAAGTCATGAAAACTCCAAAGACTCAGCTGCCTGATATATCGACCTCTAAGATAAATCAGACAAACCCAAAACCTGTTAAAAAAACAAGAAAAGAGGGGCACAAATGTCCTGACTAAAGATAAATATGACCCCCCCCCCCCATTTGATAATTAGGCTCTCCACTGTCAGGTGGACCGTGTCCAAACACACTGCTTTGACCCAAGACAGTCGAGAAGAGCATATTTGGTTCTGACACTAACTAAAATTAGTTCTGCAGACCAAATTAGTCAAAGAAGTCAGCAGATCACCCCCTATTATAGAGTTGAAGTTGGTGGAAGTGGTAAATAACCATTTTCTTCCAGATACTGTTCAATAACACACAAGACTAATGGCTTTTTGACCAAAGGTGGTCATCAACACAAAGTTTTGGTAAGCATTGGCCTTTCTGGTCATGAAGGATTCTTAGTCTCACTTAACCTTCTGCTTAATCCACCTTGGTCTTCCAAGACCAACTGTGAGCTCAAAAAGGTATTACACTATGAAGAACAAGGGATGGACTTTGCACATTTTGAGTAAAAGAAGTCAAAGACATATGTTTTGGTAATGATTGGCACAGTTGGTCATAAAGGATGCTTACTCTCTAAGAATTCTCTGCTTTATCCATGTTGGTCTTCTAAGAGGGTGTGTGAGCTCGAATTAGTATCAGCCTGTGGAGAAGTAGGGATGGACTTGCTGTTTAGTGAGTAAAAGTGGTTAACGACACGTAATTTTGGTAAAGGTTGGCCATAAAGGTTTTGCATGATCTCAGATTCTCTGCTGAATCCATCTTGGTCTTCCAAGACATACTGTGATATCAAAGAGGTATCTGGCTACATAGAAGTTGAAACACGCTTGCTACTTCTGATTGCTGTGTGAGCAAGCGTGGTCAAAGAAAGAAAGGTTGTCCTTTTTGGTAATAAAGGGCATATTCTCCACCAGAATTCTCTTACATTATTAGAGGGATCAGACTACATAGGCACAATGAGGGAATTTACTATATATGATCACTTTGTGACCAAAAGTGGTCATAAACCCAGAGTTTTCGTAAGGATTGGCATTGTTGGTCATAAAGGGCACCTACTTCCACAGAATTCTCTGCTACATCCATATTGGTCTTCCAAGATGGACTAGGAGCTCTTAGAGGTATCAGACTACATAGAAGTAATGGGAGATATACTATTTATGGTCACTTTGAGACCAAAAGTGGTCATAGACACAAATATTTGTTAAGGATCATTGGTCATAAAGGGCATATACTCCCCCAGAATTCTCTGCTAATTCCATCTTGGTCTTCAAGGCTCTGGGCACCAAAACATTTCTTTGCTTGCTATTGGTTGTTTTTAACCCCAAGTGTTCTATCAGGTCAGTTCTATAATGTCCTGTACAACCCAGATGTGTATGGGAGACATCATAGCGACTGGTCTCCACCACCAGCCCTGAGACAACTACAAATTAGAGATAGAGCCTGTAGAGGGGAAAACTTCTAAAAAATGTGACAATACAAACAATAATTCACATACACACATGATACATGGACTTCATCTTATACTAGGTTACATGTTTTTATTTGGAACATATCCCATATATTTATATGCAAATGTACCCGATTTCTAAAAACCATCATTTTTTATTACGACCTAGTATTCCGGAGAGATTATACACAGGCTGAACATTTTCTTCATGTGACATCGCTGTCAGGTTACCGAGGTGGACGCTCAACTATCAGCTGTCAGTAAGTCTAAACAATATGCATTATGCATACCCCGAGACACCAGTCCCGGCTTACAAATAATGGGCTGGAGGCAGAGTATTTCCTTTCCGCTAAGATGTAAGCTGATGACACACAACCCTCTGCAGCACTTAGACCAAACAGGAAAAGGCATCTGCAGCGATCGATAATGGCTTTCAACATTGGCCTAAAAATCTACATTGAGCTTGGCACAAGGAACATTCTTCCCATTGACTGAAAGAAATAAAAACCTGACTCCATCTTCATCCACATAGTTTAATTTGAATGACACAACTTTACACAATCAATATTTTTGACACTCTTCGGCCTACGCAAAGTCTTCAGGCTGATCTACTAAAGGTTGTCAAGCAACCAAATTACTTCCTGACTGAGTGACTACTATTTGAGAACATGTAAGTTCTTCTGTCTGCCCAGCTTTTTCCAAACTACCCAGTCCAGGACAGAATATATTTTAGGAGTCTTCTTTCAATAGGCCAACTGTAACCCCGATACCACTGGCAGTGACTTTCATCTAAAGTTTTGTTGTTCCACAAAATGTGATACGGAGACACCATATGGCATTTTGAAAAGTACTTAAAGGCCAAAAAAAAATTTACAATGACAAGCAAGTAATGGGTGAGGAAGGGGTCTATTTTTTAGGATATGTCTGGAACATATCCGCCATCTTGAAAGATGCCATATTGCAGTGATGGCAAACCTTTCAGACCCTGAGTGCCCAAACTACATCCAAAACCCACATATTTTTCGCAAAGTGCCGATGCGACAATTTAAACAGTAACTTATTACTCCCTGCTCTGTCACAGGTTTAAATTGTATCGGCACCTGAGGACACCAATACAGTGGAGAGAAGGAGAAAAACCTTTGGTTATCATTGTAGTTTCCTTCTAGGGTCCTGGGCTGCCTGGGACTGCAAGAGGCCTTGAGTCCTATCTGGCGAACCCTGCGGTGGGTTGATGGTGTGGGTGCCCATAGAGAGGGCTCTGAGTGCCACCTCTGGCACCCGTGCCATAGGTTCGCCACCACTGCCATATTGGATCAAGTTTTTCCAACGGGAAGGTGGTCATGTAGCATATCAAAAATTCTAGAATTGGCTCAGAATTCAATCAGATCTGTACATCTCTTAAGGATTCAACATGAAAAGTTGTCTATGGTGCCGAACAAAAACCAAAGTTGCCCTCCAATCAAGGAGGGGAAGAAGGGACACTGATGCAAATATTTTTAAATAAAAAACTAAAAATGACCTTTATTAATGATACAGGGTATATTACAATATAAAGACAAACAAAAGAAAAACCATGGAGACAAATCATGTGGCCTCACCGTGGAGGATGTCCACAAAATACAGCAAAGGTTGGACACAGAGACCAAAAAAGGCGGTCGCACTCCAGGCTAGGTGGAGCTAGTGAGTGTGTATATATGCTATGAACAACTGGTAGCCGAAAGGACAATGCCTTGTACAGACTGTCCCTTATACATGCAGGGCAGACAGGTGGCCTCAAGGCTCTGGATATGTTGTGCCAGGGGACTTAACAATGAGGCTGCCAGTTCTTACCTATTTAAAGTGGTGTGCTCCACCGCCCGGGAAGACCGCCTCCCCGACGCGCGTTTCGGCTCTGGCTGAGCCTTCGTCTGGGGGTGGTGCCGAACACACAGCTGAGGGTGTCAGATCCAATTGTTAGGAACCTGGTAACTCTTGAAATACAACTTTTGAAACCTGTGCTAAGCGATTTGATTGAGACAATTCTGATCTACCCTGTTATACGACCACTTTCCCATTGAAAACACTTCCCCAGGATACAATTTGTTGGCTTTCAAGATGGCAGCCATGTTTTGGATGTGACCTAAAAGATTGGTCTCCTCACCCCTTACTTGCTGGGGTAATCAGATATCTTATTTTCCCTTTTTTGCTCTGAAATAAAAGGGTCCTGGCACTTTTGACTTTTCAGTATGGAACCATAGGGACTGTATATACCATAGTACAGAAGCCTTACATTTTTATCCTAAAAACTGGGACGTTTAGGTTCCAACCACCAGTATTTGCCAGAGTGTTCCAAAATACATTTTGGAACAAATTTGCATAATGTAATCCTTTTTAATGGAACGGCCCCTACAAATTGGGATTGTACAGACCCTACAGCAACAGGTAAAATAAGAAGTTGCCCATGTATGGAAAGGGGGCAAAAAGAAATTGCTACATTGATGCCTTGTAACAATCAGCTAAGACCTTGTAGGATGTAAATGTGAAAAATACACAAAATATTTTAAAAAAATTATTGAGTTTGCGGCCATTGCAGGGTATAAAAAAGAGCCCAAAAAGATGTGCAAATGTCCTTTTCTTGAAGCACAGCCGGTGTAATCTCAGGTTACACAATTGGGGGGAAATGTCCTTGTGTAGAGTATTCTCTTCCTACACCTGTTGTAAAACTTCATTGGATTCAACCTTCTCCCAGGCATTCCACGCATTCCCCCAACGCATGACCCAGCTGTTCCCCACGTAGACCTTAAAGCACATAATCTCTGTTTGCATGCATCCTAATACTGCTCCAACTCCTTAGAGAAAACATACCCCCCAGATACAACCCTCGTAATACACTTGGAGGAACTCTTCATCGACATTGATCTCTGCAGTTAATAACGTTAACGCCGAAAACACAAGATGCATCCCACACAGTGAGGTCAAGAGGTAGATGAAATCCAGAGGGACTATTCACATCTATAAGCACAGCACCGCAGGGCCTGTTTTATAGATAATTGGGGCCAACAAATCAAGTAGGGCCAAGCTGTACTTCCATACAATGTTCAGATTATACTCCCACTCACCACATAAATAGTGCTGCCTTCCAATGCCTAACTACTGAAAAGGTTAATAGTAGAGTCCCTGGTGGGCTAGTGTGACCAAATGGGTTTAAGAATCACACATTTATTCAGTCCATATACCACTTTTCTATCTAAACACTCATGGGATCCTTCTTTTTTCTTAGGTCATGTGATCACGGTGATCCCTTGTGAATCACTTGCCTTTTGGTTCTCTCCAGGGATGAACATCTGATACAAAGGCTCAGAATGTACCACACAGACTCTCCACAGAAGGTGATAACAGCTGTAAAAGCTACTGCCAGTGTTGGACTTTTCCACCAGAATACCAGAGGATCCTGCAATGGATCCAGCCTCAAGTCCAATACTAAACTCTAGAATTGCAACAGTAGACAACCCAATTTGGAGGCTACTAGAGTCTATTTTCTCGAGGTTGTGGGATGGTGACCCACAATATAATTGTATCTGCGGGCCCAAGAAACCTCATTCCAACACTGGCTCCTGCTGATGATCAGACAGGCTCCTGTCACACAGATATTGGGGCAGATTTACTTATCCGGCCCATTCGCGATCCAGCGGTGCGTTCTGTGCGGTGCATTCGGGTCTTCCGGCGATTCAATAAGGCAGTTCCTCCGACGTCCACAAGATGTCGCTGCTGCGCTGAAGTTCCCCGAGGTCCACCGGAGTGCACCATCCTATACTTGGTGAAGGTAAGCGCGTGTCCCGCCACACTTTTTTTTTTTAAATTCAGCGGTTTCTCCGAATACGTCGGGTTATCGTTCAGCCACGCCCCCCCGATTTCCATCGCGTGCATGCCGGTGCCGATGCGCCACAATCCAATCGCATGCGCCAAAAACCCGGGGCAATACAGGGAAAATCGGCGCAAATCGGAAATATTCGGGTAACCCGTCGGGAAAATGCGAATCGGGCCCTTAGTATATGACCCCAATATGTATAAGATGACAGTAGAGATACTTGTAGAGATACAGTGGACCATGAAGTCCATCTATTCTGGCAAAAAGTATATATAATCTCTTAAAATATTGGATGTAATATGTAGGATGTAGAGTGAAGAATATTCACACTGTCCTCCCAGCAGGCATAGATTAAACTGCCTCAAGCTGCTCAAGGAAAGCCTGATGAAGGTCCAAGTTCTGTACCGGAACACATAGCTTTTAACAATAAATTGAAACCTGGTTGTATCTGGTGAAGCAAGTTCCTTGAGCACTCAACCATCACAGTCAGGACACAAGATTCACAAGAGTTTCTCTCATAATCATACAGTACATGGTTTATCTAAATGTAGGTGCAAGGTTGAGGTGAAACAATAGACCTATGGCCAAATAAATCATATCTCAGAGTTATTTACTGGTTCGCTTCTTACAAAGGGCCAACTTATTCCACTCACTGTCACTAGTAGGATCCACCCTCTAAATGGCTTTGGAGAGGTGAAGGAAACCAAAAGACATGCACAAATACAAACTCCATGTAGATGTTGCCCTCAGTTGGACTGAACAAAGTCCATGGTCTACAAAGAAAATGGAAGTGGACCAAGAAGACCAAAACAAAAGAAACATAATCTACTCCATGTAGATGTTGCCCTCAGACTGAACAAGGTCCATGGTCTACAAAGAAAATGGAAGTGGACCAAGAAGACCAAAACAAAAGAAACATAATCTACTCCATGTAGATGTTGCCCTCAGAATGAACAAGGTCCATGGTCTACAAAGAAAATGGAAGTGGACCAAGAAGACCAAAACAAGAGAAACATAATCTACTCCATGTAGATGTTGCCCTCAGACTGAACAAGGTCCTGGTCGACAAAGAAAAATGGAAGTGGACCAAGCGACAAAACAAGAGAAACATAATCTACTCCATGTAGATGTGCCCTCAGACTGAACAAGGTCCATGGTCCACAAAGAAAATGGATGTGGACCAAGAAGACCAAAACAAGAGAAACATAATCTACTCCATGTAGATGTTGCCCTCAGACTGAACAAGGTCCATGGTCTACAAAGAAAATGGAGGTGGACCAAGAAGACCAAACAAAAGAAACATAATCTACTCCATGTAGATGTTGCCCTCAGACTGAACAAGGTCCATGGTCCACAAAGAAAATGGATGTGGACCAAGAAGACCAAAACAAAAGAAACATAATCAGTTTAGACAATGTTGTCTTCAAAATTATTGGGTCAAGGATCTCGATGACTCGTAGAGTGGTTGAATATCTTAGTCATCGAAGTAACTACATGACTTTATGCATTAACGTAGCATCTCAGACAAAAAACTGATCATCCCTTTTTTCGAAAGCAGTCACCTAGTATGCAGAACGTGACAAAAACGTCTCAATCCTGTCTACGGCAGCCACCGAAAAGGAAGCGTCTCCTTCGATGCTGCATAATGAAACGAATTCCACTTAATACTTCTGACCACAAGCATTTGTTCCCGCTAATCTATCAGGATTAGATTTAATCATAAAACTTGATGACGCTTCCACGAGCTTAGATATTGGGTTTTGATCTGTTTCTGGAATCTGGAAGATAAAAGATGGCAGTGAGTATTATGAATCCCGTTGTCAAGATACAGAAGTCTCATCTTCGCGCTGTCTCTGGGTAAAGGATATGTAACACTTAATCAAAGCGGACAAGCGCTCAACCACGCCGAACGGTAAACCTACATAGATCATCCTACTCTTCTATGTCTGGGACACCGTGATATACCGAGCAGGGGTATTATAGACGCCCAAATTAAAAATAGATCACTTAGTTAATGGAGAAGTTATGCAATCACTGTTCCGGCTCCGACAACTAGAGGTCATTCCTTAATTCCCAAAGGAATTTGGTGTTACTTATGTTTTCCGGTGTATGTTCATTTATCACGGAGACAAATGGCCTTGTAGTAAGGGAGTAGGGCTCAGATTCAGAGACGCTAAGTAAACACTTTACGAAACGTATTACTAACATTATTTAACTATTCAGTCAAGTTTTAGTTGACTACTTTAGCCTTTTTGTGTTTAAAATTCTCTACTTAATAACATATAGGGGGTCATTTACTAAGGGCCCGATTCGCATTTTCCCGACGTGTTGCGCGAATATTTCCGATTTGCGCCCATTTCCCCTGAATTGCCCCGGGATTTTGGCGCACGCGATTGGATTGTGGCGCATCGCCACTGGCATGCACGCGATGGAAATCGGGGAGCGTGGCCGAACGAAAACCCGACGGATTCGAAGAAATCGCCGCATTTAAAACAAAAAAAATCTGTCGCGGAGCTTGCACTTACCTTCACTCTGCCCGGCTCGGTGAACTCCAGCGCGTTCCGATGCTTTTCAGCGCAGCAGCGCCACCTGGTGGACGGCGGAGGAACTACCTTAATAAATCCCGGCCGGACCCGAATCCAGCGCAAAGAACACGCCGCTGGATCGTGAATGGACCGGGTAAGTAAATCTGCCCCATAATTTCTCTACTCTCACTCACGGTTTCCACATTTCATTTTTTTGGACCTGTGCCTGGACTCACTTCATCCACTCAGTGGCCTCTTCTGACACAGGAAGGGAAATCCCCTGGAAAACAGGAGGGACGTCCTATGTATGAGGAGGATGAAGTAGGTCCCCCCCTGGAAACCTGGAAATACCCAAGGGAGACCGGAGCAAGCCCCGGCCCCATAGGGGTTTTCCATATTTTTGGGAAACCCCTTTACTAATTTCCCAATATATCTTTATTGTGGGTGGAGCTTTTTTTAATACGGTGGTCCAAACCTCATGAATAGACATAGAGATAAAATTTAATCTATATTGTCTCCAGCCACCAATTAAAGGAGCTTAGCTCCTAAGCTCCCTCTAGAGGTGGCAACAAGTAGGGGAAATATTGAAACATACAGGATTTATATCTGTACAATACCCCATCAGAGCTGACTTTGAAGGAATACACTTATTCTCTAAGTGTGCAGTGATGCAGGATCCTGCTGATATAGTCCCATATAATGTAGTCATAGTCCATTGGGTTTTTTTTTTATTTCACCCCAAAAGGCCTCTATTAGGTCAATTCTTTTCATAATGTCCTGTATGACCCCTCTAATACCTATAACCCTAAGAGAGGGAGGGTGATGGAACAGATTTCCCTCTACTTTTTGTCTGCAGTGTATCGAAGACATCTTGGAGGCTAGTCTCCTCCAACATTGCTGCAACGGCTAAACATTACAGATAGAGCCATGATGCCCGGGGAAATCGGTAAAAAATGTAATACATATAAATTTTCTATTTTGCACCGACTGTTATACTTTTCTTCTAATTGACCCCACATACCCCTATAACAAACCACTAGAAGAAGAAGGACAGATCAACTTTCTGAATGCTGGGAGTTGTAGAATATATGAATTGGATCTGGCTTTACTCACTTTGATGATGGAAGTCGATCAAGCCATAGGTCCCACACTTAGCAATTAAAGGCCTGCCTGGGTTACCTACCCAGTACCTTGACTTCATGGATGAAGACCACACTAGGAGAACTTTTTTTGGAACTTAAGAACAATCCAATTCTAACAATTTTGGAACTGAAGAACAATCCAAGCAAAATGTAAGCACAGGATGAAAGGTTCATGTTAAGGAACTAAGGCCTATGGTTATTACTACTATTCCTCGGTGTGAAATGTTTCGGAAGAAAGTTCAGTATCAGCCAGTTCTGAAACATTGCCCAGGTGATTACATTTCTCTTATTCCGTAAAAACCACAACAGGCGTCTATAGCGGACGCCCGATATACAATAGCAGGAGTATAACTGAATGGGTTGTTTAGCTTTTTATTCTAGATTAATCAAATTAATGAGGCTTTCTAAATGCAAAAGCATTACAGGTGTACCTAATCTCCGGTTTTATGACCCCGTCGTCATTAACGACAGGGCTCATTTATGCGCCTTCGAAAATGCAAAGGCAGCGATACCAACCACCCGCCCAGGACTTAAAGTGAAGAATAGAACAAGCAATTGACTGCCGTCCAAAAACCAGGCCCACGTACTCTCGGTAATGAGGTCTCTACTCCCGAGACTAGCATGATGTTCTATCAAACACACACCAATTATTGACTCTGCAAACCCAGAGACGGGGATATAATTCTGTGATCGAGGAGCTAATCATATCTCAGAATTACACCCTGATTTGTGGCTGCCTTATCCGAAAAGAAGTTGTTCTAACACTTGGCTCTGAGAGGAGGACGAATAGATTGGAGAAGTTTACAAGGACAAATTGATTTACTGTGTAGAATTAGGACAATCCTGTTCTGGTAGGGTATAAAGAACCTTCTGCCACTAGAGGTAGTACTTGCATCCGGCTGTAGGACAAGTCATCTCCAATCATCTCCAATTTGAGTGAATTTCAATACTAGGCCTATTATAGTTGGCCTCATTCCAAAAATCAGGGTTTAAAATATTTCTTGGCAGGTCCAAATGTTCAAATAATTTTAAGACTCTTGTAGTGGTGGGGACACAAGGTGACCCTTTGTACTCAAAAGTGTCCAACTTTAAGAAGGCCAATGTTGGACATATACATAACATTAAAGTCTACTACCAAAGCTGATGATTTTGGTGGGACCGGCCAACCATCTACTGAGCATGAGGTACCTTGCTTTTCTCGAAAAGCAGTTATTTTTGGGGGGGATAAAACTTGGCCAGTTGGATGTTGGCGTTGGATGTCATTTTGATCTTAGAGTTGACCGGTAACATCTCCCCCTAGAAAATAAGGAAGATAAGCATGGTTGGCCAAACTTAGCTTCCAATGTATGAAAGGCTGAGAGTCATCATTAAGATGACAACCTGAAATATAAGGCCAACTTTATACAGGTTTGTATCACCCATGGGCTAGGTGGATGTAGCTGATTTGCCAGTTGAAGGGGTGTCTTTTATGATTTGTTGCTGAGAAAATCAAAGGATTTTTTGTGCACCTTATAGTCTGAAAAATACAGTACTTTCCATACCTACCATTACTGATCTACCATCATTATGCAGAAAATTCTGTAATTCTGTATGCTCATTTGCATAAAGATACCAACGTAGTTTTCTCTAAAATGATAGACCTTTGGGAAATATGAATGTTACTCCTGGAAAGCTTATGACGTTCCCTACACAATGCATGCCTTACTTGTTGGGTGATTTTGGAGCTGACAGACACCCTTTAAGGAAATATTGGGCCCTATTCATTGTAGGAACATACAGAATTTACCTATTTCCATCCAAAATGTCTCCCCTTTAGGGAATGCTGAACATATCCAAGCTTCCACACGTCAAGACACTCTTGTCACATAGAAGGAAGAAGTAATGGACGGGGCATTAATTTCTAATTAGCCGCCAGACCGAATGTTTATTTTCCCCGATTCCTCAAATATTCTCTAACAGCCTTGATTTCTGCCGAGATTCTATCAATTGCCTCCGCCTTGTGCGTGTCATGTGCTCTCCAAATATCAATCTGTTGTAAATGTCTCTCCCCTAAAGTGCATCAATAACTGCAGACAGGATAAGTGCACTGACGGGACCGTGTAACCTTGAAACAAATGCTGCTGTATCGGGGGCTGCGACACTCCGGGGTCTGTAGTTACTGCATGTGAGTTTTATACTTTTCTGTCTTATTTTATTCTGATCCGTATTTCTTTTACAATAGTTGGCTGTTTAATGTTTTTTCAGGAATTTTTTATAATTCACAACTTGAATAAATACATATATAAAATAAAATTCCAGCACTTCCCGTTTTGTAGAGATCACTTTTCAGAAGTTATCTTATTATTGTTACAGGAAGTTTTATTTTATCATGGTTTCATATTATTCCCAATAGATATTGGTTTCACCTTGTGTCTTCCCCTTCCCTGCACAATGACCTCTGCACAGGTCGTAGAGCATGCCCACAGGGGGGGCATTTATCATGTGTTTGTCTTGTTTCACTCTTACTTGGTGGTTGGCCGATGTTATTTATGTTTATTAATAAAGTATAGTCCTATATTTGCATAAATCTTCACAGAATTGTGTGCAGTTATTAAAAAAAGTTCCAAAAATCTTTACAACATTTTTCTTTCTTTTTTTTACATGACATGGTATAGTAGGTTTTCTGCAATTTTGTTTGAAAAATTGTGATCCGACAAAAACCCTTGTATTGTATTTGCATAGAGGAACTTTTGGATTCGGACTTTGATGCAGAAATGTGAAGCTGATCTTAAAGGACATCTACCACCAGGATGAAGGATTGTAAACCAAGCACACTTACATGATGCTGAGTGCCCCCACTGACAGGATCCGCTCTCCTTTAAGCTTCCTACACCCTTGTTTTTACGTAAAAAGGCTTTAAAAATTATGCAATTATGACTGAGGGGCTTCTGCCTCCATTAACATCTATGGAGTCTGGAACACCTCAGGCTCATTTGCATAATTTTGAAAGCCTTTTTTGTACAAACCAGAACATAAGAAGCTAAAAGAATAGCAGAGGGGGCACAGATCAGTATGTCAGTGTGCTTGGTAGATATTCTTTAATGAGAAGAAGAGGAAGGGAGAATGGAGAAAAAAAAGGAAGGGAGAAAGGAAAGATGGAAAGGAAGGAGAAAGGATGGAAGGGAGAGGAATGGAGCGAGTAAGAGACAGAAGGAAGGAAAGGAGGGAGAATGGAATGAAGAAATTAAAGAAGGTGAGATGGGAAGGAGGAATGACCGGGGAGAAGAAGGAAGAAAGATGGAGCAAGGGGAAGGGGAGGAAAAAGAAATCAATGGATGGAGAGAAGAAAAAGGGAAAAAAGGATAGCAAGAAGAAAGAAAGGAGGAAAAATTATTAAAGAATCGTAGAAGACAAATTTGTAATGAAGATGGATGGGAGAAGACAGACAGATAGAAGGAAAGATGCGCGTAAAGGTGGAAGGATGGTGTGGACGGAAGAAGAGGAATGGAGACAGAATGAAGGAAGAAAAGAAGGACGGAAGGATGTGAGGGAGATAGAAAGGATGGAATGAAGGGAGAATTATAGAGCTAGGAGGAGATGTGAAGGAAGAAACAGGAGGCAGAAAGGGAGGGTGGATAGAAGATGGAGAAAAGGGAAGGAAAGGATAGGGAAGAGAAAAGGATGGTTGGAGGGAAATGAAAGGAAGAGGAAGTACAGCAAAGGAAAAAGATACTGGGGCACAGTTACGAAGGGCTTTGCGCCAGTTTTCTGTTGGACTCTAGACGCTCTTTCTAATGCAAACTGTTTGCAGATGTATTTAAGAAGTGTCTACACCACATTTGTGCTGCACGTGACCCTTTTGTGTAGCGGCTGTGCTATTCTTCATGCGACACCAATTTCTGCACTGAAATGGGGCGTTCCGGTGCTCGGTCAGACTGTGCACCACATTTAACGAGCGAAGTCTGACAGAAATGTATCACACGCCCCATGTTAAAGGTGCACCAAAAGAAAAAGCGGTGCACTCTGTCGGGTTAGTGCAGGGGGCACTTTAAAGGGAACCTGTCACCACTTTTTTCACAAATACAGGTAGTGACAGGTTCCCATAGAGCCCTAGTAACTATCAGAAAAAAATGATTCCCATATATTAAACTTTATAGTGTTACCTGGTATCTAAGCATGGCTACAACCAGTCGAGGTGGGCGTGGCCTGCTTGGGCTGAATTCGGCAGCTCCTCCCCATCCTATCTCTGTATGCAACTGTAATGTCATGTGACCAGAGTGACATAATTGCAGGTCCTTTACATTTTTAGCATTAGAAAACTGTACACCAAGCTTATATCTCATGAAAGAACAGCATATTGTATCACATGAAATCACAGCAGCCTGCATGGAGAGGAGTAGAAGTCCATGCAGGCTGCTGTGATTTTTTTATGTGGTCAGATATGTACATGGGGTACAGTTTGCTAATGTTAAGTAGCTAAAGGACCTTTGATGATGTCACTCTGGTCACATCACATTGGGCCATGCTCCTCGACTTCCTCCAAAGATCCCTAGATACCAGGCAAGATTATAACTCTGATTTTATGGGGATCTGAGGGAAACAATTTTTAGCTAAAAGAAGGGGGTCAGATAGTTAATAGGGCACTATAGGAACCTGCCACTACCTGTATTTGTGAAAAATGTGGTGACGGGTTCCCTCTAAGAACGGGCGCCAGAAATCCTGAATCTTGCGCCCCCTGCACACTACACAGGACACTGCACAAAGTACACACTGCACTGTTCTTAGTAAATGTGCCCCAATATGTAAAAAAGATCATAAAGAAAGATAAGAAGAAAGGAGGAGGAAACAGAAAAAAGGTGAAGAGGGATAAAGTATGGAGATGGGAGTAAAAAGAAGAAAAAGACTTAATCAAAAAATGAAGATAAAGAAGAAAAGAGAGAAAGAAGAAAAGGATGAAATAATATTTCATTTACAATATTTTTATCTTATTTATATTATTATTTTATATGCTGAGGCTTATATGAGTATTAGGCACCTCTGTATCATCACTACTAGTGCGGACATTATATATATCACCTATATCCCGCTCCTCCCTCTCCATACAGACTGGTCCTATCTTATGTGTAACCTGCAGGAAGAAACTCACGGTTTTCCTAGAGGTGAATCTTGTTATTTTAATCTCATTACTTCATGATCCTTACAGATAATTACCAGCAGGTTACAAGTCCTAAAACCTATGACCAAAGGGAGTCGCTGCCCATTACTGTGATTTTCACCTTGTTAAGAGGCCATATTCAGAACATGATCTCATTAATGCATATAATAATAGTAATTAGTAAGTATAAGGGCATGAGGTATTCTGCCTCAGGGTGGGATACGTGTCTTAAAGGCTACGGCCCCCTTCATCTTTGCATGTGGAAGTCGTTACCCTAGGTTAAATGATTACACTAAATTTAGGGCTGACATTTCAATTCCTTTCTTCATTTTTGGACCCAACTCCTAGTTGTTAGGCAAGGATATCCAGGATGCCGAAGTGTCCAGGATTCTGGAGTGTCCAGGATGCCGGGGTATCCAGGATGCCGAGGTGTCCAGGATGCTGAGGTGTCCAGGATGCCGGGGTGTCCAGGATGCCGAGGTGTCCAGGATGCCGGGGTGTGCAGGATGCCAGGGTGTCCAGGATGCTGAGGTGTCCAGGATGCCGGGGAGTGCAGGATGCTGGGGTGTGCAGAATGCCGGTGTATCCAGGATGCTGAGGTGTCCAGGATGCCGGGGTGTGCAGAATGCCGGGGTATCCAGGATGCTGAGGTGTCCAGGATGCCGGGGTGTGCAGGATGCTGGGGTGTGCAGGATGCTGGGGTGTGCAGGATGCCGAGGTGTCCAGGATGCCGGGGTGTGCAGAATGCCGGGGTGTGCAGAATGCCGGGGTGTGCAGAATGCCGGGGTATCCAGGATGCTGAGGTGTCCAGGATGCCGGGGTGTCCAGGATGCCAGGGTGTCCAGGATGCCGGGGTGTCCAGCTCGCATGCAATTGCACAGCTTAATTTCTGTACATGGAACCCTCTCCCTTTTACTGATGTCCCTCTGCTCTACCTCAATGTGTGTGCTCTCCTATCTCCTTATAGAGTGTCCATGCCCTGGACCTTTCAACACCTCCTCAATTTCCAACTTTTTGAATTCTCTACTGATTCTGAGGTAGTTGGAGTTTAGAGTTTAGTTTCTCTAGACCCCCCCCCCCCTTCACCACCACCACCACCACCACCATGCCTGAGATATCAGTTCTGTTAGTTTCAGCACCCAATATCCTAATGAGGGTTCTTTACTTCTAGAAGGGTGGTTCTGGTGTATCTCCTCCAGCTCAGGAATAACCACCTGATAGAGAGACGAAAATATTGCGTTCTGAAACTAATGGTGCTGAGGACTTAGTGATGGAGGACTCAGTGGCGTGGCACCTACTAATGAAGGAGTAGCTGGTGGTCTCTCTGGTCACAGGTGGGGTTTTTGACATGTCAGTTCAGAATAGAATTGACACAATGAAGACCAGGCCTAGTCAAGATTTGACAGACCTGAGAAGTATTCCATCCAACCTGGTGGCACTACGTGACACAATCCTTCTCCATTTTTGACCAACATCTTCAACCAACTTCTTTGAAGAGCCTAAATTTTCACCAGGCCATTCAACATGGCCTCCATCATCTTCTAGTCCTCATACTGTAAGAAACATGTGCAAGTCTAGATATATTACGTAAATGTGAGTTGTGACCTCAAACGACAATGTCACATGGAGATCCCACGTTTTTTTTCCGAGTCGATGTTCCTGCTCTCTACGGACATCCAGCCCTTGATGATTTAACATACTAACGAGGAATCGGATGTAATTGGAGCTGTATCTCTAAAAATTTATTACAACGTATTGATTTCCTGACACCGAACTACATTACGGTGCAAGAATCTTGGGAGAGAAGTAACCACATTATTAACCATTTATTCTAAGAAGGTGCTGCCCTCGATGATTTAGATGGATATAAATCCTTTCAACCTAATGGAGAAGTAACACTCAGGTTTCTATAGAAGATTATGTATGGTCGTGAATGAGAAGACAACCGTGTAACCCCACCATCAAGGATATACATATCACTGTGCTGTCCTATGGAATTGATCTGCTGTGGAGGATGGGGGGAGTACTCTGAACTCCATGTAGAGGAGTCTTCAGTGCTTTACATGTTGCACCTCGTCTTGGAAGTCTTGATCCTGCATGATAACATTTTATTCCTTGCAGCACGCTGTACTTTCTGATTAGGAATCTCGGATGGATCTTGTATCCAAGTGTTCAAGGTAGAGGGCTGCCAACTATTTTGAGAATGGCAAAGCCTCCAGAGATATGATATCTTCTCGCATGGTTGGAAGTGTCTGCCCTCTGCGATTTATGTAGACCTCTCGTGACATCAGAAGAATTTCAGTCATTTAATTTATCATTGTATTAAAAAAAAAAAGTGAGACAACGCGGTTTTGGGTTAAGGATCAATTTTGGTTTCCTTGAGGTTCTGTACTCTAAAGGTGCCAGGAGCTGGCTGCAGGGAGCGCAGGTAGGTGAATATTCTTTTATTCATTGTTTGCTGTCACTACCTACAGTATATTCTGGGAAGCATGTGGTGTGGCTACCTATATACTGGGGGGCATGTGGTGTGGCAACCTATATACTGGGAGGCATGTGCTATGGGTACCTATCTGCTGGGGGTGTGTGCTGTGGCTACCTATCTACTGGGAGGCATGTGTTGGGGCTACTTATCTACTGGGAGGCATGTGCTGGGGCTACCTATCTACTGGGGGTGTGTGCTGGGTCAAACTATTTACTGGTAGGCATGTGTTTGGGCTACTTACCTACTTGGGAGCATGTGTTGCGGCTACCTATCTACTGGGTGTGTGTGCTGGGGCTACCTATCTACTGGGTGTGTGTGCTGGGGCTACCTATCTACTGGGAGGAATGTGCTGTGGCTACTTATCTACTGGGAGGAATGTGCTGTGGCTACCTATCTACGGGGAGGCATGTGCTGGGGCTACCTATCTACTGGGGACATGTGCTGGGGCTACCTATCTACGGGGAGGCATGTGCTGGGGCTACCTATCTACTGGGGGGGGGCATATTCTTACATAATCTTACAGAATAACATTTTAAAATATGTGGCGTTCATTGCTCTCTCAGTCAAAAAGGTTCCTAGCCACTGGGCAAAAATGTGAGATTGTCCTTGACAGACAACTTTGGGATCAAGTCTGGTTGTCAGAGGAAATAAGTCACCTCCAGAGATAGCTCATGTAACACTGACATCTCAGAAGTCCTAACCATAGTTACCTATAGCTCCAAGCGTGTGATTCTCCTCATGTGCTCACATCTCTTTTTCCAAAACTTGAAGGACCAGTGTGTAACCTCTACTAATGCACCTGCCCTCAGAGGAAGGTGCCTGAGCAATAAAGGCTCTGAGAATATCAGAATACAAGCTCATGCAGAGGTTTCTGCTTTCATCAATGATGACTGTTTCCTGTATTTGTGACTTCATTAATGTTTTTGGCCTTCATCTCCTGATGTCCTGCCCAACCTGACCTATGGGCTGACCTCGTTCTTTACAACTTTCTTGCTTGACCTCTGGTGCTTCGCACCAATGTCTCTCAGCCCTATGCGTTGCCACCATCAACTAATTCAGTATTACCGTATATACTCGAGAATAAGCCGACCCAAGTATAAGCTGAGGCCCCTAATTTTACCACAAAACCCGGGAAAACATATTGACTTGAGTATAAGCCGAGGGTGGGAAATACATTAGTCACAGCCTCCCCATTATATAGCCTGCTGGACCCTGCCCCATAGTATATAGCCAGCACCTGCCCCCCAGTATATAGCCTGCCAGCCCATATCCCCTAGTATATAGCCAGCCCCCTGCCCAGTATATAGCCAGCCCCCTGCCCAGTATATAGCCAGCCCCCTGCCCCAGTATATAGCCAGCAGAGGGGGAAGCCGGAAAGCTGAGTTTTGACATATTTTTTGACTCTAGATATATAGATAGATATATATGAGATAGATAGATAGATAGATAGGAGTTAGATAGATAGGAGATAGATAGATGGATATGAGATAGATAGATATGAGATAGATAGATAGATAGATAGATAGGAGATAGATAGATAGATAGATAGATAGATAGATAGATAGATGATAGATAGATAGATAGATAGATAGATATGAGATAGATAGATAGATATGAGATAGATAGATATGAGATAGATAGATAGATAGATAGATAGATAGATGGATAGATAGATATGAGATAGGGATAAATCAAGTGGTTTTTATTCCCAAGTTGCTACGTTTCAGCCTCGTCCGAAGCCTTTCTCACAGAGCAACTACGACCCTCAAAGTATAGCGACACCGTTGTGCGTGACCAGCCATATCGTATTAAGCAAGTGCCGCTGTGAACCTTTTTTTCTTAGATATGGAGCTAGTATAGATAGATAGCTAGATAGATATGAGATAGATAGAAAGGAGATGCTGAGATAGATAGATAGGAGATAGATTAGATAGATGAGATAGATAGATAGCTCAGATAGATAGATAGATAGATAGATAGATAGATATGAAGATACTGGATAGATAGGAGATAGATAGATAGATAGATAGCTAGATAGAGATAGATAGATAGATATGCGATAGATAGATAGATATGATGATAGATAGATAGATTAGATACTGTGATAGATGATGAGATGAGAGTAGATAGAGATAATATGAGATAGACTAGATAGATAGATAGATAGAAGATAGATAGATAGATAGATAGATAGTTCAGTGAACGAGGCAGACACTCTTGTAGTGGTGAACAAGGGAGAGCTTTATTCCATAAAGAAGAGACGTTTCGGTGTACCGTTTACACCTTGATGCTTGATAAGGTGTAACGTAACACCGAAACGTAGCTTTTATGTATATAAAGTTCTCCCTTTTCACCACTACAAGGAGTGCTGCCTCTTTACTGACCTATATTGGAGACCCGGCCAAGGGATCACCGGCGTTCTGCACCCCCACTAGACTGTTGTGCTCTGGATCTTCTACTTTCTAGTAGATAATAGAGATATTTGGATATAGGATTGGTGAGAAGACATATGAGACTAGATAGATAGATTATGAGATAGAAGAGTAGATATAGAATGAGATAGATAGATATTAGCGATAGATAGATAGCATACGATAGTATGATAGAAGATATAGGATATAGATAGATAGGCATAGATAAGAGTGATGGGAAGATAGATTAGACAGCTAGCATAGACTATAGATAGATAGATAGATAGATAGATGAATGAGATAGATAGATACGATAGAAGCTAGATAGATAGTAGATAGACTAGATAGAGAGATAGATAGGAAGATAGATGCAAGATGAGAATAAAATGATAGATAGATAAGATAGATAGATAGTCGATTAAATAGATAGATAGGAGAAATAGAGATATCGCGATAGAAGGTAGATATGAGATAGATACATAGATATATGAGAAGATAGCATAGATATGAGATAGATAGATATGAGATGTAGATAGGAGATAGATGGAGAAGATAATTAAGATAGAGATAGATGATATGAATGAGATAGATTAGATATGAGATAGATAGAGGAGATAAGATAGTTAGACTAGATAGATAGATAGATAGATAGTTAGATATGAGGATAGATAGATAGTATGAGATAGATAGATAGATATGAAATAGATTAGAAGTAGATAGATAGATAGATCGATAGATACATTAGATATGAGATCGATAGATAGATAGATAGATAGATAGATAGATAGATAGATGATAGAGAATAGATAGATAGATAGATATGATAGATAGATAGATATGAGATAGTATACGGATATGTAGTCGAATAGATAGATAGAATCAGATAGATAGCATAGATAGAATATAGATAGATAGATTTCAAGATATAGATAGATAGATAGATAATATAGATAAGATATAGATAGATAGAAGATAGATGAATAGATAGATAGATAGTAGGATAAGATAGTGATAGATGAATAAGTAGAATAGATAGATAGTAGATGATAGATAGATAGAGATAGAATAGATACGATAGCTAGGATATCGATAGATAGTGAGACTAGATAGCAATGACGATAGATAGATAGATATGAGATATGATAGATAGATAGAATGAATGAAATAGATAGAAGATAGATAGATATGAGATAATGAGAATAGATAGATCGATAGATAGATAGATAGATATGAGATAGATAGATAGATAGATAGATATGAGATAGATAGATAGATAGATAGATAGATAGATAGATAGATAGATAGATAGATACTGTAATAGTTATAGACAGATTTCCTAGCACAGGGCTCCCCTGGTGACACGTCCTCCTCTCGGAGGTAAACATTGGGATAATGGTCTGTCTCTGTGCCTCGCCGAGGGCTGCACTGGAGTGAGAGGAGGAAGGACTGAAGCCTCCGAAAATCTCACCTTGTGATGCTGAATCACTCTCCATCTGCAGAGACAGAATAATGTGTGGGGCCGCGCGCCCCCCGCTGTGGTGTCTGTCAGAGAGGAGGCAGCGCAGGGGGAGACGGCACTTCTCATTTCCCACAGAAAACCACAGAATGATAAAAGGGAAGGAGCTGCCAAATAACGGGAATATCTCTGGGAGCATGCACCCCCAGCCTGCCGCGTGACACTGGACTACTCCACTATGGACCGGGGATCAGATAATTTAAAGCATTGATCAGAATCCTAAAAATGGGTTTGTGTCTGGTGAATAAAGGGAACCTGCAGATTGCATGAATTATCCAATGGTATCCATACCATTGTGTGTGTTAATAGTAGCAGCAGGACAGTGAAAAGTATTTATATCCCAGAATTGTAGCTTCTACAAGTGCACTGGGAGTGTGTCCTCAGCCTGCTCTGCTCTTGAAATGAGTGTTAGGTATTGTATCCAGAGAACTGTGTAATCATACCGTTGTATATGTTGTTAGTAGAAGCAGGACTGTGAAAAATGAATTTGTTTTCTAGGATCGTAGCTTCTCCGAAGTGCATTTGGATGGTGTCCTTACATTGGTTTGCTCTCAGTTCTCTGCAATGTTATGTATTGGCCTCTGAGATCTTTGTGTATGTTGTTAGCAGAAGCAGGACTGTGAAAAATTAATTTGTTTTCTAGGATTGTAGCTTCTCCGAAGTGCATTTGGATAGTGTCCTTACATTGGTTTGCTCTTAGTTCTCTGCAATGTTATGTATTGGCCTCTGAGATCTTTGTGTATATTGTTAGTAGAAGCAGGACTGTGAAAAATTAATTTGTTTTCCGGGATTGTCACTTCTCCCAGTGCTCTGGGGGTGTGTCCTGACACTGCTTTATTCTGAGCACCTACATTGAACTGTTCCTCTGCTCCTCCTCTCTGATCTGAGTGAAAACTGCAGCAAGCCTCTGTTTGGATACTACTCCACTAGATGGATCATCAGTCAGGGTCCAACACAAGGACCTTGCACTAATTAGATGCTCCGACAACTAAACCGTTTAGAAAGTTTCCAGTAGAAGTCGGTGGAATCTGGAAAGGGCCTTCTGGTTCTAGCCCTGCATAGGTTTCGGTTCTAGCCCCATGTGATTTCCAGTTGTCGGGCCCCAATGGATCAGATACTGTGGCTAGTTCTTAAATCACTACTTTACACAATTCACAACTAGAGCTGCATTAAGATTTCTGCTCACACCAGCTCTAAACACTAAAAAATGCTGGTGGATCTAATGGACTCATAAAGTGAACAATCCGGCTTCTTTTTGGGTCCCAATGTCTGGGATTGTGCTACTCTGTCCACCAAAAACTGTTCCGTCTCGTGAAGAAATCAAATACATGGTCCCGTGTAAATCGGGAATATTTGATCCATCTTCCTATAAAGGACAATGTCATCATATTCCTCGGTATCTCAGTGCCGCCTCGCCTCTCATTATCTGCACATATACATTCACAATAAGGATTTTTCACGACTCAGCACTTAAAATCGTTTGTAGTTTTAGCTGGTGGCAAATTGATACGAGACCCCCCCTTCCCGATCCTCCGGTCCAGACAATTTCGACTTGACGTAATTGTTTGGTAATAATCCCTTTTAATCTTGGAACGTAGACGGAGAGTCAAAGCGCTGGGGGGCATTTTGATAGATTCATATTTAACATTTATAATTGGAGTTTCTTGTAATATACATATATATATCAATTTAAATTAGTTTTTCTCTCAGTGTCGGACTGGCCCACCAGGGAATCGGAGGATTCTCCGGTGGGCCCGGGTTCTAACCAAATACTAGATCCATTAGAGCAAAACCCAAGTTAGAGACTACTATAATCTACTTCATAAAAAATGGTGTAGAGTGGGCCCCCAAATTTTTCTTAGGGTCTCCCTACAAATAATTATTACAGTATGAGTACTTCCATATATCTGAGCCAAACCTTTGTAGGACTCCCCCATTACATGAGTTTCAACCAAAAGTCACTGGACCCATTACAAAATATATACTAGTCCACCGACAGTAATGTATTATTTTTAGTATCAGTCTCGTTCTTTGGGAAAGAGGTTTCTTAAAGGGGTTTTGTAAGAATTTTGGGGATGATGGCAGGTGTAAGCAAAAAAATAGAAGTTTTTTACAGGGTTCCAGCACCCGTTCTAGGAACGGGCCGCAGTCCTTCGGTTCCGCCAGTTAGGCCAGCAGTGTGATGGGTCATGGGTACTGCTTTGGCCAACCGGTGACATAGAACAAGTTAGAGAAGAACCTGAGACCACTGCGACCCTGGAACTGGCAGGGTGACTACTCTTTTTTTCTATTTTTACACCAGTCGCAACCCAACAAGGGTTTCCAGGACCCCCAGGTCTACAGGTCCCCCCCTTGCACAGTATCAAGTTCCACCCTTAGTTTCCACTTCTTCCACCAACAAATTCACCCAACAAACTTTGGTCTTTAAAAAAAAATTCTAAAAAAGCAGAGGAATGCTAATATTACCCAGCATTCCTCTGGGCTACGAGTGTAATAAAGTCCTTATAACATTAGTGCAAACAATGTAAAGGATTTGAACATTCCGCACCAGGTACAATGTAATTTGTGACTTGCTGATATAATCTGCAAATCAAAAAGACCGAGCGACTGTACACGGAAAATGTTGTCATTGTTGTATACTCTTGTCGTTAAAGTTTTTTAATTCTTCAGAAGCCGATATAAAGAAATGTTTGAAATGACAATAACAATAACAACAACCTAAATGCATAAAAAGAAAAAGCTAAGACAAATTTGATTCCAAAATTTACCCTTCTCTGTTCAATTTCGGTAAACCAAAGACCGAAACGTATTTTCTGTTGAGATCATTTTATTTTGGTTGCATTTAAGAATCTTTAAAGGGGATGTCCCACAATAAGAACCTTTATCACCTTACCAAAGCATAGGGACCACCAATAGGGATGAGCAGACTTCAGCCAGAAGCTTGGGTTCACCAATCTGCTCACTCAGGGCCGGCGCCAGCACTGGGCATACAGGGCAAGTTTTGGGGGGCCAGTGGGGGTACATAAGGCTGCACATAAGCAATCCATAGGAGGTGAGGGGGGGCTTTATATATTAAAAAAAACATGAGGGGGATGTTTGGTATGATAAACAAAATAATATTTTAGGGAACAGGAGGAGTTTTAGTTTATGAATTTTTAAAGCCGCCACTTGAGTTCACTGCAAAGCAGCCCACTGAGGTTCTGTATCCCAGGGGCCTACTGAAACCTGGAGCCCTAACCGAACTTTCAGTATCAAGTTCGGCCAAGCTCAGTGAACCTGAACCTGCAAAGGTCCACTCATGCCTAAACAAAATTCATCTAGAGTCCCAATTTGAATGTACCAACAGTATGGTCTGTGTTGGTCTACTCCATTTGTCAATTACTTCACTTGACTACCTTCATCAGGTCCTTATACATTGAATAGAGTAGTAGCACTCATTCACCACCACCCCCTTCCCATTCAAATACAGGGTCTGCATTGATCAGTGCATGAACTCCCAGCAATCAGACACTTCTCCCTTACCAAACACAAAATACTAAATAACACACCCATGTGATTACTGCTTTGCCCCCGACCAATTTGGTGTTAATTTTTTTAAAAATCCGTCCAGCCATTCAAAAGATATGGCGCTGAAAGTTTCTATGTGAATTAACTCTTGCTAGCCAAGGGGGTGGGAAATAAAAGAGACACACCCCCGAAGAGCTGAAGCAGATAAAACTTGGCCATATCTTTTGAATGGATGGGTGGATTTTAATAGAACAAACACCAAGTTGATCAGGAAAAGAGTGGCTATAACATGAGCAGGGTGTCCTTCATCATGTTGTACTTGGAGACAGGTCCGCTTTAAGTGAAAAGCGTTGATTGTGGGACAATATTGGATAATATACATTAGGCAAACACTATAAACTCTTATTGGTACCATTTTATCACTTTGTACAACTCAGAGATTTCACGTAAACATTTAAAAAAAATCCTCCAGTCTTACGGCCATGCTTGATCATATAGCACTTTATTTTTTCCGTTTTTATGGAGCTTTAAGTCTTGTTTCCATTCCGCAATATTCATAAACATTAAAAAAATGAACATTTCAGCTTTTCATTACTAAATGGATGAAATTAAGTAATTTTCCTTCCGCATCTGTAGACCATAATTAATATTTTTGTAAAAATAAACTAAAATTTTCCCCCCTCATTAAATCATCTTCCTCGAATGGTTCCTCTAAACAAAGCTTTCGCTCTGACCTTCTGTTTGCTCTTACGACTCACCTGCTTCTATAATTGGATATCCAGATGTTACAAATTAATCAATCCTCGAGTCTGCTTAGATGTGCATGCACACCGAGCCCTCCCTGCAAAAGAAGATTAAAAAAAAAAAAGCGTTACAAAAAAAAAAGAGGTCACGGAACAAAAGCCGAAGATTCTATTATTGAGAGAGCGAGAGATACAAGAAGAATTGCCTGAGCGTTGAAAATGGAAGTAGATATACATTTCCCCTTTATGAATCCACTATTTTGCATTTAGACAATAAATAGTAATGCAGGCCCTAAATTATTCTGTCATAGAAGAAATATAGCGGCTTCCTGTAGAGTGGGAGTTGGCTCGAGGCCGGAGTCACGAGTGGAGGATCTACAATTCTCATTCCACGCTTCTTCGTCTTTGGTAAGTCTTCGAAAAACCTTGATCTATTCATATAAAGATTTATTATGGGTTATTATTATTTGTGGGAACCCCAAAGTAAAATCAGAAGCGTCCTCCACCAAAAACCATGACTAATCCAAATTTTGGCACAAATTTTTGAGGACCACTCAACTTTCTATTAACGAGGTTGTCGAAGACTAGAAAAATGAAGACCCTACACATTTTATAAATAGTCCCACCTAGATGGGACTGAGCCATAAACTGACTATGTGACTGATCTGGTGTCGTTACTGACCTGACCTGAGAGAGTTTGACATGACCACATAGGGCAGCTGAGTTGGAAGGGTTCCGGAAACCCCGTAGATCTCAATTGACCACCTAGCCTAAAAGTTTGTATACCAAACTACTCTTTTATGGGTTCCTTTATAGGGACCAATAAATATATATATGGTTTTGGTATATATATGGTTTGGGTATTTTTTGGGGTATTTTTTATAATGTTGCCTCCAAATGGTGTACTCTATCATAATACATTGGAAAATGTTTTACCTAGATCTTTTTTTTCCAACTGGAAACTACGGCAAAACACATGGAGCTCATTTTCTAAGGTTGGGGTCATACCACATTAGGCTACCGTACAGGGGTTGTCTGGAAGCAGAAAAAAAACTATTTTGGGGGACTTTTTTTTAGGTATTTTTTATTATGTTGCCTCCAAATGGTGTACTCTATCATAATACATTGGAAAATGTTTTACCTAGATCTTTTTTGGAAACTATGGCAAAACACATGGAGCTCCTTTGCTAAGGTTGGGATCAAACCACATTAGGCTACCGTACAGTGGTTGTCTGGGACCAGGAAAAAAAATATTTTTGGAAACATTACACAATAGGTAAAATTTGTTTTCAGGTTTTTTTTTAAGGCTACAAACAGCCTAAGTGGTAAGTATTTGGCTAAAAAGTCACCCCTCGGTGGAGATGTCTTCTGATGTCCTTCTAGCCACGGTCCTGCCGGGCCAGAAGAACCTAAAATGAAGACACCTGACCCACTGAAAGTAGTCCTTTGAATTAGAGTCCTAAGTCTATTAGGGTTCAATAGACTATGAGCTCTGTTTTGGTGGTGAGTCAATCCGACCCGGGGACCATCCATGGTCTTGGCCAACATTCACCTGTGGCATGACTTGCCTCCAGTTTCTGCACGCCCTGACTACTTTTATAGACCCTGAGCTATTCTCTATATGCAACACACTCAGTTTCATAATTCTTTTTAGCAGAATTTGACTTAATGCTGCTGTTTTTGCTATCATATATATATATATATATCCACCGTCAAAGAACAGTCTTAGGCATCGCGCTGAGCTAAAAGACGGCTTTGGTCCAAGGCTTCTGACAAGTGATCATCCTTAGATTCTTTATTCATGAATTCATTCACTTATTTACAACTCATTGTCCTTTTCCATAACCTTGGATATAAATATCAACCTAATATTAACTGTAATCCAGTGATTTGTACAGCAGAAATCCAACAATGGGCACAGATGACAATATGCAGAACAATTATTTAAATGCATTTTGATCTCTGATATAAATGGACAGTTAACTTCTCGAAGCTTAGAGGTCACAACGTACTGACCACTTTTGATCACCTGCGAAATGAGTCAACCCGATGGACGTGTTTGACATTCACGTTCGGCCACCTGGCCTAGACATGTTGCTGGATTGGCAACCGGACAGAAAACCTGGCAAATTGATATCCCTCACCAAGGCTATGATTGGCCAGAATTTGCCAATTTGGAAGCCAATCCAGAAATATGTCCAAGTCAGACGTCCGAACCCCAACACCAAACCCAACCATCAGGTCCGCTCATCTCTACCTCTGGTCTATAGGGAAAATATTAGTAAGTGTTCAATTCATCTGAACTGGACCCACAAGAAAAAATTCAATCTTATTATTAACTCATAATTACCTCATGGGATACATTAAGAATAGATAGATGTTTTTAATAATCGGATTTATAATTGAAAAGCTCTTTATACTTTGTTAAGAAACTTAACAAACCCCCAAGCTAAAAACTAAAATTTAATTATACAATATGCATGAATAGTCAACCTACCTGGTGCCCCCCCATTGGGTTTTTTACGCATCTCCCCCATTCAGTTTCTGATAAAAGGGGTGCTAAAAGTCAAAGACACTACCCTTGCCCTGGTTCGGGGCAGTGTGACCTTCATGATACTTCCACAGACCCGTTTTAGGAGAAACCAGATAGGGTAAGTATTTAAAGCTACTGAGACACCAGAAGAAGAACAGAGAGCATCAGGTATTGTAACTATTAAGACCTAATGAATAGTCAAATTTGGCTTCTCTGAGGAGGTTCTCTATAACTTGAACTTTTGGAGTAACTCAAGTTGACCCAGAAATGCACACCCAATAGAAGGAGGTGAGATATTGAGCATTGATTGCTGAGGTCCCAATATCATTGAGTCGTTTTCTACTGACCTTGTACCTACAATGAAGGCAACAGGACAACAGGGTTGCAGTGGGGCGCAGTCCTTATGGGCCTCTCAGTGACCACTGAATCCAAAAAATTTGGTTTCTGTAGTGTAAAAATATATATTCTAACTTAATGTTTCTCCTTTGTCACAGCCAGATATAGGAATTGCTCAAACAACTCCACATTATTAGCAGCCCATCAAACACCTCCCTATATCTCGGCTCCTTGGACCCAGGTGACTATGCTGTAGAGGAAATGGGATATCAAGTTCGTCTTTAAGAGATCATAATTTACAGAGAACATTAGCACTTATCTGTCTTAAATTAACTTTATTGAGATTACGGCAAAGCCTTACGTCCATGAGGGGAACATGCAAAGTTACAAAAAGCAGACTTCCCCTCAAAGGAGACTTCAGTAACTAAGCCCCCAGACCCTCCATGAAGCACACAATAAAATAATTACAGGGAGTTAGGTGGCTACAGATCAGACACTACACATAGTGGAAAC
The DNA here is from genome assembly GCA_019512145.1 of Engystomops pustulosus. Lineage (NCBI taxonomy): Eukaryota > Metazoa > Chordata > Amphibia > Anura > Leptodactylidae > Engystomops > Engystomops pustulosus. The sequence continues at coordinate 215,140,127 of CM033644.1, forward strand.
CATGCCAAAATGTCTGAGAGTTTAGGCTACTAATACATCAATCTGTCTACCGGGGGAATATAGCTCCAAATTCTTGCAATGTGCAATCATAGAGCTCAGGTGCAAGTCAATGTTATGTTTTGTCCTTCAGAGAGATGGAGATGTCTCCTGTCTGGTTGCTTTCGACCAATCGCTACCAAGAATTTAACTATGTCATCTATTCTGTTGTAGAAGAGTCCAAGAAAAAATCAAATTCACATGGATTTTCTTAAAACGAGTTGACCCTTTGTTGACTCAATGAGCTTTGGGAGCATAACCTTCATCTACTGTGGTTGATTATCTATTGGAGTAATCTCCAAACTCTTCATTGGGATGAACTTACAATCTCATGCATGGTCAAAAGCTGGAGAGCAAAAGGTTGGAGACCCCCTGTCTATATGAGAAAATTAGTCATCATAACTCGGCTGTAGATCCACTTGGACCATAATCTTCCAAGTCTAGTCTGGATCTGGTAGATTCCAAATCATGTCAACTGGTTCAAAGTGGACAACCATCACAGTCAATAGTATTTAAAGACTTGTGGACTGGTTATAAATGGTTGTCTAAAAAGGACAACTCTTTTTTTTTTCCATAAACAATACTATTAACGGTCAGACGAAAAACCAATGGACATCAGAACATAGTCTAAAGGTTATACAAGATGTTGTCACAGGTTCCTCAAAGCTGTATCAATCAATAGATCAATATATCAATATGCCATGGTTCTGCCTGAGAAGAAAGAGTCAATTATGGACCTCAACTTGACCCATGTAGATGTAAGCTAAGGTTCCTGGGCCATATTAAGTCTGTAACAGCATACTGTGTGCCATTTATTACGCTACTGGTTGTTTAGGTGGCACTCGTGCTGTGACACCTCTACATCCTCAATAACTATACTATTGGGTATTCTCTAGAAGCAAGCGTCCAGAAGGTCAAGTGTATCATAATGATATGTTATCATCTAACATATTCCTGATCAATATTGTACTTGAGGTGCAGCGTATACCAGTTATGCGCTAGATTTCTTCTATTGGAGACATCCTCTGCTATATGGCTACAAGAGGCACTACCCTTAACGACATTGGATTATTTTGACAATAATTGACAGCCTTCGTAGTAAGTAAATGACTGTAAAGTGACCTCTTAATGGGATTGTCTTCTACTGTGGCGACCACAGCCCCACTACCTTCTGAAATTTGTGGGTATTTGCTACATTTGTGATCTGAGTTGAGCAGTTCCAGGACCCTTGAACAGGTGGTGGGTCATCCCCATAGTGGGTTGATCATTGACTCTTGAAGCCATTCAATAGACCATGGCTTTGACCTGCTCTTCACAATAATTGAAAGCCTTAGTTGTAAGTAATTGACTGTAAAGTGACCTCTTAATGGGATTGTCTTCTACCGTGGTGACTACAGCCCCACTACCTTCTGAAATTTGTGGGTATTCGCTACATTTGTGATCTAAGTTCAGCCGTTCCAGGGCCCTTGAATTGGTGGGTCATCCCCACAGTGGGTTGATCATTGACTCTTGAAGCCATTCAACAGACCATGACTTTGACCTGCTCTTCACAATAATTGACGGCCTTAGTCGTAAGTAATTGACTGTAAAGTGACCTCTAAATGGGATTGTCTTCTACTGTGTTGACCACAGCCACAGTACCTTCTAAAATTTGTGGGTATTCGCTACATTTGTGATCTGAATTCAGCAGTTCCAGGACCCTTGAACCGGTGGTGGGTCATCCCCACGGTGGGTTGATCAATGACTCTTGAAGCCATTTAACAGACCATGACTTTGACCTGCTCTTCACCGTCGACCACAGCGCTGACTTAAAAATCTGTCCCATATGCATCGAAAGATGGTGCTCTAAGAGCAAGAAGGAAAACATTTTATTTTATAGACATGGCTAATTTGATAGCGCTTCTTTTATTAGGCGAGTAAAAATGTTTAATCCTATTGCAAACGAGGGAATGGCGATGGCACAGTTTTAAGCCGTCATTTGCACCGAGAGATTTCAGGAACTGTTTAGTTTCACAGCCCATTAGAAGCAATCTGTGTTCTACTAGACCCGACGCGGCAGCGAGATTCCTCACCTGTAATATGTAACACTGCCGCTACATTGGATTCAGGTTTCTCAATGCAAATACGGGCAACGTAGACAGTAAAAAAATTACACTTAAATATAATAAGCCATTTGTATTTAACAGAGCTTCACATATTCTTGAGATTCGGTTATTTTAGGTTACAGATTCCCTAAACTGCCCGTTTTTGGAAACCCAAAGAGATCTTTCCATTGTGCAGTGACAGTCTCTGCCCACAATGAGATCAGTAGTAGTAACACAGGACAGCCACAACATTACGGATGGCACTTTCTGCTGGCAGCTACGACTGTAGAGTAGTGTCACTGGCACTACCCCATCTCATCAATCATCTGGTAATGACTTACGGTACTCCAGAGAAAGCTCCTTCAAGAAATACAAACTCCTGAGATCCCATTCAGGATCCTAATCTCTTAGTGGAGACGGATAGCGGTGCACCAACCATAGTGTTGAGCCTTTTGCCTCAGGCAGCACCACATGCTGTAAGATAGGGGGCAGCATCAGGAGCACTGTCTCCCTATAACGAGGTCAGCTTGAGTGTGAGACACTTCATGGAGAACCTGCTTACTAAAAAATAACCTGATATATTACTACTTGATGGGGCAGAGGAGCCGCCATTATATAGCTGTCCTCAGGCAGCAGAAAGTTTAGGTTCACCCCTGGAGACACATCTTCAGATAACAGCTGATATCTACATTGTTGTCAAAGAATTTTTTTGAAATAAACAACTGCTTCTAATCTTTCACGACCTCAATGTACTCCAACACTTTGCTACTCCACTAGCGCAGTTGAGATTTCTTCTGTAGCCCGTAGCATCCCCAAGCAACAATATTATTAGCCGTGTTGGACAGGCCCACCAGAACATCAGAGGATCCTCCGATGGACCAAGACACCAACCAAATATTGAACCCCAGCGATATAGCAGAAGACCACCCAATAACGAGGTCAGTAGGATCTATTTGGTAGGGGATGAAGAAGGGTAGGCCACCAGTAGACTTTTTAAATTAGTCTCGACAATAAATATCCTAAAGAGGCTCTATTTTGTCTCGTGGGTAGTTCCGAAACTATAGCAGCCAGTCTGGCACCACCCATTTGACAGTAAATAACCTAATTAGCATATCAGAAAAGATTGCTTGTGAACCGGAGATATTAGGAAAAAAATTCAACTGCGTTGGAATCTGTTAAAGGAGGTTGGTGTTGGAGTTGGAGGTGGTGGGCAAGATGAAAGTTCCTCTTAAAGGGGACGAATATGAAAATTGCATATACCATAACTACCACATGACTACCACATGTCTACCACAAAGACCACCAAACAAGAAAATAACTGCTTTCAAGCTCAGTTATTACTCCTTCTACAGTCCAACTTGGACACAAGATCCATAGGGTTCAGCCTGTTAAAAGATTAACTATTAAGCCCCACAGTAGTCCAAGCCCAGATACATGGATCTCATCATGGCTGTAAGACAGGGCAATCACTAAATGTATTCAGTCTTTAGGCTCACGCTAAATAATTGGGTTTCTCTTGAATCTATCCCTATAAGCTCATCTTCAAAGATACAGAGCACGTGTTCAGCATGCATAGTGTTTATTATAGCCTCCTGATGCCTTTAGATGCTTTTAGGACTTTATTGTTCCAGCTACTCAGCTGTAAAACATGAACGCACCTCATTCTACACAGGGTAGGGCAACAGACTAAAATTAGGAACGTGCCCTTCCCTAATGGAAAGTGACCAAAGCAAAGTAAAAATAAAGTACAGTACGTAGGACCAAAGTGAAATATGACTGATCCATGCAGGACCTGCTCAGAGATAACAAGAGAGAAATCATTTGTAAAAAAAAACTTTTTCTAACATATGACGTGGCCTTAAAAGTAGGACCACCAAACAACTGGACAGGTTGATGCAATACGAAATCAAAGGTCAGTAGGGTCAACACGTATCTTGATTTACTGTGTATGCTCTGGATATTGGGTGTCCGAGTAGTGAAGTGAGGTGGACCGCCCTGGGCTTAACCAAAAAGTCCACTTTGCTTCAACCACATCTGTGGACCCAAGCCCACTGAAAGTAGGACCACTGACCAACTGTACCGGGTATTACAATATAAAATCAAAGGTCAGTAGGGTCGGCATGCTTCACTGTCTATGCTCTGGATATCGGGCACCTGAGAAGTGAGGTGGACCGCCCTCGGCTGAATTAGGGAGTCCACTTTGCTTATGCCATATCATTTAACCCAAGGCAATGGCATCTTTCCACCTGGTTTTCTGCAAGGTACCAAAAGGGCCAGAATTAAGATAAATATTCTGGTTATGTAAAGCCATGCTAGTGCTTTAGTGGTCCCAAACAGCTTGACAGGTTCCGTTTGAGGTTACTGTTGAGTTGTTCATACATATCACACATAAGATAGGTAAACCAATCTGTAGCCTAGTATCTATGACAAGTTCTTTGGAATATTTAGAAGATTTCAACATGCCGATCCTCATCTCAAGGGTGATAGGCCAGTGCCAACACTCTCCTTGGGCACCGTCAACTGAATGGAGCATTCATGTGTCATAGGATTTTCCCCTTCTAAAATGTATGTATGTGGCCTTCATTCTTCTTCCACCAATGTCTTCATGCATCGACATGGCCATAAAAACATGGCCGATGTCTACAGTCCTAATCTAAGTTAGAACAAACAACCACATCCATTATGCACATATAGCTGTATAACTTTTGTAGACTTTCCAATCACAAGTCTACGGAGCAGTAATGGTGGACATCACGGTTGACATCCCGTTTCTCCAAAAACACCCTCGACTAAGAATCAGATAAATAGAATTTTCAACAACTTGTCCGACGCAGATGACTCAAGAATTTATATTTGCTGGAGATTTCACAGAGAAATGTTCTTTAATGATAGTGTCGTCTCATCTCCCCTCCCAATGAATATAGCGGTGAAATGTCGGAAAGATCTTTCCGGTGATTTGTTCCTTGAAGGAGTCTTCAGCTCCGATATTTATTCCCTGGCTGTATTCTGCATTGGTTTATTACCCAACCACGATTTAATCATTCTGCTTATAAAAAAAGAGAGAGAGAGAGAGACATCACGGTGTGGAGTCAGAAGATAAACTGCTTTTCTGCTGGCAGTGGACAAGATACGGCCACTTTGTCGCTTAAGCAAAACAGCTGTGAAAAAGAATTTGCACCTTCTGAAATGAAATGCCAGGCAACAAATTCCTTTTTAATAACTTAAGGGAAAAAAAAAAAAATTAAGCTCAGCAGTTTTCTCATGGAGGCATATGGGTTCAAAATATGAATATATAACAACATTAAGCCTATGATTTACAGCCAAATGCCTGCCTTTATGAAAACCTACTAATGTCTCCATTCCTTGAAGCCGGTGGGAAGGAGAAGACGTCTTAAAAGATTATGATGACTGTGTGCTATGTACACAATTCCCCCCCGAGTTCCTCCATTATTTTGCGGGGTTGTCACTGTTACCTGTACATTGACAACGTAATTTTGACATGTCGAGTCTATAGTGGACATGGATAACTGGTAAGGGTCTCTTCATTATTGGTCCTCGAATGTTCTACTTGCCTTAAAAAACTCACCAAAGCCAAACCTGCCTCGGTCTACAAGAAGACCACCTTCAGTTTGAAACATTATTATGATAGGGATTTATTTGGTGGTTCACCAATAACATATTGCGACAGGACCGGGTAAGTAAATGTGCCCCATTGTGTAGATTTTGTGGATTCTTGGATTTTTATGCATGGGTTGGACGTTGGTCTTCACAAAAGACTTGAATAAAACTGTACATCAGGGTTTCATGGTCCTTATGGTTGTTACTAAACTTCGCAAAATATATTCTCTAGAGAGTGAGTGAATCATATGATGTCAAGGGAGTCATACTTTTATAAAAGTTAATAAAAAAGCTTTGGATCTTAGGTTGATCTGTCACCTGAAAATGACCTGGTCCTTCAAACAATAGAACTCATCAGACCGTAATATTAATTATAATAATTATCACCAAGACATTGAAATATACAATGAGATCAGAAGGTCAGTTCACACTTCCATAAAGCCTATTTGGGGCCCATTTGGACAACCCTATTCAGAACTGTGAGCCATGGTCTGATTGTTGACCAAATTTCCAGGCCCAACGACAACTCATCTGAACAAAACTTCAAGTTTGAAAAACCTTTGAATGCCCAACTCCCATGATAATGTGCTAGTTCTAGAACTCAGAATCACTAAATTTCGCCATCTAAATGGGGTCAATATTTTAAATCTCCTCAAGGTTGCATCCAATAGATTTATCTTAGGAGTTTTCATCTAGTTGTACATATTGACCAATCTGAATATCCAAATAATTTAGTCTTATAGGGAACCTGACATCAGAAATTGGTCTAATAAACCGCTATCAGTATGTTGTGAAGCAGCTGAACACCTTCTAGATCACCTTATTTTGTGGCCCGGTGTGGTGGCATCATCCAAAAAATCAACCTGTTGAAGTAAGATATAAATTGGTTGTAAAAAGTCATGGAGGCGGAGAGTTTTACGATGAAGTCAAACTCTCCCTGCCTGAGAACAGCCCCTTCATTGCATCCAGGGACATCACTAAGCATATCTCCTGAATTCTGATAAATTATGTCAATCACAGGGTAAAGAGGCAGGAAAGGTGGGGAAAGCTTGACTTTAGTGTTAAAGTCTCCACCTCCTTGACTGTATACAACCATCTCACTTGAAAGTTGAGTTTCTGGATGACGTCATCATACTTGGCCATGAAAGCAACATGATCTAGAAGCTGTTCAAATGCCTGACAACCTACTGGTAATAGTTTATTAGGCCATTTTTTTTATGACAGGTTCTTCTTGAAGGCCAATAATATTGACGACCTATCCACAATGTTCCACAACCCCACCAATAAGCTTCCTTCTCCCATTCTCCATTTAGTAAGCTCCCATTCAGGTTGCAGGTATTAGCCGATCGGCAAGTTTCGTTCATATCTTATTCCATATTTTTTTGCAGCTTCCATCCATCCCTGACATTATTGTACCTTGCCGTCTATAGTTATATATATCACACCTCTAAACTTTGAGTAAAAGTGAAGAGCTGCTAAAGTGATATATAGATTTTCCCCACTTTCGCCTCCCACCGCAGCAGAACCCAGAATAGAGTTTCAGTGCCCTTAAACAGCTGCCGACTGCCATCCCCTGCTCACGGTACACGATGTATGACTCAGTACAGTGGGACAGCTAAAGCCGCTTGAGCTCTGGAAATATATTGCGTCTATGAGCTGGTTGTAGGCAATGGGGATTAGCGAGTATCCATAAAACAGTATTTGATTTTAACACTTAGACTTTGGCATGAGAAATTGCGCCCAGATTCCATAAATAAAAGCGGGGATTTTACAATCGTGTTTCAGGGGTTTGTAACATCTTTCCTTACTTGTATTAAGGAAGAGACGCGGTTGGCTGTAGAGAATTAACTGTGTATGTCCTCATCACATAACTGTGCTATTATCGGATGAGCCGACTTTATGATCGCACTAGGCCTAAACCTGGCAATTACGGTAGTTTTTAGAATTTTTTTTTGCAATACTGTTGGATTGTTGGATGTTAGAAACCTCAGAGGTTGGAGCAAAAATGAAGAACATAAGAAAATGCTGTGGGATTGGTTAATACAGTATGAAAACGTAAGCCAGTTCACTTGAGCAGGGGTGGGACAAGTTCTCTCAGTTTCAAGGCAGGAGTTTAACAACACGTCTCAACACCCTTGGTTCCTGAAGTTCATCATTATAAGCCTCAACACCCTTGGTTCATGAAGTTCATCATTATAAGCCTCAACATCCTTGGTTCCTGAAGTTCATCATTATAAGCCTCAACCCCCTTGGTTCCTGAAGTTCGTCATTATAAGCCTCAACATCCTTGGTTCCTGAAGTCCATCATAATATGCCTCAACATCCTTGGTTCCTGAAGTTCATCATTATAAGCCTCAACATCCTTGGTTCCTAAAGTTCATCATTATAAGCCTCAACCCCCTTGGTTCCTGAAGTTCATCATAATATGCCTCAACATCCTTGGTTCCTGAAGTTCATTATTATAAGCCTCAACATCCTTGGTTCCTGAAGTTCATCATTATAAGCCTCAACATCCTTGGTTCCTGAAGTTCATCATTATAAGTCTCAACATCCTTGGTTCCTGAAGTTCATCATTCTAAGCCTCAACATCCTTGGTTCCTGAAGTCCATTATTATAAACCTCAACATCCTTGGTTCCTGAAGTCCATTATTATAAGCCTCAACATCCTTGGTTCCCGAAGTTCATCATAATACACCTCAACCCCCTTGGTTCCTGAAGTTCATCATCATAGCTGGTAAGTGGTTAATCTTCGGGGCCCATAGGCTGAAGTAAAATTGAAGAACGGAAGAACATGCAATGGTCAGTAGGTAGGCGTAAACTAACTCTTTTAAGCAGGGGCAGTATAAATTCCCTCAGTTCCTAGGTAGGAATTTAGAGTGAACCCGTCATGAGAAATAGGCTTAATAAACCACTAGTAGTATGTTGTCAAGCAGCTAAGCAGCTTCTAGATCATGTTGCTCTCAAAATCAAGATCTCTCGATCTCTCAATAAGCCCCAATTTTTCCAAGGTCCAGTATTTTTCAGTATTTTCTCCAGATGACCTTTTTGATCTCTCGATCTCTCAATATGGTCCAACTTTTCAAAGGTCCAGTATTTTTCAATATTTTCTCCAGTTGATCTTTTTGGTCAATCTATGCGTTGGTCCAAAATTGTATTTGCCATTTTCGGGAGGAGATGAAGAAGACAGCAGTAAAGCCACCCCAAAGAAATAGGTCACTATAAATATGATATACAACTCTCAACTTACCGAACATCATATATTTAGAGAGTACCAACTGTTTGGAGGTACTTCCCATAGAATACTTGGAAGCTGAATGGATAGTTACTTAATCATTGCCTAATATAACGTGGAACTGTAGAGATAGAGATCTGAATATAGGGTAGGGAATGATGCCAGGGGGATTTCGAGTTCTTGGGTTCTTTACCCAAATGCCATCAAACCAGTGGCTGTCTATGACCCGATAAGACTACAGATCCCGACTTGATGTTTGAAACTTTTTTTGGCTCACATTACCATCTCCTTCCATCGAGAAACAAAATTCATACATGGTCGTCATAGATTTGGTGAAGCAAAGTTTGTGGCCACAAAGGTATGAGAGAAGGTTGCGCATGCGCAGGCCCCTCCATGAAGTTCTCTCTCATTTACTTGCGTCCAATAACGAGGACCTACATCATATATTGTAGTAACAATGGATATAGCCACAAAACTGAACAGAATATTACAAAGTAACAATGTTCTACTTTTTTCCTGTCTCGATTAAAGATCATTTGATGTCTCCAATGAAAGCAATGACTGGAAATGCACAAAGGACCTTCACAATTCTCTTCTATGAATAGCAATGATGTAATTTACAGATAGTTATAGAGTAAGTTATTAGTCACAACCAACAAGCTAAATCTAAAAGGCAGCAAGATGAAGAACAGAGGATGCGGAGAGGTGGCTTCAACTGGAGGTCGTGGATTGTCTTCTCCTTACCGAGAGTATTAGTCATAGGCAAGACTGTCCACATTTCATGGATTCCTCAAGAAGGAACGCATGTTACTGTACCTTACATAAACCTGGAACATTCCTAAAAAAACGTTCCAGTGTATTTGAGTAGAGCTTTTGGCTTTGCTTGTTCTACAGAATATTCAAATATATAGGGGATAAATTTCTATGATATGTCATCTATAGAAGATTTAGGAGAAACTTTTGCTCCAACCATGGTCAAAATGGATGGAGTTGGGTTGTGTGGATGGATTGTTTTTGAATATACTATACAAACCCTTTGGAATGCAACTTTGGCATAAAGGGTATTGCCCCTCATGCTGGTCCATGGTCCCCAAATGACAAGTGGAAACAACTCAATGGTAGGAGTCATGGTACATCATACAATCCTAACTAGACCAACGAGAACCAATGTCCTATAAGATGTCCTACAAGATGCCCTTCAAAACCTTGTTCTCAAGTTTCTAGTGACAAAAGTGACTTAATGGGACAACGTGGACCTAATCAAAGGACAACACAAATACTCAATGTCACGTGAGTCTGAGAAGGCTGTGTTTGGAGGATACACATGGGAGAACAGAGAGAATTGTAATCTGAAGCTCATAGATCCTTCTAACCAGATAATTACTCTTCTACGTGTTATTTTTAGTAGAGGTAACTTCTCGTGTAACAGAAAGGTCTTTGTGCCCCTTTGGTCAACAGGGCCTCAAACATTGTGCTCCTTATAACTATGGTCCATGCCCAAAGGCCAAACTCAATTGCAACTCTTCTTACGAGGTGACAAATAGGGTCTACTCCAGGAGTACATGCCATCTTTGATGTGAACAAGGGTCATCGTGGGCTACATAAGACCACTAAGCCCTTGCATTGGCCAACCTTTGCAGTAACAACAGCCAAGGTAACGCCCTAAATTACAATGAACTCCACCAATGTTGGTTTCCGCTACAATGAAATTTAGTCATTGGGACAAGAAGAAGGTCTAGTTAGAAGGTCTACTTGTGACTGCTCCGACGAGGTAAAAAAAAAACGAAACACCAAATGCCATTGTGTTCGCTGTGTTTCAGTTTCAGAAAGGAAATCTAAGAATAGAAATCACGGGAGCGTATGACACTACAGGGTCAAAGCCATAATGACTTTCGAAAGCTGGTTTCATATCCTGCGATGCCGGTGTCACACAATATAGTCTCTCTCCGAATGACTTCATACAGCTCCAGCACAAGACCACCGTACTGACATATTGTATATAAGGAGAACAATTACAGGGCTACAACGCTATAAATACTACCACTATCTGTTGTCAGGTTCTTGCCTTCCGTGAGATGCAGGAGACACCAAGGTGACCTCATTACAATGACAAACATACTAACATTACGCCTACAACCTGCCATACACGGGGGCTATGTATTTCTAAATTACTTAGCTAATCTCCATGTTGCTCGGAAATTACAATTATTTAATGAGGTTGTCTTCTTTCTTCTAATAAAGTGAAGATCACAGTGATCGCTCATGAACTAATATTTCCCTGCAGTGGCCACTACAGGCCAAATGTGGTATGACATGCTGACTACTTAAAAAAAATGGCTGATGGTCACATGGACTCGGTTTGTCATTCTTATACAGTAATATTGTGTATAAATATCTGATGACTTATGTAAATAGGCCACACCCACTTTACAGGTCACACCCCATTATGTGGTCCCTAATGAAAGCTTCTGTTGTCTTCTTTCTTCTAATAAAGTGAAGATCACTCATTAACTAATATATTCCTGCAGTGGCCACTACAGGCCAAATGTGGTATGACATGCTGACCTCTTAAATAAGTCATTGATGGTCACATGGACTTATTTTATCATTGTTATACAGTAATATTGTGCATAAATATCTGATGACTTATAGAAATAGGCCACACCCACTTTACAGGTCACACCCCATTAATGTAGTCCTTTACAAAAGCTTCTGTTGTCTTCTTTCCTCTAATAAAGTGATGATCACAGTGATCGCTCATGAACTAATATTTCCCTGCAGTGGCCACTACAGGCCAAATGTGGTATGACATGCTGACCACTTAAATAATTGATTAATGGTGACATGGACTTGGTTTATCATTCTTATACAGTAATATTGTGTAGAAATATCTGATAACTTATAGAAATAGGCCACACCCACTTTACAGGTCACACCCCCTATTAATGTAGTCCCTTACAAAAGCTTCTGTAGCCCCCAAGTTGTCTTCTTTCCTCTAACAAAGTGATGATCACAGTGATCGCTCATAAACTAATATTCCTCTGCAGTGGCCACTACAGGCCAAATGTGGTATGACATGCTGACCACTTAAAAAATGGCTGATGGTCACATGGACTCGGTTTGTCATTCTTATACAGTAATATTGTGTAGAAATATCTGATGACTTATAGAAATAGGTCACAACCATTATGTGGTCCCTACCTTTACGAAGGCTTCTGTAGCCCCCAGGTAGTTCCCCAAATTTTCTGGTAGTCCATTTATCTAGGAGCTCAACCTATGGTAGAGTTCAACCTATATATCCCAGAATGCACTGCATTACAAGAGCTCGGCTCCACTCTTAGGGCAGTGTCCATCAAGAGAACGGTGACTGGATGCAAGATACCAGTAGGATAAAATATCGGTAAATCTGTCTATTAGAAAGTACAATTTTTACACTCTAAATGTAAGAGATTTTCAAATTTTAGAAGTTCCCTACACCAGGATAAACTCTCTTTAAAGGGTTTTTCCAGGAATTCTTGAAAACACCCAGGAGGCAAGAGAGGGATGCTGACCATAGTCTAGTTCCTGTGTTGAAACAGGACTTCCAATCTTTGGTGCCTCTACAAGGCCTTAAAGGAAACTTACCATGAGGAATCTACTATCAGGAGTAGATATTACAGTAGATTCCTCCTGCTGCCTCTGCCCTAATCTGTAATTTAATAATCCAGAAACCTAACTTGTTAAAAACTTTATTTTAATAATATGTAAATTAACTGCAGAGGCTACTGGGGCGTGTACTATCATGGTCAGGCACTGGGACCTAAGGCTACTCCACGCCCCAGTAGCCTCTGCAATTAATTTACATATTATTAAAATAAAGTTTTTAACAAGTTAGGTTAGGTTTCAGGATTATTAAATTACAGATAAGGGCAGAGGCAGCAGGAGGAATCTACCATCACATCTACTTCTGATAGTAGAGTCCTCATGGTAGGTTTCCTTTAAGTGCCTCCTTGGACCATGGGATGTTGCTTGTCAGGAGAGCACTGTACCTACACGGGAGCTAAATCAGGGTAAGAAACTTTGTTTCTTTTTGGCACCACATCCCTTACAGGGTTTTCCAGGATTCTTGGAAAACCCCTTTAAGACTTAGTCATTCCATATTGTACCCTTAAAGGTGATGCAACTGCACCCAATAACATGTCCATTGTGGAATAAAAGAAGTCACCCATAACCTCTTAGCCTCAACTAGGTGCCACCATTATTAGAGTACAGGCAGTCCCCAGGTTACATACAAGATAGGGTCCGGAGGTTTGTTCTTAAGTTGAATATGTGTGTAAGTCGAAACTGTATATTTTATAATTGAAGTACTAGACAATTTTTTTTTCTTTTGCCCCAGTGACAATTGGAGTTTCAACATTTTTACTGTAATTGGACCAAGGATTATCAATAAAGCTTCATTACAGACACCTTACAGCTGATCATTGCAGTCTGGGACTATAGTAACATCCAGAGACTTAACCAGAGGTCACAGTGGGAAGAGGGGTCTGTCTGTAACTATGGGTTGTCTGTAAGTCGGGTGTCCTTAAGTAGGGGACCGCCTGTAATCTTAAAGGGAACCTGTCATGAGGATTTTGACCCACAAGTTTTTTCCAACCTGTTATAAAGACCGATGTCAGGATCAGACTTATGTAGAAAAAAACTTTAAATACTGAATACCAATGACCTTTAAAGAGTCACGGGGGTGGAGTAAAGTCACACTGGCTTGACTTATGACCTGTATGTTAGGAATATCATCAGAAGCTAACTTAGACACGTGATGATATACATGGACAATGGGACCATGATAAAGTTCAAGAGGGGACATCCTAGCGGGAGTCTTCTCCGCCCCCTTGACTCCTTACATCACATTGGAATACAGCATTCAAAAAAATCGAATTTTGTCTTACGCTGTATGTGGAACACATAGGGACGTCATTGTGATCTTGGATAGAAGCATTTGTGGACCTCAAACCTCCTGACAGGTTCCCTTTAAGACCCCATTCTCATTCAACGCTATATCCGAGGCAGTAGGGTGCGGAGCGACTCTTATTTAACCAATACCAGACACTTCTGTATATTTTATGAGTCTCCATGTACAATGTTATAATCTATAAGACTCCTTAGCCCAGGGACTCGTACAATCTCGCTCTGCAGCTCTGGAGCCAAAATCCATATCTCGTACTAATGAGATTTAATAAGACCGGGGTGGAAATTTTTGGCTCTTTACCCTTTGCCCGGGGCTCCAGTTTAAAATTGTATGAAGCAGCGAGCACAGATCTCGCTCTGGAATGAATTGCATTGGAAAAAATTGAAAGGAAAAGAACAGGGATCGGGGGGGGGGGGGGGGGGGGGGGGTTGGATTTGCATAAATCCGGCTCTATGCAAACAGATATTTTACTAGGAGGAGCTAAATGGACCAATGAGTACGTCTAAGGGTTAAATTTACTAATTGACACAGAAAAAATGGGCGAGCAGTCAGCTCTTTCCAGGTATACCATCCATCATGTCAGTGCACAGTCCTCAGATACATGAATCATCAGCGCCAGGTAGGTGATCACACACATAGCACTAGTCATACGCGGAGGAATATGTGGGGGGAACGGAGGAGGCCGCAGTCAGGAAATACCACCGCCCTGCAGACTCATCCCACAGGGTAATAGATCCGAGCTGAGTGCGATCCGTTACACGTGGCCATCCATTTAGCATCTGTTGCAGGAATGAAGACTGTAGCCTACGTGTGACACATGACGTGAAGGATACCGGTCCCGCAAATATAGCATGCACCCCTTCTCCATGAAGGGGAAGGTTTAAAGTGATAGGACACTATGTACAATCTGCACAGCTCCTCCTGCTCTATAACATGCTGCCTGCAGATAGGACATTATGCACAATCTGCTCAGCTCCTCCTGCTCTATAACATGCTGCCTGCAGATAGGACACTATGTACAATCTACTCAGCTCCTCCTGCTCTATAACACGCTGCCTGCAGATAGGACACTATGTACAATCTGCTCAGCTCCTCCTGCTCTATAACATGCTGCCTGCAGATAGGACACTATGTACAATCTGCTCAGCTCCTCCTGCTGATAACATGCTGCCTGCAGATAGGCCATATGTACAATCTGCTCAGCTCGCATGCCCTATAACATGCTGCCTGCAGATAGGGCCATTATGTACAATCTGCTCAGCTCTCCTGCTCTATAACATGCTGCCCGCAGATAGGACACTATGTACAATTTGCTCAGATCCTTGCTCTTATAAACTGCTGCCTGCAGATAGGACACTGTGTACAATCTGCTCAGCTCATCCTGCTCTATAACATGCTGCCTGCAGATAGGACACTATGTGCAATCTGCTTAGCTCCTCCTGCTCTATAACATGCTGCCTGCAGATAGGACACTAGGTACAATCTGCTCAGCTCCTCCTGCTCTATAACATGCTGCCTGCAGATAGGACACTATGTATAATCTGCTCAGCTCCTCCTGCTGTATAACATGCTGCCTGCAGATAGGACACTATGTACAATCTGCTCAGCTCCTCCTGCTCTATAACATGCTGCCTGCAGATAGGACACTATGTATAATCTGCTCAGCTCCTCCTGCTCTATAACATGCTACCTGCAGATAGGACACTATGTACAATCTTCTCAGCTCCTCCTGCTCTATAACATGCTGCCTGTAAATAGGACACTATGTACAATCTGCTCAGCTCCTCCTGCTCTATAACTTGCTGCCTGCAGATAGGACACTATGTACAATCTGCTCAGCTCCTCCTGCTCTATAACATGCTGCCTGCAGATAGGACACTATGTACAATCTGCTCAGCTCCTCCTGCCCTATAACACGCTGCCTGCATATAAGGCATTATGTATAATGTGCTCAGCTCCTCCTGCTCTATAACATGCTGCCCAGCACACTCTCAGCCATACAGAGTTACTCAGCTTTCCCAGAAACAGATAATACTGAGAAGTTGAGGGAAGAAGAGGATTTGGTGACGATGCGAGTAATATGGCGAGACTATTAGTATCCGGCAATGTACGTTCTCCATTCCAATTTTTATTTTAACGCCATGTAAATGAGGAGTCTGACGGCTCAGAAATAAAATTTTGGCTTTCTATAATCCGCCTTGTACGGAGCGGCGGATCCAGGGCCACGAGGCGAGCGGCGATCCCATTCCACTTTATTGCGCACATAATAGCGTTTGAACTCCTCGCACCGAGTCTTACACAAGATGTTTGTCATCTGATCCTTTACGTGAAAACCCTATTAAACAAAATCCTGCGGAGGCTTCTTCCTGTGTTGTAGACGCAGGACGGAGGGATAGAGGTAATGAGCCCTTATTTCCCTTGTTCTGTTCTGCAAATAATCGTTACGATTTTTTTGCTGTGCGGAAAGAAAAATTTGCATATTTTGGCTTTCGAGAGACGAGTCGGAGCAGAAGTCGATAAAAAGTAACTTTCATGGGTTTTAAAGGGGAATCTGTATATAATTGCCCCCTTAAAGACTATGAGGGTGCTACCAGATAGGGAGACGCTACCCCGCACTGTGATATATTACCAAATACGCAACCCAGATGGATTTGGGGTCCCCCCCGTTCTCCCAATCGTAAATCAATTCTTCCGCAACCTGCAATTTCTTTAGAAAAGAAACTAATTTTGTGTGCGATTCCTCTGTAATTCCCCCTGGAAATGTCAGAATAGACCTGGAAAGACCCCCTGGAAATGTGTCCCAGAATAGATCTGGACCCCCCCCCCCCCCTGGAAATGTCAGACTAGACCTGGAAAGACCCCCTGGAAATGTCAGACTAGACCTGGAAAGACCCCCTGGAAATGTCAGACTAGACCTGGAAAGACCCCCTGGAAATGTCAGACTAGACCTGGAAAGACCCCCCTGGAAATGTCAGAATAGACCTCAAAAGACCCCCCTGGAAATGTCAGACTAGACCTGGAAAGAGCCCCCTGGAAATGTCAGAATAGACCTGGAAAGAGCCCCCTGGAAATGTCAGAATAGACCTGGAAAGACCCCCTGGAAATGTCAGACTAGACCTGGAAAGACCCCCTGGAAATGTTATATTAGACAACTGGGTGTGTCAGTGGGGTGTGTCTCTATACTGACAGTCATGTGTAGGAAGCTGCCCAATTGACAAGGGTGATAGTGACAACCAGTTCTTAATTGAATACCAAGAGGAATAATAGAGGGACAGAACAATGCAGAATGCTATGAAAAGATAATTGGGAAATATTTTTTAAAAGATTGCTAATTTTTTCTAAAAGTGACATATCTGGAGAGCTGACAGGTCCTTGTGACCTAAATTGTGGAATGGGAATATGACGGAATGAACAGATGCCAAGATATTATATATATTATAAGATATTATTGGGGCAGATTTACTTACCCGGTCCGTTCGCGATCCAGCGGCGCGTTCTCTGCGGTGGATTCGGGTCCGGCCGGGATTCATTAAGGTAGTTCCTCCGACGTCCACCAGGTGGCGCTGCTGCGCTGAAGAGCATCGGAACGCACTCAAGTACACCGGTCTATTCCTGGTGAAGGTAAGTGCAAGCTCTGCAACAGTTTTTGTTTTTTAAATGCGGCAGTTTTTTCGAATCCGTCGGGTTTTCGTTTGGCCACGCCCCCCGATTTCCGTTGCGTGCATGCCAGCGCCGATGCGTCAAAATCCGATGGCGTGCGCCAAAATCCCGGGGCAATTCAGGGAAAATCAGCGCAAATCGGAAATATTCGGGTAACACGTCGGGAAAACACGAATCGGGCCCTTAGTAAATGACCCCCATTATCTCTCTCTCTGTCTCTCTGTCTCTCTCTGTCTCTCTCTCTCTCTCTCTCTATATATATATATATATATATATATATATATATATATATATATATATCTTGCCTATAAGGTGCATCTCTCCCAAGAACACTAGATAACCTAGTAGTCAATATTATAGTACATTTCCAGGAGGAATAACAGAGGAACACACAAAGACCAGTTGGTTCCATGGAGGCTGCTCATAAATACTGATTTTCCAGTCTCAGGGCCCTTCAGATTGCACCACGTGTGACATACAGCCCTAGTAGAAAGATAAAGTGCACCACCCCACCCCCCCTCTACGTTCCCGCTGGGTGGCCAGGCCCCATGAGAAGACGTCATACAGGAGTAAATCCGTCCTTGTCACCGAGTCAGATGCTTGGTCAGGACTCGGCCGTCTGTCTGTGACCGCAAGGGAATCTACACTATGCCAAGACACTACATAGTGTAAAGACATGGGCTGTGATCAGCACACCGGGGGCATCTAGTACATAACTCCACCTATGTCGCTTTTACTCCTCCACTAATTGAGTGGCTACAAAATTTAAAGGGTTAACACCGGAGAATAAAGCGGAGCTTGAGACACATTCACATTTAGCTTCCGTATAGCATTGTGACTAGTGACATTATTTATTACCATATGAATCCAGTTACTAAGGAGGATTTGTAAATTCCAAACTGTGGTCTTAGAGAGGACCTCTCATATCTCCTGAAAGTAGTAGGCACCTGTATTCTGGAGCAACCTGTCCTATAACTGTGAACTGAACGGTTCCTCTACTATCACTAATAGAAATTACATTGAAAACTGAGTGAAGAGAACTACTGCCTAAAATTGGTTCACTTGAACCTCGGGGGAGGGTCTAGATCTTAGGATTGTACTGCTAAATTGCGATGACCTACGTTTATTGCTGCCCAAGTCTGAAAGAAGTAATGAACTGGGTCCAGATGTAGCATATCAGGTCTTTTTTAAGGTGACTGCACCATATGATGATCTAAATGTGCCTCTTGAACCTCAGGGGAGGGTCTATGTCTTGTGGCTATAATTCTGAATTGTGGCTGCCATAGAGCAGTCTGAATGAAGTTATATGGTGGATTTTCTAAAACAAATATATCACTTGGCAATACAGATAGTTTCATGGCAGATTAAAATTGGTTCACTTGATTCTCGGGGGAGGGTCCAGATCTTATCTCTCTATCATTAAATTATGTAAAATAACATGTGAGTTCACTGCAAAGGGGCCTCCTGAGACTCTGTCGCCCAGGGGCCTACTGACACCTGGAGTCATCCTTGATAACAGGTCTTCTGTGACTTTACCCTACTAACATAGGTTATGTAAGTATTTACTTGAACCGCGGGGGAGGGTTTAACCCCATAGCGCAATAAGACGTACCCTTACGTCTTACTGCGCATGGGGGAGTATGAAGAGGGCTCACAGGCTGAGCCCTCTTCATACTCACCGGGCATTAGCTTCATAATGAAGCAAACACCCGTCGCTAACACCCGCGATCGGTGCTTGCACCGATCGCGGGTGTTAACCCTTTGATTGCCGCCGGCAAAGCTGCCGGCGGCATTAAAGAGCCGGCGGCGCAGGGGCGCCGCCATCTTGGCTCCGATCGTCACTCCCCGTGACGTCACCGGGGAGCAGCGATCCGTTGCCATGACAGCCTGGGATCACACAAAGATCCCAGGCTGTCATGATCAAGGCTATCTATTATAATGTGCGATCTGCACATTATAATAGATGGTATGCAAAATCCCCATATACTGCCATACTGTAGTATGGCAGTATATGGTAGGATCAATCAGACAACCTAGGGTTAAAGTACCCTAGGGAGTCTGTAAAATAGTAAAAAATAAAAAATAGTAAAAAATAAAAAATTATATTAAAAAAACATAAAAATTCAAATCACCCCCCTTTCCCTAGAACTGATATAAATATAAATAAACAGTAAAAATCATAAACACAATAGGTATCGCCGTGTCCGAAAATGCCCGATCTATCAAAATATAACAACGTTTTTCCCCCCGTAGCGGAAAATAGCGCCCGAAGTCGCAAATGGCATTTTTTTGCCATTTTGAAAAATAGAAAAAATTCTATAAAAAGTGATCAAAATGTCGAACAGTCCTAAAAAATAGAAGCATTGAAAACGTCATCAGAAGTCGCAAAAAATGACACCACCCACAGCTCCATACACTAAAGTATGAAAAAGTTATTAGCGCAAGAACACGGCAAAATGAAGAATTTTTTTTCTGTACAGGAGGTTTTAATTTTTGTAAATGTATGAAAACATTATAAAACCTATACAAATTTGGTATCCCCGTGATCGTATTGACCCAATGAATGAAATAGACATGTCATTTGGGGTGCACAGTGAAAGCTGTAAAAACCAAGCCCACAAGAAATGTCGCAAATGTGTTTTTTCATCATTTTCACTGCATTTAGAATTTTTTTCCCGCTTCCCAGTACACAGCATGGAATATTTAATACCATCACTACGAAGTGCAATTTGTTACACAGAAAATAAGCCATCACACAGCTCTGTACATGGAAAAATAAAAAAGTTATAGATTTTTGAAGGTGGGGAGTGAAAAATAAAAACGCAAAAACGAAAAAGGGCCTGGTCCTTAAGGGGTTAAGGCTGGAAAATGTAATTCTTATAGTGATATAAACCTCTCAATGCAGTCTTGGACAGGATACAGATCATTTGGATTTACTAAGTCAAACACGTTGTGTGCAATGACACTTTAAAGTGACTATAGACTATATTGATCAGAACTTGGCTTATTTAATCTTCAGGGGAGGGTCTAAGTCTTGTAAACGTAATATTAAATTATAATTGCAGTCAGATTTGGACTGGGTCCAGATGTGGCATTTCATTGGCTATACCAGGTCTTCTTTAGAGTGACTACATTGCACTTAATATAAATATGGTTTTGTTTAGTTGAAACGCGGGGGAGGGTCTAAATCTGGTAAATGTAATTCTGAAAGGAATACAGAAATCTGATTGCAGTCTTGTAATGGATACAGGTCTTGTGGAACTAAAACAAACTTGTGTTACTTGTGTTATGAAAACAACCATACTACAGGCAAGTAATTTAAACTTGTCTTATTTAATCCTCAGGGGAGGGGCTAAATCTTGTAGCTGTAATATGAAATTATGTCTGCCATATGGAAGTTTGAATGTAGCCTTGGGCTGGGTCTGGAATGCTATGGGCTATGACAGATCTTTTTTTTTAAGTGACTACAACTTACAATCATGTAAGTTTGGTTTGTACCGCGTGGGAGGGTCTAAGTCTAGTAGACATAATGTTACATTGTGACTGCCTTAGAGGAGCCTGAATACAACCATGTGCTGTCCAGATACAAAATATTTACTGTATTCCTTCCACCATGTCCTGACCTTATGGTGTATCTGAAGAAGTCACTTCAAGGTCCAGACCTAATTCTGAGTAAGAGCCAAGCCCTGGTAAGTTAATCAATCACTTTCAATTACCGGATCAGCTCAGTCCCGTGTCCTCCCGTTATCCGGGCACAGACAATAATATATTACAATAAAGTACGGAAATCAAAATCGCATTTGCATTAACTGAATCTGACAGATATAACAAATCCGGCAGATGAGGGCGAATCAAACATGAATTTGCCTCGGGAACCTGCGGTTATCAGCAGACATCTCATTTACGGAATAAACTATTCATTTTTTTACGCAGCAATTTTCCTGTGTTCTTGTGAACTCTGATTAAAATATATAAGGTGTTTCTTGAAATTACGTTGAACCAATACAACCCATTTCTAACCCTTTCCCCGCCAATCAATAGACTGAGATGGTGAGTCTGGCTTTCATCCTTAAAGGGATTTTCCACTTTTGTAGAAAAATCTTTAGCATTTATGGGGAAACTGGTGAAAATTATACTTACCCCTCTGGAGGGCTTCCCTGACACCCAAAGGAGGGCGACAGTAGAAGACACAATTTCCTAACCCCTTCCACACCAATCTTTAGACTGGGATAGGGAGTCTGCTTTTCATGCTTAAAGGAATTTTCCATTTTTGCAGAAAACCTGTGACATTCGCCGGGAAATTAATGAAAATCGATGAAAATTGATTAAAATGAAACTTACCCCTCTGGGGGGGCTTCCCTGATACCCAAAAGAGGGCACAATTCAACCCATTTCTAACCCATTCCTCAAATTTTTTCACGCTAGTAATGGGAGTCTACTTTTTATCCTTAAAATGATTCCCGAAGAAAATGCTTAGCATTTGGGGTGAAATTGATGAAAACTTATGAAAACTATACTTACCCCTCTAGAGGGCTTTCCTAATACCCAAAGGAGGGCAACAATATAATGCACAATTCAACCCATTTCATGCCCCTTCCACGCCAATCTTTAGACTGAGATGGGGAGTCTGCTTTTTATCCTTAAAGGGATTTTCCATTTTTGCAGAAAACCCTTAGCATTTGCAGGGAAATTGGTGAAAATGATACTTACCCCTCTGGGGGGCTTCTTTGACACCCAAACGAGGGCACAATTCAACCCATTTCTAACCCATTCCCCACAATTTTTTACAATAAGGGAAATCTGCTGTTTATCCTTAAAGTGATTTCCCACTTTTGTAGAAAATCCTTAGCATTTGGGGTGAAATTGATTAAAATTGATGAAAACTATACTTAGAGGGCTTCCCTGTCACCCAAAGGGGGGAAACAGTAGAGGACGCAATTCAACCGATTTCTAACCCTTCCACACCAATCTTTAGTTGGTGATGGGTAGTCGGATTTTCATGCTTAAAGGAATTTTCCACTTTTGCAGAAATTCCTTAGAATTTGCATTAAAATGTATGAAAATGTATGAAAATGATACTTACTAGAGATGAGCGAACACTAAAATGCTCGGGTACTCGTTATTCGAGACGAACTTTTCCCGATCAGAATATGATGACGCTATATAAATAAAGATTATTATTATTATTATTATTATGGAGGCAGTGAACTAGTAGTAGATTAAAGGTGCATGGAGACAATTTAATTTGGATAGTGCCTGTATGTGGCAGTCCCAAACATTTTTCAAACCAGAGGAGCAGGTAGGTGGCCCTCCAGTAAAATGGAATAGATTGAGTGCCTGTATGTGGCAGTCCCAAAAATTCTTCAAACCAGAGGAGCAGGTAGGTGGCCCTGCAGTAAAATGGAATAGATTGAGTGCCTGTATGTGGCAGTCCCAAAAATGTTTCAAACCAGAGGAGCAGGTAGGTGGCCCTCCAGTAAAATGGAATAGATTGAGTGCCTGTATGTGGCAGTCCCAAAAATTTTTTAAAACAGAGGACCGGGTAGGTGGCCCTCCAGAAAAATGGAATAGATTGAGTGCCTGTATGTGGCACTCACAAAAATTGTTTCAAACAGAGGACCGGGTAGGTGGCCCTCCAGAAAAATTAAATGCATGAAGTACTATAGCAAGAGCCAGTGGGCCCTGTCAAAAAATAGCCATTTTCCTCTGCTTTACTGTACAAAGAGGAGGAGAAGGAGGAAAATGAGGAGGAGGAGGAGGAGTGGATCAATTATTCAGGTTGAGCTTCCTTCACCTGGTGGAGATTGGAAATTCTGAGAAATCCAGCCTTTATTCATTTTAATAAGCGTCAGCCTGTCAGCGCTGTCAGTCGACAGGCGTGTACGCTTATCGGTGATGATGCCACCAGCTGCACTGAAAACCCGCTCAGACAACACGCTAGCGGCAGGGCAGGCAAAAACCTTGAAGGCGTACAGCGCCAGTTCATGCCACATGTCCAGCTTTGAAACCCAGTAGTTGTAGGGAGCTGTGTGATCATTTAGGACGATGGTATGGTCAGCTACGTACTCCCTCACCATCTTTCTGTAAAGATCAGCCCTACTCTGCCGAGACTGGGGACAGGTGACAGTGTCTTGCTGGGGTGACATAAAACTGGCAAAGGCCTTGTAAAGCGTACCCCTGCCAGTGCTGGACAAGCTGCCTGCTCGCCTTCTCTCCCTCGCTACTTGTCCCGCAGAAGTACGCCCTCTGCCGCTAGCGCTGTCAGAAGGGAAATACTGTTTCAGCTTGTGCACCAGGGCCTGCTGGCATTCATGCATTCTCACACTCCTTTCCTCTCCAGGGATGAGCGTGGAAAGATTTTGTTTGTACCGTGGGTCCATGAGAGTGAAAAGCCAGTAATCGGTGCTGGAATAAATTCTTTGAACGCGAGGGTCACGGGATAGGCAGCCTAGCATGAAATCTGCCATATGCGCCAAAGTCCCAACTCGCAAGAATTCACTCCCCTCACTGGCCTGACTGTCCATTTCCTCCTCCTCCAACTCCTCTTCTTCTGCCGATACAAGCTGAACAGTGATGGACTGAGCAATGCTCCACTCTTCTGTCTCCAGACATCTGCTGGTAAGCTCTGGATAACATGGTTAATGTTGAATTCCACCTCGTGGGCACGTCGCACAGCAGTCGGTGAGCTGGCAGTTGGAGGCGGTGCTGTGCTGCCCTGAGAGTGGCAGCATCTGTGCTGGACTTCCTGAAATGCGTACAGATGCGGCGCACCTTCGTGAGCAAATCAGACAGATTGTGGTGTGTCTTGAGGAACCGCTGAACTATAAGATTTAACACATGGGCCAGGCATGGCACATGTGTCAGTCTGCGGAGTTGCAGAGCCGCCAGCAGGTTACGGCCGTTGTCACACACAACCATGCCTGGCTTCAGGTTCAGCGGTGCCAGCCACAGATCAGTTTTTCGCCGTGATGCCCTTTAATAGCACTTGGGTGGTGTGCCTTTTATCGCATAGGCTGAGCGCCTGCTGTCGCTTAGCGACGGCACTGCTACTGTGCCTAGAGCTACCGACTGATGGCGCCATGCCCACGGATGGTAATTCGGAGGAGGAGGTGGAGGAGGGGTGGGAGGAGGAGGCATAGTAGGTCTGAGAGACCTGGACCGAGGTAGGCCCCGCAATCCTCGGCGTTGGCAGTATATGACCAGCCCCACGGTCAAACTCGGTCCCAGCCTCCACCAAGTTAACCCAATGTGCCGTCAGCGACATACAGTGGCCCTGCCCGGCAGCACTCGTCCACGTGTCCGTGGTCAGGTGGACCTTGTCAGAAACGGCATTGGTCAGGGTACGGATGATGTTGTCTGACACGTGCTGGTGCAGGGCTGGGACAGCACATCTGGAAAAGTAGTGGCGGCTGGGGACCGAATACCGAGGGTCGGACACCGCCATGAGGTTGCGAAAGGCCTCGGTCTCTACCAGCCTATAGGGCAGCATCTCCAGGCTGAGTAATTTGGAGATGTGGACATTTAGGGCTTGGGCGTGTGGGTGAGTTGCACTGTATTTCCTCTTGCGCTCCAGGGTCTGGGGGATAGAGAGCTGGACGCTGCGCATGGAGACATTGGTGGATGCTGTGGAGGATTGTGGAGGTGGTTTTCGCATGGGAGGTGCTTGGGCTGGGGTCCTGGGCAGGGGGCTGACTAGCAGAGGCAGCACATGACACATGGGAAGGAGCAGTGGTGTGCCCGGCCGGAGGTGAACGGCCTTGGTTCCATTGAGTGGGGTGTTTAGCATTCATGTGCCTGCGCATACTGTTGGCGGTTAAGCTTGTAGTGGTGGAACCCCTGCTGATCCTGGTGTGGCACAGGTTGCACACCACAGTCCGTCGGTCATCCGTTGTTTCTTTAAAGAACCTCCAGACTTCTGAAAATCTAGACCTTGCCACGGGAGCTTGACTACGTGAAACATTTGGCGCTGATGCACCAGCTCTGGCCCTGCCTCTCCGTCTGGCCCCACCACTGCCTCTTCCAACCTGTTCTCGTCGAAGACTTGCCTCTGTCTCAGAAGCACTGTGTTCACCCGGCCTATCAACCCAGCTTCGGTCTGTCACCTCATCATCCTCCGATCCGTCAGTCTGCTCCACCCTGGGACTTCCTGCCCTGACAACAACTTCACCACTGTCTGACAACCATGTCTCCTCATCGTCCGACACCTCTTTACACACTTCTTCCACTATGTCAACAATGTCATCATCACCCACAGACTGCGACCGATGGAAAACCTGGGCATCGGGAAAGAGCTCAGCATAAATCGGACAAGTGGTTTGTGACTCTGGGAAGGGTCCAGAAAACATTTCCTCAAAGTATGCCGGTTAAAATGCCAAATTTTCCTGGGAGGAAGCAGACTGGGGGGAAGGAGGCTGAGGTGGAGGAGCTGGAGGAGTGCTGATTTCGGTGACATGGGTGGACTGCGTGGAAGACTGACTGGTGGACAAATGGCTAGAAGCATTGTCCGCAATCCACGACATCACCTCTTCGCACTGTTCTGGCCTCAACAGTGCTCTAGCACGAGTCCCAGTATCTTGAGACATGAACCTAGGGAGTGTAGCTCTGCGGCGTTCCCCTGCTCCCTCATCAGCAGGTGGTGTCTCACCCCGCCCAGGACCACGGCCTCTGACCCCTGCAGTAGTTGGACGCCCACGCCCAACATTTTCAAAATTAAAGTGTAAACTGTAAATTTTTTTGTGTTTTTTTGTGTTTTTTTTTAACACAACAATCAGAAGAAATCACACAGCAACCACAAAAGATGATTATGATTGCTATGGCTAGTTTCTAACCTATACTGACAGCACACAACTGGATTTTGTGGCAGACTGTGCCTAATTCAATCATATTCCTAATAAATTGTCCCACTTAGGTGTTTGAGATGGATATGTGTGTCTCTAAGAGCTAAATAGAATGTTCGCAAGTCTCCCTGCAAATTCGTCACAATATGATATTAGCTGCACTACTAGTGCCAGCAAGGCCAGCCACAAGCAAATAATAATAAAAAAAATATATATAACGCTATTGTAGCCCTAAGAAAACCGGTTGGGTTCTTGTATAGCTAGTTTCTAACCTACACTGACAGCACACAACTGGATTTTGTGCTGTGACTGTGATGATGACTTTTAGTTTTGAAAAAAAAATAAGTAAAAAAAAAAAATCGTTAGACTGTGCCTAATTCAATCAAACCCCTAATAAATTGTCCGACTTAGGTGATTGAGATGGATATGTGTGTCACTAAGAGCTAAATAGAACGTTCGCAAGTCTCCCTGCAAATTCGTCACAATATGGTACTAGCTGCACTTCTAGTGCCAGGAAGCCCAGCCACAAGCAAAGAAAAAAAAAATATTCTAGCCCTAACAAGGGCTGTTGGGTTCTTGTAGATTCACTCCTGCCTAACAGTAAGCTAATATAACACCCTAACGCTATCCCTGCAGCAGCAGCAGCTCTTTCCCTAACGGCATCCAGACAGAGAATGATGCGAGCAGCGCGGGCAGGGGCTAGTCTATTCCAGGGTCACCTGATCAGGCCAGCCAACCACTGCTATCGACGTGTAAGTGTACCACGTCATGCTGGGTGGAGTGCAGAGTCTCCTGGCTTGTTATTGGCTCTGTTTCTGGCCGCCAAAAATCAAAATGGCGGAAGATGCCATTTTCTCGAGCTGGCGAAATATTTGTCCGAGCAATGAGCAGTTTCGAGTATGCTAATGCTTGAACGAGCATCAAGCTCGGACGAGTGTGTTCGCTCATCTCTAATCTCTAACCTCTGACTCCCCTCGGATCCCCAAACTAGGGACGACCGACTGCATTCTTTTTTATATCTTGCCATCTCTCTGCTTTATCCCCACAAGCTATATCTTCCCTAAATGATCCTACAACTGAAGAGGAAATTGCCCTTTTAATTAAGGACCTTCCGGTGTGGGGAGGGAAGGTAAATATTCTGGCCCAGAGGGCTTCTCCTTCTGTTACTACCGCACCTTTGCCCCTATCCTTATTCTTAGACTTAACACTCTCTTCAACTCATATCTCAATGGTAACCCCATTTCTGAAACTATGACCCATTCTTTCCTGACTCTCATTCCCAAGCCCGGGAAAGATCCCCTAGTTTGTAAAAATTATAGATCGATAGCTCTTTTGAATTGTGACCTTAAATTATTCACTAAAGTTCTGGTGTCACTACTTGTTCATAAGTACCAAGTGGGCTTCACCGCCTGTCAGCAAGGGGGAGATAACACCCATAGGGTCATAGACTTAGTGGACGCGACTGACTAAATAGGTGTTTTCCTCCTCCTTCTGGATGCGGTCTGGATGCGGAAAAGGCCTTTGATCGCCTTGGGTGGCCGTTTATGTTCTCCGCACTAGAGCATTATGGTCTTAGAGGGCCTTTCCTAACGGCGATCAGGGGCCTTTACAATACCCCCTTGGCTACTGTACGGCTCCCTCATGCGTTATCCTCTCCCTTTCCTTTGTTTAATGAGACCAGACAGGGATTCCCTTTATCCCCACCCTTCTTTTTGTGCTGAGCATATAGCCCCTAGCCTCATCCTGACATCAAGGGTCTTATGTAGCACAATAAAGCATTTATAATTTCACTCTTTGCCATCAATTCCCTTTTGGTGGAATTTGGTAGCCTTTCTGGATATATAGTCAATAATTCCAAAACAGATGCCATACCTATACGTTTCTCTCCAGGCCAGATTTCCCTACTTAAGGCTAACTTCCCTTTCCAGTGGTGTGAAGACACCAGACGTTACTTGGGATTCTGTTTATCTTCCTTTTATGGTTCACTATACAGGCATAATTTTGCCCACATGTATGCCAATATTCGCTCTCTACTAGCTAAATGGTCTCAGTTCCCCCTTTCACTGTTTGGCCGTATCTCGGCTGTTAAAATGATTATCCTCCCCAAACTAATCTACTTTTTTGAGACCCTTCCTGTCCCAGTCCCACTCAAAGACCTTTGTTTACTGCAAACCTCCATCCTAAAGTTTGTATGGGCCAATAAAAAACATAGGATTGCGAAACACTTTCTTCTCGCTCTGCAGACCAAAGGGTGCCTCTCACTTCCTGATTTGGTCCTTTACTATTGGGCCACCCACTGAAGTAGATTACCAGTATGGTCTATACTTCCTGCTTACTCAAGTGGATGAAGGTGGAAAAGCCATGACTGGCCCCGGCTCATTCTAATTCCTTGCTGTCGTGTGACCCTTACGCTCCCCCCTCCTCTGATCTTCTGGGCCCTATGGCCCTCACCAGGGACATCTGGGGTATGTACAGTAAGCATTTCCCCTTGACCTCCCCCAGGTCCGCAATGACTTCCTTCTTGTTTCATCCTAATCTGCCGGTTAGCCTGACTGCGGCTGGTTCTGTAGTCTGGCACCGTGCTGGATCATTGCGGATCTGGTGGACCCTGGCTCGGGAAACTGATTCCCTTCCTGGAACTCCAGTCTAAACACAATCTCCCTGCCTCGGCCCTTTTCCAGTACCTACACGTCCGCCGGAGTTCACCTTGCAAGTGCTTTGCTTGCGACACAAATGTAAATGTTAAATCCTGCGCTTAGTCCGAATACATTGGATCATCTGACAGCCAGCCCCTGATTTCTGTTGCGTGAAAACCGATGACCCAAAATCCGGTCGCGTGCGACACAATCCACAGCGCAGTCCCCAAAAAGTCGGGAAACCCAACGAAAATGCGGCCGCGGGACCCTATGCTCCTCTCTCTACTCATCTGATCCAGCCTCGATTCTTGCTCCTTTCGAGCATCTTTGTAAACCATACACCTCCACGGCCAGGCTCATCTCCTCTATATATGCTATCTTGACTCACCCTTCTCCCGACCAATTTCCTAGGTATTCCAACATGACTATATGGGACACATATTTAGCTGAAACTCTTTCCGACGGATGCTGGTCCCTAATATTGAACCGTGCTGCTAAAATGGCTTTGAGTGTGATTAACAGAGAAAACCAATAGAAAATTCTCATGCACTGGTACCATACCCCTCCTCCTTCATACTCTTAACTCTACCCTCCCGCATACTTGCTGGAGATGTGGTGGCCCTAATACTTCCACACTTCCCATTTTTTGGGACTGTCCCACGCTCACTCCTTTTTGGGTACATGTTCAACGAATCTTCCAACAGTTACTCTCCCTGGACCTTCCCTTCTGCCCCAAATCATATTTTCTAAATGTTTTCCCGCACCCTCTTAGGAAACACACCCTCATGCTAACTCTTAACATTCTCACTGCTGCCAGATGCCTCATCGCTAAACATTGGAGACAACCTTTCTCTCCTTCCAGGTATAAGTTTTATGCTTGTATCAAGGATGTTTGATCTATGGAATATCTGTCGACCACTCTTCAAAGTCAAGCGGCAAAATTTAATTTAGTATGGGATCCCTGGGACATGTATTGTCTCACTCACGATGCCCCTTGATATAAGCCTGCTCCTCCCTGATATCATTTTCTTTTTCTCATATACTCTCCTTTAAGGGGGTTCACCCCGAACACAGGAATTTCTATATTTTGTTAAATTTGTGTCCTACTGTTTGTGATCTCACCTGGCTCTTGACTTCAGCCTATTGTGTTACTTCATGGATAACCCTACCTACATGTATATCCTGTGGTTCTTATGTTATATAATATAAAATCTTTTCAATGAAAATACAATTTAAAAAAAAAATAAAATGTAGCCATCCCCACACAACAGCCAGAGCTTCTCTCTGTTTGTAAATAGCACTGTTCTGTCTTTGACAAGGCCTTGCATGCATACGAGATTGTAGAAATGCCATTATCAGACACCAGAGTGAGGATTGCACCAAGGCCTACTGGACTGGCATCCACAATAGGCTTTGTATATTTCAGAGGGTGAAAATAGGCCATAACCTGGTCAGTTGTCAGGTTGTCAGTTGTGTGAAAAGCTGTCTGATGTGCAATAGTCCATGACCAAGTAATATCTTTCTTTGTTAGTTGTTGCAGAGGTTCAGAAATAGTGGCCAGGTCAGGTATGAAATGTCTACAGTATGTGACTAGTCCAAGAAAACTGCAAACTACAGAAACATTTTGTGGCTGACTTGTTTATTTTATAGCAGCAACTTTTTCTGGAAAAAATAAAGCCAAAAAAACTTAACAACTTCTGGTTGAATTCAAATTTGTCTGAATTTAGGGTTAGTTTGTAGGTGTCCGGTCTTTGAAATACTTGCTCTAAGCGCTAGTCATGATGCTCCTGGGTGGTGCTAAATACTAAGATGTCATCACTAACATTGATGACTCTGTTTATTCCTGAAAGAACTTGGCTGATAATGTTTTGAAATTTTTCAGCAGCTGATGAAATTCCAAAGGTCAGCCTCTTGAACCTTTATAGCCCCATATGAGTACTAAACATGGTGATCCTGATTTGAAATCCATTTTAGAAAATACTTTTGCATGTGGATATTGGTGAGAATTTCATCAATGATAGGTGTGATGTGCCTCTCTCTCTGAATAGCCTGATTGGCATGTCGCATATCCACACATAATCTGAGTTTACCAGGCTTCTTTGGTTTAGGCGCAACAACAATTGGTGACACCCAGGGCGTTGGCCACTTTCAATAACATCTGCAGACTCTAAGCCTTGTATTTCTTGCTCCACCAGCTTGTGGACATGAAATGGGATGTGCCTATGTGGTTGTACTGTTGGCTGTACCGACTGATCAATGTGTAATTTTACTTCAAAGTCTTTCAGCTTGCCAAGTCCCTTTGCCCTTTAAAGACCTACGACGAAAATGCACGTCCAAGTCGGGTACACGTTCCGGCCCAGGGACGTGCATTTTCATCCTCCATTTAAATGGTCACCATGTGTTTACAACACTGTTACATCAGCTGTCATAGACAACCAAGTGTTACAGGAATCGGACCAGGGACCAATCGCAGTGCTCCCTGTCCGGCGATCGCTATGACGTCACACTGACCAGTAATAGCTGTATACTGTGAGAGAAGGCTAGAATACAGCTCTGCTTGCCTTGTTGCAGTGTGCCCCACAGAGTTCGAATTAACCCCTTAGTGTGCCCCCTCATATTCCCAAGCTCTTCCAATTAGTATCAGACTGATCCTGTCACTAAATATAATTTTGATTTCTCTTGTCAATGATTACATTAGTGTCCAGTAATACAGTGATTGCTCCTATCAGTGATCGGCGTTCATATAGTGTCCAGTAATACCGTGATTGCTCCTGTCAGTGACCTGCGTCTGTATAGTGTCCAGTAATACTGTGATTGCTCATGTCAGTGACCATCGTCCATATAGTGCCCAATAATACCATGATTGCTCTTGTCACTGAATAACATCCAGTAATAAAGTGATTGCTCCTGTCAGTCACCAGCGTCTGTATAGTGTCCAGTAATACTGTGATTGCTCCTGTCACTTTATAACATCCAGTAATACAGTGATTGCTCTAATAAGCCCCAAAGAGACTAGCGAAGGGGCTGAGGACTGTGGGGGGAGTTTCAGGGCTTCTAGGAGGCTCTTGGTGATTGGCCTTTTACCCCTCCCCCCTGGTCATCAGCACGGCAGTCGCCGCTCACAACATCCGTTCCCCCTCTCCCCTCTGCTCACCAGCGTGGCAGGCACCACTCTCCACTACCATCAACCCCCTCCCCCCCGCTCAGCAGCGCAGCAGCCACCACTCTCGTCGATCACCCCCTTCCTCCCTAGTCATCAGCGCGGCAGCCGCCGCTCACAGCGCCCATTACCCCCTCCCGCTCAGCAGCGGATGTCGCCTCTGAGTTCTCTTCACCAGGTCGCAGCCTCCATCATCGTCATGGAGGTCATCGCAGGTGATATGCAAGTCCCTCTTCATCTTGTTCAAGTGGCCTGGAGATGGCGCACTTGCACAGCAGTTTTCATCGCCAAGTTTTCACCGAAACCCACTGCGCATCCCCACACCATCTGTCCAAATGATCCAGACGGGCTTCTGCTCATCATCCAACCCAGCACAGAGCTTCACACAGCAGTTCGGATAGAAGGCGTTTCCCACATCTTCACGTAACATCCGCCCAAAGGTCATCTTCACAAGCCGCCCAAGACCAACGCAGATCTTACATCCAAGTTCAGCCGCAATCCCATCATTGCAACGCAGCTGCCACAGCTCATTCCCAATCTTCACGTCAAGAACCAGCCAAACAAGACAAGCCGCAATCCACACATCAAGACCTATCAGCTACCCTAGCGAAGACGTCATCCGGTGAGTTCAGTGGCCTCCCTTCGGGTACGGCCATTACCTCCTCACACAACACTTCGGATGTCATCACTTCTATTAAGTCACTTCTATCACAATTAGACAGTAGTCAGGATACTTTTGGGGGGTTAGCGAACCCAGCTAGTGCAGGGCAAGGTATAACATTTAGGGAATCTATGTTTTGTGGTGTAGCTCCCCCAGGCACATACGTCCCAGAGGATACAAAGGACAAAATTAGGAAGGGTGAGTA
This sequence comes from Engystomops pustulosus, assembly GCA_019512145.1. Lineage (NCBI taxonomy): Eukaryota > Metazoa > Chordata > Amphibia > Anura > Leptodactylidae > Engystomops > Engystomops pustulosus. The sequence continues at coordinate 215,173,201 of CM033644.1, forward strand.
TGTAGACTTATGGTCTCTCCTTAACGTCGATCACGTTACAGTCGATAAGCAGCAATCATATGAAAAAGGGTCCAACAAGAAGCTCAAAGTTTCCAAAATATTTAACAATTGGCTGAAGGCGTTTGTAGTTATCGGTTCAATCATAACGCAAAACTCTCCAGCCACCGCCCCAGACCTCTTCGTTTACATGCACACTATATTAAATGCATTTAAGCTCCATGGCGGGGCTGCCTGGTGGAGGTATGACGGAGAGTTTCCTCAGGGCCTTCCACTCAACCCTCACTTTGGTTGTGCTTCAAAAGCTACTGGTGTGTGGATCCAGTTAATCTTTGCACAGCGCTCCCAACGTCCTTTTCCTGGGTCCACCGCAGCTGGCCTCTGTGGTGCACAAACCCACCAGAGCATGTTGGCTCTATAATGAGGGCCACTGCAGATTTTTCGCTTCGTGCAAATTTAGGCACGAATGTTCCATCACCCTACCCCCAAACCGAGAACCCCAGTGAACGCCAAAAGGCTAAGTCACTGGCTAAAGTTAAACCCAAAGAATCGGGAGGCAAACCTTCTTGAAGAGGGTTTCTGTCACAGTTTTTTCATCCCTCACCAACCTTCCCCAGTTATATTAAAATTTAGCAATCTAATTTCGGTCAAGGAAAATCCTGCATTGGTGCTTGAAAAGGTTACAAAGGAAGTTTCATTGGGTAGGATGGCCGTCCCCTTTCAGGAACCCCTTTTACTAATCTTCGGATTTCACTGCTAGGTTTAGTTCCTAAAAAAGAGCTCGGTAAATTTGGGTTAATACATCACTTATCCTTTCCAAAAGGTACATCTGTTAACGATGCCATATCAAAGGAGGATGCGGCTGTTGCGTATGTTTCCTTTGATAGGGCTGTTGATTTGGTGCAACAGGCCAGCCCGGGCGCCTGGCTGGCAAAATCGGATATTGAATCTGCTTTTAGGTTACTTCCCGTACACCCAGCTTGCTTCCATCTTCTAGGCTGTTCTTTAGAGGGTAGCTATTTCTATTTCATCTTGTTCATCGGTCAGGGGGACTCCAACACGTGTTCCTACCTTCTACAGTCTTTCACATCTCTGATGGACTTTATCGGAGCACCCCTGTCTGTGGACAAGACCATTGGTCCACTTAACAAACTGTCCTTTCTGGGGATTGAGCTAGATTCCATTAGTATGTCCTTTAGGTTACCTGAGGACAAAGTTGCCCGCTTTCGCCAGGAGATTGATTGTTTTTTGAGTAAAAAGTAAGCCACGTTGCAACAGTTTCAGGTCCTACTGGGCCTGCTAAACTTTTCATGTAGGGTAATCCCCATGGGGCGGGCTTTCTCCTGCCGCCTCTCCCTGGCTACTAAAGGTACTACACACCCCACTCATTTCATTAGGATAACAAAACCCATGAAGGAGGACTTGCGGATTTGGTAAGTCTTCCTTCAGGAATCTAATGGAACAGGCATCCTCTAGGAGCCAGAGACCGACAATCACTCCTTGTCCTTAATTGTTTCGGCTTCAGCCAGTGATGGCTTTGCTGCCGTCTACGGCTCTAGTTGGTGTAAAGATTCCTGGTCTTCCTCATGGTTCCTTTCTGGTTTTATAAACTATCCCACCCTGTTGAAGCTCTTCACGTTAGTTATAGAAGTTGAATTGTGGGGTCCCTTCTTAGCAGATCACAGAATCACAGGTGGGTGGATAGAATCTCTGTAGTACAGGCGGTTAAAAGCCTTTCATCATCTTCATATCATGTGCTTGCCCTTATTCGACATCTGGTGCTCCTCTGTCTACAGCATAACATCTGGTTACAAGCTAGATACGTTCCTGAATCTTCGAACGACATGGCTAACGCCCTGTCTTGTTTGCAGTTTCAGATTTTCAGAGAGCTTCACGGATCAGCAGACGAGTCTGGGATAGGATGCCCCCAATACTTATGGAATCTGGCCCTGAACAGCTTGCGGGTCTGTTGAGGAACTCCATTTCAGCTTCCACATGGCGGAAATATGTTACCTCCTGGGAACAATGGTTTGCTCTCTTTCGGTTCCTTAACCTCGGAGAAATCAGTAATCCTACGTCAGTCTTTAGAATGGTTAGCTCAATTAAAATCACAAGGGGCTTCAATCCACAAAGCTAGGTCTAATTTAGCAGCCCTAACCTTTATTTTAAAGCTACATGAACTCCCTGATATTACCAAAACTTTCCTCTTTAAACAGTTATTAAACGGTTGGAAACATGAGAACTCTTCTCACGATTCCCGTAGGCCGGTTTCCCTTCCCTTGTTTAATCGCCGTATCGCTATTTTGGACGTATGTATGCCTTTGAGGTGTCACTATTTAAAGCAGATTTTCCATCGCCTTTTTCGCTGCCCTTCACATCGGTGAACTTTTACCCCCTAGTGCCACCAAACACGGTGGCTTCTCATAATTAGACGTCCTTACTACACCCTCCGCTATTAACCTTAGGGTGCGTCGGTCCAAAACAGACGTGTACGGCAGAGGCACTTGGTTAACGATTCGTCCCTTGGGCATGGCACCCTGTCCGGTGTCTTTGATCTTCAATTACTCCTTCTTATGTCCGTCGGGTGGTAATAATTTCCTTGTACACGAATCGGGGATCCCACTCACCCATTATCAATTTAACTCCGTTTATAAAAAATCCCTTCTCTACTTGGGCCTTAATCCAAAGGAATTTGGTACTCATTAATTTTGTATAGGGGCCGCCACAACGGGGCACTCTTGCGGGTTGAGTGACGATGCCATAAAAAAGCTAGGCAGATGGAAGTCGGACGGTTTTAAGTCCTATATTCGCCTGATCTTGACTCTCTGGTTTAACCCCTTAACGCTGTAGCCACTTTTCACTTTCCTGACACGGCCCATTTTTAAAAAATCTGACATGTGCCTATTTAAGTGGTTATAACTTTGGAACGCTTTAACAAGTCCAGTTGATTTTGAGATTGTTTTTTCGTGACACATTGTACTTCATGTTGGTTGAGAAATTTAAGCAATATGTTTAGTATTTATTTATGAAATAAAAAAATTGAACAATGTTCAAGCAAATTCAAAATTTTCTACTTTTTGGAAAGTTGGCCATATCACTAAAATAACCTGACTAACATTTTCCACATGTCTGTTTTAACTTGGAATTATTTTTCGAACATCTTTTCCTTTATTTAGGATGTTAGGAGGCTTATAACTTTAGGTGCAATTTTTCAGATTTTCACGAAAATCATCAAAACCTACTTTTGGAGGGTCAAATTAGTTAGAAGTAACTTTATAAGGCTCACATGACAGAAAACACCCACAAATGACAGCATTTTAGAAACTACACCCCTCAAAATATTCAAAACACCCTTTGGGAATGTGGGAATTTGGGAATTTTGTTAACCCTATGAGCGTTTCATAAGGGTAAATCCTTAGACGGTGAAAGTCACCGCAATGTAAGATCCACATTCAGCTGCCTAATAGAAATCCAACCCCTACTGAATTTTGCCACTTCAGCCTTTGCTATGGATATGTGCGCCACTAAGCGCAGAACACAGCGGTCGCAAGTCTCACTACAAATTGCTCAGAATTGGCAAGTACATGCACTGCAGAAACTAAAGCCACCAGCAGATCAACCAGAAATCAAATATATAGAACGCTACTGTAGGCTTCAAGAAGCTGTTTGTATTCTCCTATGGCTATTTTCTAGCCAAGTATCAAAGGAAGCACACTACTATGCCAGATGAGATGACACTGAGTTATTGCCTAATAGAAATCCAACCCCTACTGAATTTTCCCACTTCGGTCTTTGCTATGGATATGTGTGCCACTAAGAGCTAAACACAACGGTAGCAAGTCCCCCTGCTAATTCCTCACAAAATGGTAAAAGATGCAAATTAAAATAAAAAAAGTAGAACGTTATTGTAGCCCTAAGAAGGGCTGTTGGGTTCTTTGAGAATCACTCCTGCCTAACAGTAAGCTAATAGAACACCCTAACGCTTTCCCTGACCAGCAGCAGCTCTCTCCCTAGCGGCATCCAGAGACAGAATGATCCGAGCAGCGCGGCCAGCGGCTAGTCTATCCCAGGGTCACCTGATCTGGCCAGCCAACCACTGCTATCGACGTGTAAGGGTACCACGTCATGCTGGGTGGAGTGCAGAGTCTCCTGGCTTGTGATTGGCTCTGTTTCTGGCCGCCAAAAAGCAAAACGGCGGGAGCTGCCATTTTCTCGAGCGGGCGAAGTATTCGTCCGAGTAACGAGCAGTTTCGAGTACCCTAATGCTCGACCGAGCATCAAGCTCGGACGAGCATGTTCGCTCATCTCTAATACTAATATCAATGATGTGGTTATAGAAGAGCATCCAACTTAGGCTACATTCACACAACCGTGTGATTTCTCCAGTCCCGTATATACGTGACGTTTTTCATCCGTATGCAGCACGTATGTAACCCGTATTTTATAAGTCCCCATAGACTTCTAGGGCATACGGAACTGAAATACGGGAGAAAATAGGACATGCTCTATATTTTTATACGGCCAGTATACGGTACGGTATGCTCCAGTGTAAAAAACGTCAATATAAATGGTTGGACGTATTGTCCATTGAAATGAATGTGGCTGTATGTAACCCGTAAAAAAACGGTACGGATACGGACGTTTTCATACGTCCGTGTGAATGTAGTCTTAGTCATGGTATGAAGTAGAAAAGTGTCTTCAATATAGCCATTAGGCACAAACAGGATATCCTCCAGAAGATGGCTAAGCCTACACCATGTCAGCTGTCCATTGGTTGCTTTTGTCTGCCTTGTATAACTTGTGCTTGTTGTGGAGAGCAGGTTTTTAGTAGATTTTAAGTCAACTGGGTACCAATTCTTCTTCTTGAACACACCAGTCTGGTCACTCTGCAGAAGACGAATAACCAAAATCTTCAATTTTTACGCCTGTTTCTTTCGGGTTCCCAAAGTCTCTCTCTATATTGTTGGTCATGAACATCGACTCCCTAAACCGAAACGTTCTCTCTTTCCACGTATCTCATCTTCTCTACCAACAATTGGCCTACTTGTGCTCCCCTCTGCGCATTCCCTCAAAGTGCATTGTCCGACCGGAATGCACATCTGCCGTGGTTCACGAAGATCATGCGTCTGATATCCTGTGCACGCGTCGCTTCCCTGCTCAGGTCCGTCGGAGTGCACCTTCTTCTTCCCGGGGTATGTAAGTGCATTGACTTGCAACACAAATTGAATGTTAAATCCCGCGCCCAGTCCGAATCAGCCGGATCGTCCGACCCCCCCCCCCCCCCCCATTCTGAAAGCTGACTCCACTACGCCAAAATCTGATTGCGAGCAGCACAATCCCCTGCTTAATCCCTGTCAAAGCGGCGCAGAATGTAGATCCCTATGGCACATGAATGTTTTTTTCTCTGGTCAAAAATGTTTCATAGCAGATCATAGCAGCTATGATTGTTTTGGATTGGTGGTTAGTAGTGAAAAAAATCTTACAGCAGCAGAGTCCGTGGAGCGACACTTATTAGAAGATAAAAAAAGTTGGAATTGGTGAAGTCATTGAAAGGTCCCCTTCAAGTACTCTCCTACCACTGATTGCAATATGGTGCTCCACCAAGTTCAACAAGGTTGACTCTCACATTCGTAGTGGGGTCTACAAGGAGCTGCCCTGATGTCAAACAACTCCTTCCAGCTACAAATCAGGAAAATGGGTTTTCATGAACCACACATCCTCTGGACAACTATGAGAGATCGCAAAAACACTCAACAGTTGATGGGGCAACTCTCACCCGAAGGATAGCCGCTACTCTCCCATGCCCACAGCTCTCCCATATCCCTCTCCCTTATAAGCTGAAAGCTTCATGAACTTATTATTTTTTTTAAAGAAACATTGATCAGTGTGTTCATGAACAACGTAAGTGTGGAACTATTATGGTTATTCGTATACAATATATCACAACTCCCCTCAGTTGGGATATAAGATGACGCCAAATTACTATAACTATAAAAATTTTTCTTATAAATGGAGTTGTGTGACTGAAGAAATGTTACTTAAATTAAATCTACCATCTTCCTGCACTTGCCATAGGTTGCAGGAGCATAAGAGTCATTGGTTGTCTTGGGTACGGCAGATTCTAGTGTAAAGTAAGGCCATGCCATACATGGTTACTATGATGTGTTGCATAGCAGCCGCTCTGAGCTAAGCACGTGATATAACCTTTATCACATTTTATCATTTCTATTCTAACTTGAAAATGTTAAATAAAGTTAATGTATCTGCCATTGAATAAGCGGCTAGCCATTGACTATGCAAAGACCCCTGGAGCACCTTGTGCACAGGATAACAGCTCATATTCTGCACCGCCTATACATACTAAGGAGTTATGATCCTCTGTATAGAAAATAGTTCATAATTAGAGATGAGCGAACATGCTCGTCCGAGCTTGATGCTCGGTCGAGCATTAGCGTACTCGAAACTGCTCGTTGCTCGGACGAATACTTCGCCCGCTCGAGAAAATGGCAGCTCCCGCCGTTTTGCTTTTTGGCGGCCAGAAACAGAGCCAATCACAAGCCAGGAGACTCTGCACTCCACCCAGCATGACGTGGTACCCTTACACGTCGATAGCAGTGGTTGGCTGGCCAGGACCCTGGAATAGACTAGCCCCTGCCCGCGCTGCTCGGATCATTCTGTGTCTGGATGCCGCTAGGGAGAGAGCTGCTGCTGGTCAGGGAAAGCGTTAGGGTGTTCTATTAGAATAGTGTTAGGCAGGAGTGATTCTCCAAGAACCCAACAGCCCTTCTTAGGGCTACAATAACGTTATACTTTCTAATGCTCGACCGAGCATCAAGCTCGGACGAGCATGTTCGCTCATCTCTAATACTTACCCCTCCGGAGGGGTTCCCTGATATCCAAAGGAGAGCACAATTCAACCCATTCCCCACAATTTTTTACACTAGTAAGGGGAGTTTACTTTTTATCCTTAAAGGGATTTTCCACTTTTGTAGAAAATCCCAAGCAATTGGTGAGAAATTTATGAAAATTGACGAAAATGATACTTGCCCCTCTGGAGGACTTCCCTGATACCCACAGAAGCCATCCCCTCCCCATTGCTTCCGCTCCCCTTGGAGATGATTACTGAGGCCTCTGACTGGCACAGATGTACAGGGACAACGTATGTGATAACATCAGCGATGGCCGCCATTAGTAAAATCGTCGAGGAACAGACAGTCACCATCGGAATTGGAGAAGACGTCCGGAACTATAGAATCGTCGCCAAAATTCCGTGCGTTCAGGGTCTCTATCTCACAAATGTTAGAGGCGGTATAGACTGACCCCCTTTGTATGTCCACTGTTGCAGCCCAGCTGTTTCTATGCTTGACCGTTTTGTGTATGCAGCTCCTGTGCAGAGCAATGTGCCTCTTCCATATTAAACAGAATTTGGTTTTTATCACATTTCTAGCCCGTTTCAGACTTCTGCTCCGCTACAGGAAAATGCAATATTGTCTTGTGCTTAATAAGTACTTGTGCCGAGCCGTCTGGAGAGCAGATGAAATATTGGGCCCTGCGCGGCGGGGGTGTGGGGGGAGCGCCGGCTGCGGTTATTATGAACTCTCACTATTGTTTCATAAAGAGAACTATTAAGTATTCAAGGTGTTTGTCTCCGCCGCACGAAACACCATCGTTCTGAATATTGGAAATGATTTGCAAATTAGCTGCGAGCTTTGAAAAGGCAAAATAATGGAGAAAAAAAGTAACACTCAAGTTTCCAACCACTGATGGGAATTTCAAGTGTTCACAAACAGAGGGGAAGCAGAGGGGGTTCTGCTGAGATGTAGCAGAGGCTGAGTATGTCAAGTGCAGAAAAGCTGGGTGGAGGAGAGACAATGGAGTAAGGATGGAAGTAGTGTCTGTAGTCTCTATACACAGGGTCTGTATTGTCTGGTCTGGAGTCCGTATTGTATTGTCTGGTCTTGGGTCTGTAGTGTCTGGTCCTGGGTCTGTATTGTCTGGAGTCCTGTATTGGTCCCAAAAATTCTCAACCAGAGAGCGTAGTGGCCCCTCCGTAAATGGAATAATTGATGCCTGATGGCGTCCCAAAAATTGTTCAACCAGAGGGAGCGCGTGGGTGGCCCTGAGTATAAAAGGAATGATGAGTGCCTTATGTGGCAGTCCCAAAAAATGTTTTCAACTAGAGGAGCACGGTAGGGTGGCCTCCGTAAAATGGAATAGAATTGAGTGCCTGTAGTGGCAGTCCCAAAAATTTGTCAAACCAGTAGTAGCAGGTAGGTGGCCCCCAGTAAAATGAAATAGATTGGATGCCTGTATGTGGCTCCCAAAATTCTTCAAACCAGAGGAGCGTAGGTGGTGCCCTTCCAGTAAAATCGGAATAGATTGAGTGCCTGTTCTGTGGTCCCTCCAAAAATTGTTGAAACCAGAGGACCGGGTAGGTGGCCCGCCAGAAAAATGAATAGTTGAGTGCCTTATGTGGCACTCACAAAATTGTTTCAAACAGAGGACCGGTAGGTGGCCTCCAGAACATGTAAATGCATGAGTACTATAGCAAGAGTTTTGTTTTCTTTTACCGTGGGGCCCGTCAAAAATAGCCATTTCCTCTGCTTTACTGTACAAAGAGGAGGGAGAAGGAGAAATGAGGAGGAGGAGGAGAGTGGGATCAAATTATTCGGTTGAGCTTCCTTCACCTTGTGGAGTTGGAAATTCTGAGAAATCCAGCTTTATTATCATTTAATAGCGTCAGCCTGTCAGCCGCTGTCAGTCGACCGGCGTGTACGTTAGCGGTGATGAGCCACCAAGCTGCACTGAAAACACCTCGGACCCAGACGCTAGTGGCCAGGGCAGGCAAGAACTCCAAAGGCGGACAGCGCCAGTTCGTGCACACATGTCCAGCTTTGAAACCCAGTAGTTGGTAGGAGCTGTGATCATTTTAGGAACGATGGTATGGGTCAGTACGTACTCCTCACCATTTTCTGTAAAGAATCAGCCCCACTCTGCAGATTGGGACAGGTGACAGGTCCTTGCTGTGGGGTGACATAAAGCTGGCAAAAGCCCGTGTAAATCGTACCCTTGCAGTGGACGGCCAAGCCTGCCTGCTACGCCTATCTCGCCGCTACTTGTTACGCCAGAACTACGTCACTTGCCGCGTAGCGCTGGTCAGAAGCAAATACTGTTTCAGCTTTGCACCAGGGCCTGTGGTAATTCATGATGCTCTACACTCCTTTCTCCTGCAGGCATGAGAGTGGCAAGATTTTGCTTGTACCGTGGGCCAGGAAGAGGAACACCCAGTAAGCGGTGCTTGGAATAAATTCTTTTAACGCGAGGGTCACGGGATAGGCAAGCCTAGCACTGAAATCTGCCCTTTCGTCAGAGATACCACGCGTAAGAATCACTCCCTCACTGGCCCTGAGGCTGTCCTGTCCTCCTCTCTCCAACTCCTCCCAACTCTCTTCCTTCTGCCCTAGAACGCTGAACAGTGAGAGGACTCAACAATGGTCCCCTCTTGTGTCTGCGCCAAATCTCCTCATCTTCCTACCTCATCTCCTCCACCCTCCCCACCTCCCCGATATGCGCTGAGAAACAACCTCAGGGTGCTTTGGCTATCAACAAGGGAATATTCCCCGTCTCTGTGACGAGCGCAAAGCTTCCGACTTCATGCTGACAGAGAGTTTTTCAACAGGCCAAGCAGTCGGATGGTGAGAGCTGATGTATGGCGGCATCGCCACTGACCATCTGTGTTGACTCCTCAAATTATCAGAACCTGACAGATATCAGACATCCACGTCCCTCCTCATTGTAGACTGAGGAAGCTGACTGACCTGACTACCGTTCTGGTGGAAGTTGACATCTGGCAGTCTACAATCGCTCTGCGCTGCTGTAAACTCTGGATAACATGCTACAGTGTTGAATTCCACCTCGTGGCACGTCGCACAACAGTCGGTGAGCGGGCAGTTGGAGGCGGCGCTGCGATGCCCTGAGATGGCAGCATCTGGGCTGGACTTCCTGAACTGCGCACAATGCGGCGCACCTTCGTGAGCAAATCAGACGATTGGGGTATGTCTTGAGGAAGAACTCTGCACTATAGATTAACACATGGCCAGGCATGCACATGTTCATCTGCCGAGTTGCAGAGCCGCCACCAGGTTACGGCACGTTGTCACACACAACCATTCCCTGCTTGAGGTTCAGCGGTGCAGCCACAGATCAGTCTTGCGCCGTGATCCTGTAATAGCTCTTGGGCGTGTGCTTTGTCGGCCTAGGCTCAGCAGTTTGAGCACCGCCTCTGTCTTAGCGACGGCACTGCTGGTGTGCTAAGCTACGACTGATGGCGCCGTGCCACGGAAGGTAGTTCGGAGGAGGAGGTGGAGGAGGGGTGGAGGAGGAGAGGCATAAGTCAGGCTGAAACACCTGGACCGAGGTAGGCCCCGCAATCCTCGGCGTCGGCAGATATATGAGCACCCCAGGGTCAGACTCGGTCCAGCCCATCCCCAAGTTCCCATGTGCCGTCAGCGATATTAGTGGCCCTGCCCCGCAGCACTCGTCCAGTGTCCGTGGTCAGGTGGACCTGTCAGAAACGGCGTTGTCAGGGCACGGATGATGTTTGTCGACACGTGCGGTGCAGGGCTGGGACGGCACATCGGGAAAAGTAGTGGCGGCTGGGACCGAATACCGAGGGGCGGCCGCCGCCATGAGGTTGCGAAAGGCTCGGTCTCTACTAGCCTATAGGGCAGCATCTCCAGGCTAAGCAATCTGGAGATGTGCACATTAAGGATTGGGCGTGCGGGTGGGTTCACATATTTGCGTTTCCGCTCCGCGTATGGGGTATGGAAAGCTGAACGCTGGTGGATGCGTGGAGATCGTGGAGGCGACGATGGGGTTTTGTGGCAGGGGTCCTGGGCAGGGGGCTGACTAGCAGCTGACACAGGGGAAGGAGCAGTGGTGTGCACGCCGGAGGTGACGGGCTTGTTGGCCACTGAGTGGGGGTTGCCGTAGCATTCATATGCCTGCGCATCTGGTGGTAGTTAAGCTAGTAGTGGGTGGAACCCCTGCTGAGCCGCGGTTGGCAAATGTTGCAACACCACAGTCCGGCGGTATATCCGGTGTTTCCTTAAGAACCTCCCACACTTCTAAGATCTAGCCCTCGCCGCAAGAGCCCTCACCGACGGAGCTTCACTAGTTGACAGTGGCGCTGCAACCAGCTCTGGCCTGCTCTCCGTCTGGCCCCCCCCTGCCTCTTCCAACCTGTTCAGGTCGAGGACTCTCCTCTGTCTCAGAAGCACTGTGTTCACCGGCCTCTCAACCCAGCTTGGGTCTGTCACCTCATCATCCTCCGATCCCTCAGTCTGCCCCCCTCGGACTCCTGCCCTACACAATTCCCCATGTCTGACAAACCGTGTCTCCTCTTCGTCGGACACCTCTTTACACACTTCCATACGTCAAGAGAGGTCATCATACCCACAGACTTGATGGTGAAAACCTGGGCATCGGAAAATTGCTCAGCAGCACGGACAAGTGGGTTTGTGACTGTGGGAAGGGTCCAGAAAACAGTTCTCAGAGTAGCCGGTTTCAAATGGCAAATTTTCTGGGAGGGGGCAGACTGGGGGGGAGGAGGCTGAGGGCAGGAGCTGGAGGAGTGGGATTTCGGTGACATGGGTGGACTGCGTGGAAGACTGACTGGTGGGTGGACAAATGCTCGAAGCATTGTCACAAGCCAATCCACACGACCATCACCTGGTCGCACTGTTCTGGCCTCAACACAGTGCTCTACCACGAGTCCCAGTAACTTCAGACATGAACCTAGGGAGTGTAGCTCTGCGGCGTTCCCCTGCTCCCTCATCAGCAGGTGGTGTCTCACCCCGCCCAGGACCACGGCCCTCTGCCCCTGCAGTAGTGGACCCACGTCCCCCCACCCTCCCTCGTCCTCTACCCTAGCCCTGGGGTTTAAAATTTTTAAAATGAGAGTTATAACTTTTTTTTTTTTTTTACTTTTTTTTGTTTTTTTTTTGTGTTTTTTTGTGTTTTTTTTTTTTTTTTGTGTTTTTTGTTTTTTTTTTAGTTTTTAGAACCAAACAATCCTATCTATTGCTATGGCTATTTTCTAGCCAAGTATCAAAGGAAGCACACTACTATGCCAGATGAGATGACACTGAGTTAGTGCCTAATAGAAATCCAACCCCTACTGAATTTTCCCACTTCAGCCTTTGCTATGGATATGTGCGCCACTAAGCGCAGAACACAGCGGTCGCAAGTCTCACTACAAATTGCTCAGAGTGGCAAGTACATGCACTGCAGAACCTACAGCCACCAGCAGATCAACCAGAAATCAAATATATAGAACGCTCGTAGGCTTCAAGAAGCTATTTGTATTCTCCGTGGCTATTTTTCTAGCCAAGTATCAAAGGAAGCACACTACTATGCCAGATTGAGATGACACTGAGTTAGTGCCTAATAGAAATCCAACCCCTACTGAATTTTCCCACTTCGGCCTTTGCTATGGATATGTTGCGCCATAAGCGCAGAACACAGCGGTCGCAAGTCTCACACAAATTGCTCAGAATTGGCAAGTACATGCACTGCAGAAAACTACAGCCACAGCAGATCAACCAGAAATCAAATATATAGAACGCTACTGTAGGCTTCAAGAAGCTATTGTATTCTCCTATGGCTATTTTCTAGCCAAGTATCAAGGAAGCACACTACTATGCCAGATGAGATGACCTTGAGTTAGTGCCTAATAGAAATCCAACCCTACTGAATTTTCCCACTTCGCTTTTTGCTATGGATATGTGCGCCACTAAGCGCAGAACACAGCGGGTCGCCAAGTCCAATCCAAATTGCTCAGAATGGCAAGTACATGCACTGCAGAAACTAAACCACCAGCAGATCAACCAGAAATCAAATATATAGAACGCTAGTGTAGCGTTCAAAAGCTTTGTATTCTCCTATGGCTATTTCTAGCCAAGTACAAGAAGCACACTACTATGCCAGATGAGATGACACTGAGTTTTGCCTAATAGAAATCACACCCCTACTGAATTTCCCACTTCGGTCTTTGCTATGAATATGTGTGCCACTAGAGCTAAACACAACGGTAGCAATCCCCTGCTAATTCCTCACAATGGTAAAATGCAAATTAAAATAAAAAAGTAGAACGTTTTGTAGCCCTAAAAAGGCTGTTGGGTTCTTGAGATCACTCCTGCTAACAGTAAGCTAATAGAACACCCAATAACGCTTTCCTGACCAAGCAGCAGCTCTCTCCCTAGCGGCATCCAAGACAGAAATGATCCGAGCAGCGCGGCCAGCGGCTAGTCTATCCAGGGTCACCTGATCTGGCCAGCCAACCCACATGCTATCGACGTGTAAGGGTACCAACGTCATGCTGGGTGGAGTCAGAGTCTCCTGGCTTGTGATTGCTCTGTTTCGGCCGCCAAAAGCAAAACGGCGGAGCTGTGCCATTTTCTCGATTCGTGGCGAAGTATTCGTCCGAGAACGAGCAGTTTCGAGTACCCTAAGCTCGACCGAGCATCAAGCTCGGACGAGCAAGTTGTTCGCTCATCTCTAACACGTGATATTTTTTCTCTCCAAAAGTCATCCAGGCCCCTCTTGAACATGTACATAAGTCCGCCATAAACAACCTCCTGCGTAGAGGGTTCCATAGTCTCACCTGCTCTTACAGTAAAGAACCTTTGTCTATGGTGATGATAGAATGCCTCTCCTCTAGGCGTAAGGATGCCCCTTTGTCCTGGTCACAGGCCTAGGTATAAAAAGATCTTTGGAGAGATCCTTGTACTGTCCATTCATATTTTTGTCATTGTAATGAGGTCTCCTCTCAGTTGTCTTTTTTCTAAACTAAATAATCCCAAATTTTGTAATCTATCATGTATTCTAGCCCCCCCATCCCCTTATAATCTTAGTTACTCTCCCTCTGCACCCGTTCCAGTTCTATTATGTCTTTTTATACACTGGTGCCCAAAACTGTACACAATATTCCATGTGTGTGTCTGACCAGGATTTGTATAAGGGCAACTATGTCTTTATCATGAGAATCAATTCCTCTCTCTTGATACATCCATATTTTTGCTTTAGCAGCAGCACCGCCTGGCTCTGGTCACTAAGATTAGTTTACCATCCACTGATACCCCCAAAGTCCTTTTCAGCTCCAGTTTTTAACCAAGTAATGGACTGTTTAGAACATAATTTACTTTTTGTTTCCGTGGAACAACTTTACATTTATCTAAATTAAACCTCATCAACCATTTCTCTGCCCACTCATCTCAAGCTTCCACAATCCCTCTGTAATGCAAACTATCACCTCAGTATTTTATTCTTACACAGCTTAGGATCTCTGCAATATTTAAACTTGACTGTGTACACCACTACAAGTCATTAATAAAATATTAAAAGAGTTGCCCTCAATACTGAGCCCTGTGGCACTCCACTGGTAACGTTGACCCAATCTGAATGTGCCAATAATGAACGACCCTCTGTTTTCTATCATGAAGCCAATTACTAACCCAATACACAGATTTTCCCCTAGTCCCATTTTATGTACCAACCTTTTATGCAGCACAGTTTCAAATGCCTTTGAAAGTCCAGATACACAATATCCCCCCATCCCCCGCATCCCCCAGATCCAGTCTGAACTTACTTCCTTGTACAAGCCAATCAGTTTAGTCTGACAGGACGATCTCTCAAAAAGCCATGCTGATACTGGGTTTATACGGTTATGTACAGTGGATACACCAGGATAGCATCCTATACAAATGCTCCAAATTTTCCCCATCAAAAGTAAGACTCACAGGTCGTGTAGTTTCCAGGATCGCTTTTTGATCCTTTTTTGTATATCGGTACCCACATTTGCACCAGTCCTGTGGAACATAACCAGTCCTCAGTGAATCTATCTCAAATCTTAAAAAAACGGTCTGCCTATCAGGGTACATAGTTCATGTAGAACCCGGTTGTAGGACCATCTGGCCCCGGATTTATCTATTTTATGGTTTGTGGTGCCACCGTACCTCTTTCTAGGTTAAATTGTGACATTTCAAAGATAATTTACAATCATTCCTCATTGTGTCTCCACCAGGGGATTTTCCTGGTTAAAGACAGTCAGAAGGCGACATTCAGTAGACTGGCCCTTTCCTCATCTCCTTCCACCACGAACCTCCATGTTATTCCAAGAGGGCCCACACCTCAGTTTTTAGTTTCTTATCATTTAAACACTTGAAAAATAATTTGGGATTAATTTGCTCTCCTCGGCAATATTTCTCTCTGTATTTTTTTGCGGCATTATCTTCATTTTATAGCATTTATTTTTCTCTCTATAACCCTGTAATGCCTCATCGCTACCTTCACGTTTAGTACCTTAAACGCCTTATCTTTCTTACCTTAGGCTTTCCTACAGACTAGTTATCCACATTGTCTTTTTCCTGTTCCTCTAATGCTTTTTCCCATATTGTATGTGTTTCTCACCAGGTCTTTTTAGAATATTTGTGAAAAAGTCACATTTTCTGAGGGGGGCTTTTGTCTTTGAGAACATTGTCCCAGTTTATATGCCTATAGTCTTCCTTTAGTTGCTGAAAATTTGCCCTCCTGAAGTGGTTGCCTCCACATATTACTCTTAGTAAAGCGTAATCCAAATCAATATATTATGATCACGGTTACCCAGGTTCCCCCAACCTGTAATTTTGATACTCTGTCAGGTCTGTTGGTTAGGATAGGTCCAGCAGTGCCCCCCCCCTCTGCTGGCTCAGGACTAGTTCACAGGTATGTTCTTTTGTTTAAAAAAACCCGCTACCTTTGAGGACCTGCAGGTTTCCCTCTGCCCCCAGTCAATATCTGGATAATTGAAGTCCCTCATTATAGTACTTCACCATGCTTTGAAGCCCCGTCCATTTCACTTATCAACATTTCCTCTGTTCCCTATTACACTCACCGCCCACTTTATTAGGTCACCCCTGTCCCCAACTGCAACGCACGTTAACACTAAATTTCTAATCAGCCAATCACATGCGGCAACTCATTGCATTTAGGCATGTAGACATGGTCAAGACAATCTCCCTGCAGTTCAAAACTGAGCATCATATGGGGAAGAAAGGTGATTTGAGTGCCTTTGAACTGTCATGGTTGTTGGTGCCAGAAGGGCTGGTCTGAGTATTTCAGAAACTGCTGATCTACTGGGATTTTCACGCACAACCATCTCTAGAGTTTACAGAGAATGGTCCGAAAAAGAAAAACATCCATTGAGCGGCAGTTCTGTGGGCGGAAATGCCTTGTTGTTGCCAGAGGTAAGAAAGGCGACAGTGACCCAAATCGCCACCCTTACAACCAAGTTAGGCAAGAACTGCATCTCTGAACTCACAGTACGTCCAACTTTGAGGCAGATGGGCTACAGCAGCAAAGACCACACCGTGGTGCCACTCCTTTCAGCTAAGAACAGAAACTGAGGCTTCAATTTGCACAAGCTCATCGAAATTGGGCAGTAAGATGGAAAAACGTTGCCTGTCTGATGAGTCTCGATTTCTGCTGCGACATTCGGATGGTTAGGGTCAGAATTTGGTATCAACAACATGAAAGCATGGATCCATCCTGCCTTGTATCGGTTCAGCTGGTGGTGGTGGTGTCATGGTGTGGGGAATATTTTCTTTTGCACTCTTGGACCCCTTGGTACCATTGAGCATCGTTGCAACGCCACAGCCTACCGGAGTATTGTTGCTGACCATGTCCATCCCTTTTGACCACAATGTACCCAACATCTGATGGCTACTTTCACAGATAATGCCCCATGTCATAAAGCTGGAATCATCTCAACTGGTTTTTGAACATGACAATGACACTGTACTCAAATGGCCTCCACGTCACCAATCTCAATCCAATAGAGCATCTTTGGGTGTGGTGGAACGGAGTTCGCTTATGGATGTGCAGCCGACAAATCTGCGGCAACTGTGTGATGCCATCATGTCAATATGACCAAAATCTTTGAGGAATGTGTCCAGCACCTTGTTTGAATCTATGCCACGAAGAATTGAGGCAGTTCTGAAGGCAAAGGGGGTCCAACCCGTTACTAGCATGGTGTACCTATAAAGTGGCCGTGAGTGTATATTTGGAGCCTTATAACAACCCCATTAAAATTTTATTATTCTTTTCCCCCTTATCTCCACCCATAGGGTCCCCACATTTTCATTTGCGTCACCAATGTCATCATCTCGCAGACAGCTTGAAGCCGATTTCACTATAAAACAACAACTCCTCCCTCTTTTATCTATACGATCATTTCTAAAAGAGACTATAACCATCTATAGTACAGCCCAGTACTAACTACTGTCCAGCCATGTCTCGCTGATACCCACTATATCATATTTGCGCTCCAACATTAAGAGTTCCAGTTCCTCCATTTTGTTTGCGAGGCTTCTGGCATTTGTGTGCATACACTTTATATGGTTTTTCCTCATTCCCTTTCCCTATTACAGGAGTAGTCACATCTGCACTTCAGTTGTATATTCAATATATTCAGACACCAACTAGAATTTAAAGGGCTTTTCAACCACATTGTTTACAGGCTGTCAATATCATATTGGTGCAAGGCAAATCTTGGCATCTCTGCACTTAATTGAGGGTTTCTTGTCACTTTCTAATTGTTTGTCAGTCCTAAATCAGAATATATGTAGCATATTAGCACAGCCCCAGTGATCACCTGACTGAAGTGCATTGACACCTTTCATTATTTTTACTGACCCACATTGGAATGCCACACAGGTAGTAGTAGTAGTAGTAGTAATGGTTTGATGGTTATGGTAACTTTCTGACATTTGCACAATGAAGGGTTCCCTTTTGACAAAAGCAACTGACCTGATACTTCGACTTATCCCATAAATAGGCCATAAATATGTTATTTTATTAAACCACTAAATGGGAAACCAATTAAAATAATATACTGATTAAAAGTACATGTGAGATGAGTACATTACGTAACTATGTCATCATGGATCACTAATCATTTTGCAGAAAGAAAGTGTTCTTCAATTCCTTCATCCATTTGTGATTGTCTAGAGTAGGCCAATGAGATTACCAATGAGATCTCACATATACATAAGATCAAGAATAAGAGGTTGATTTTGAGGCCATCATTCAATTTCATTTTTGGCCAACATACAGCAATAATTCAAGTTCTATATCTTCATATATTTTGGAAAGATAAATCAATATGCAATTCCTATTTTGTAAGCATTTAAAAGCTTTTTTAAACCTTAGTTTATAGCAATTACCTAGTTTGTCCTTTTTGTGCCAAATAAAATGTACTACAGACAAAAATTAATAAAAAAAAATACTGGCATCTAAATCATACAGGTACATCAAAAAAAAAACTAAAATGGGCACTAACCATCAGATTCTGAGCAACAGAAGCAATTCATATATGAGAAACCTAACTAGAAACAACAGTCATGACATCTGCTCTGTGCCGATCAAAACAGGTCATCCCTGGAATAAGTTCAGGTACTTCCATCCGTCTCCAATCTCGTATAATGCATAATCAAGATCTTCATTTGGAGTGGCAGGACAACGCAAACAAGGACTAGAAAGAAAAACAAAACCATATATTATGTCATTGTTTTACAATGACTTTTACTAGAGATGAGCGATATACTCGTCCGAGTATACTGCTCGGTCGAGTTTAGCATACTCGGACCGGCCTCGTTCTCGGACGAGTATCTCGCCGGCTCGAGATCGAGCAGTAAATTAATAAAATAAATTGAATAAAAGTATTTTTATTGTAAAAAAAAAATATTACACATGTTTGCAGATGTTTTACTTGTAAGAACCATTGAAATACACTATTCTTCACTTTCCAGGTGTTCGCGCGTGTCTCCCGCTAGGTTCGGAGATGTTCCGGAACATCTGGAATGTGAAGAATATTTTTCTTTCAATGTGTTCTGCACTTAAATGGTCCTGTATTCACTGATTTTAATGTTTTAAATTATATTCTTCACTTTGCAGCTGTGCGCGCGTATCTCCGAACCTATCGGAGACACGCGCGCACACCTGCAATGTGAAGAATAGAATTAAAATATTAAAAACAGTGAAAACACGAACATTTAAGTGCAGAACACATTTAAATAACACTATTCTTCACATTGCTGATGTGCGCGCACATCTCCGACATATCGGAAGACACGCGCTAACATCTGCAAAGTGAAGAATAGAATTAAACATTAAACCAGTGAATAACGGGACCATTTGTGCAGAACACATTGAAAGAACACTATCTTCACATTCCAGATGTTCGTGCACATCTCCTAACTTAGCGGGAGACACGCGCGAACACCTGCAAGTGAAGAATAGTGTTATTTCAATGTTTGTCTTACGAGTAAAACATCTGCAAACATCTGAATTTTTTTTTTTGCCACTGTTCTTTACTGTTCAGTTTATTTAAAAAATGCTCGGGTCTCCCATTGACTTCAATGGGGCTCGTTATTCGAGATGAGCACTCGAGCATCTGAAAAGTTCGTCTCGAATAACGAGCACCCGACATTTTAGTGCTCGCTTTATCTCTACTTATTACTTGTCAGAGAAATTCATAAAAACAATGTGCTTCTTACCTTGAAAAGTAAAGCTGAGAGCAAGCAGCAATCTGTTCTTTTCCCAACATCTGATGTCAATATATATCTACAAAAATATACAAAACACAAAAGTTAGACAACATAGACACAGGGGCCATATTTATCAGGACCTCTGCACACCGCCAGTGGTGCAGAGGCCCTGAATAATCGCAAATGCTAGCTATTGCTAGCTTTTGCGATATAATAGGGGATACCAACCCCAAAAGGGTAATGCTGGAAAAAGCATCTCATCCTGCAAAACAAATGCTGTCACATGGCCCCAATAACGAAAAAGCTATATTTTTAGAGACTACAAAAGGGGACAATGAGCAGGGCGCTCCTTCCCTTCTGCGCCTCGCTATGCGCCCATAAACAAATAACGGCCACATATGGACGGTCTCTGTACTTGGGAGACAATGCATAACAAATTAAAATGGGTTTTCTCTTTTTATCTTTTGGAAATGTGTACATTTTAGAGCTAAATGAACGTATAAGTGAGAAAATTTTACCATTTAAATTTCACCTCCATTTTGATTTAACCCTGGAACGCATATTGGGGGCCTTTTATGCTTACATTTTTGTTATTATCTGCAATATTATTTTAGTTTGAATCTTGAAACTCCAGGTATTCCTCAAGTATGTCATTGTTGATAATATTCAGTTGTTCATATAATTTTTTTTCATAGGCATTATGGTGTAACAATTAGAGATGAGCGAGCACTAAAATGCTTGGGTGCTCGTTATTCGAGACGAACTTTTCCAGATGCTCGAGTGCTCATCTCGAATAACGAGCCCCATTGAAGTCAATGGGAGACCCGAGCATTTTTTTAATAAAACTGAACAGTAAAAGAACAGTGTGATCTGTACCTCGCCTTTTTCTACTTTAAGTGTTTGTCACCATTCTCTAAAATTGCTAATCTGCCACAGACGTTACTTGACCTTACTCCGTCTGCGCTTTCACCTACATTACCAAATTAAGCTTAGGAGAAGAACCCCCCCTGAACGGCCCTGTATAAGGGGAAAGAGGAAAGCCAGCGAGTTGGTGGAATCAGAGCCAAGAGCTCTACTTAATGATGGCGTATGATCATCAGGATTTAGGGGTATATGGAGAGCTAACTGCCGATTCCATGTGAAACCCCTGTATTTCGAAATGTCCTCGCTTATTCAGATTTAACTGTAAATCTGCTATGAACTGTCGTCTGCTACAATGCAAAACTGATCCAAGTGTTCTTATCCTGTGAGGGGATGTGAGTGGTTTTGCCGAAATAGCGCTTTAAGAACGCAATGCAAGAAATTTTAGGGGTCTATAATTTTTAATTTTTAATACCCCTCTAGAAAATCAAGCGTCCTAAACCCGACAAACAACGAGAGACATGTACAAAGTACATGCACAATGTCCCGACTAAGTAAATGGGCCCGCTAAACTTCGGATTTTAGCGATATATGAAGTGCATGGAGGAAATTAAAAAATGCATATGAGAGTTTCAAAATGCGCACATTGCAAATTGACAATTTAGTGACATGAACCATGAAACAGGCAGCAATAAAAGATAACACCCCCCTGGGGTTATGAAAACGTCGACAATAGATCCATTAAGTAACTCAAATTAGAGTCCCTGTTCACTCAGATAGGGCCCATAAACCTCTTATTAAAAATGCTTATATTCCCTATTTTGTTCGTGTTACTACACCCTGCCTTTTGTCTCCAATGCACACATGATGTGTTAAAACTTTTGGAATAAATGATACGTTATAATGATGAAATGAAGCATCAGGATAATATCCACATAAATCACTCTGTTGACATCTCTAGGGTACACATTATTCCATCTTTGAACTAAAGAGGTTAAGCATTTTATTTGGCTGTGTGTGCACTAAATCCCCCCTATAGTGCAATTTTGCATTTTATATGTTAGAGCGGCTTTCAAATGCTGGTGTCGGGCCCTTAATGAACGCTCAACATGTCTGTGCTCTTAATTCTGGCAAGAGCTAGCTCCCCAGACGGCATAAGCAATGGAATCTAAAGATTCCGTGAGAATTTCTCTCCTCCCGGCGGGATTTGGGGTTTGTTTGCTGGCTGCCGTCATTGCTGCTAAAATGTCTCGGTAAGTATTGAAAAAAAACTTCTTGATTTATTTTTATTTATCACGTAATGTTTAGTGCCCAGAGGGAGCAATAAAAGCTTCTCCTGGTACATACTGAGAAAATAAATCTTACAATATAGGACGGGAAAACTTCTCCTTAGCAGCAGATATTTTGTGCTGTAAAATGCAGGACCCTACATATAGCGACACCATACATTTACCCATAATTTCCTTAAGGACACAGGTTTTTTTTCGCTCATTCTCGCTCTCCACCTAAAAAAATCCATAACTTTTCAATTTCCATGTACAGACCTGTGTGAGGCTTATTTTGTGCGTAACAAATTTTACTTTCCTTTGATGTTATTTATTATTCCATGCCGTATACTGGGAAGCGGAAAAAATTCCAAATGTGAAAAATTGAAAAAAAATGCATGTGCCACAACGTTCTTGTGGGGCTCAGTTTTTCGACCTTTCACTCTGCCTCCAAATAACCACCTCAGCTTTTTATCTTTGGTTTCGTGTCGATTGCGGTGATACCAAATTTATACAGGTTTTATTGCGTTTTAATGCATTTTCAAAAATTAACGAATGTTACGAAAAAATTGCCATCATCTACGCTAATAACCTTTTTATATCTTTGGTGTACAAGCTGTGTGAGGAGCCGTTTTTTGCTAAGTGAGCCGCGTTTCATTGCTACCATTTTGAGGACTTTGCAACCTTTTGATCACTTTTTATTACATTTTTAATGTCATGTATAAAGGTGTAAAAGTCGGTTTCGGACATTTCAAGTTTTTATTTTTTGATATATCGGGTATTTTGTGTCGCGGCGATACCTATTGTGTTTGTGATTTTTACTGTTTATCATGTTTTATATCAGTTCTTTGGAAAGGAAGGGAGTGATTTGAATTTTTATATATTTTTATATTTTTTACATTTTTTAAACTTTTTTTCTTTTTTTTCCACATTTCTTAGACCCTCTAGGGTACCTTAACCCTAATGGTCTGATAGTTTCTACCATATACTGCAATGCTACAGTATTGCAGTATATGGCGTTTTGCATATGATTCATTACAATGAGCCACTGGCTCATTGTAACAATCTGCAGGAACCATGTTTGGGTGAGCGGCGATCGAAGAACATGCTGCCATGTGGCGCCATGTTTTAAGTGCCGACTGCGACTTTGCCGGCGCAGAGAAAAGGTTAGCACCCGCGATCGGTGCAGCAATATGCAGCAAAGCCCATCTCTGTTATGAAGAGGGCTCAGCTCGTGAGCCCTCTTCATACATTCTTCATAGCTCTTGGCTGCGATATATCCGCCGCGAGCGTGTGAAGCGGTTAATAAAAAACCACATTATATTGTAATAGGAAGACTATGTTTGTTTTTTTTTTGTCGGAAATCTATGGGCCTCTTTTATCAGAAGTGTCTGAGAGCAAAACTGTTCTAGTTGCTCACTGTTCTTATCACACCTCCACGGCAAGTGTTCAGTGGGCCTTGCTGTTGTGGGCAGTGGGCCGGGTGGGCATGCCCAACACTAGTTGCATTAGCTGGCGCACTGGCATAAGTGCAATTAGAAGGGTAGACCATCAGATAAATTCCCCATATACTTCAGCATATTCTATGAGCAAAAAAACCCCAGAATCCTCTTGGCTGTGAATATTGACAATTTTGCAGTCTACTTTAAGGTCTTTCTTTTATTGGTTGCTGCCTCATGTCCCAGTTTTTAATTTTCACTACTTATATAGGTCCACTCATTGGGGATATTTATCACGAGCGCCAGCGTATGATCGCCCCGCCGCTGCAAATCGCAGCCCGACATCAGAGGCTTCTGCCTCTGATTGTATCGGGCTGCCAGCAGTGCAGCATTTAACCTATGTTATGAAAGTCGCCGTCAGCAGCGATGCGCAGCGCGGGACAGTAACGCCCCCCGCACTGGCCCACTCCCGTCCGGCCGCGCCCCCCGCTCGCCACCGCGCCCCCCCACCTTCACGCCCCCTGGCGCGAAGGTGGCGGATTGGGGAAAATAATCGCAAAGCTACAATAAGCTAGCATTTGCGATTATTCAGGGCCTCGCACACCACTGGCGGTGTGCAGAGGTCCTGATAAATATGCCCCTGTGTCTATTTTGTCTAACTTTTGTGGTTTTGTATATTTTTGTTAGATATATTGAATCAGATGTTGGGAAAAGAACAGATTGCTGCTTGCTCTCAGCTTTACTTTTCAAGGTAAGAAGCACATTTGTTTTAATGAATTTCTCTGACAAGTATAAGTAGAGATAAGCGAGCACTAAAATGCTCGGGTGCTCGTTATTCAGACGACCTTTTCCAGATGCTCGAGTTGCTCATCTCGAATAACGAGCCCCATTGAAGTCAATGGGAGACCCGAGCATTTTTAAATAAACTGAACAGTAAAAGAACAGTGCAAAAAAAAAAAATTCAGATGTTTGCAGATGTTTTACTCGTAAGAACACATTGAAATAACACTATTCTTCACTTGCAGTGTTCCGCGCGTGTCTCCCGCTAAGTTAGGAGATGTGCACGAACATCTGGAATGTGAAGAATAGTGTTCTTTCAATGTGTTCTGCACTTAAATGGTCCTGTATCATGTTTCACTGTTTTTAATGTTTTAATTCTATTCTTTCACTTTGCCGAGAAGGCGGGAGCTGCCATTTTCTCGAGCGGGCGAAGTATTCGTCCGAGTAACGAGCAGTTTCGAGTACCCTAATGCTCGACCGAGCATCAAGCTCGGACGAGCATGTTCGCTCATCTCTAATACTAAGCAGTTTGAACAATAGAGCACTTTAGGTTTTATGAATGCATCCTGTTCTGTCTTGTCTGGTCTGGAGTCCTAATTGTAGTTGTCGGGTCGTGGGTCTGTAGTGTCCCTGCTATGAGGTCTTGATTGTCTGGCCTGGAGTCCTATTGTATTGTCTGAAGTCTGTATTGTTTGGTCTGGGGTCTGTGGTAGCTGGTCTGGGGTCTGTATTGTCTGCTATGAGGTCTGTATTGTTTGGTCTGGGGTCTGTAGTGTATGGTCTTGGGTCTGTATTGTCTGCTATAAGGTCTGTATTGTTTGGTCTGGGGTCTGTATTGTCTGCTATAAGGTCTGTATTGTTTGGTCTGGGGTCTGTATTGTCTGCTATAAGGTCTGTATTGTTTGGTCTGGGGTCTGTATTGGATGGTCTGGGGTCTGTATTGTCTTCTATAATGTCTGATTGTCTGGTCTGGGTCTGTATTGGATGGTTTGGGGTCTGTATTGACTTCTATAATGTCTGAATTGTCTGGTCTGGGGTCTGTAGCGTCTGGTCTTGGGTCAGTAGTGCCTGCTCTGGGGTCTGTAGTGTCTGGTCTTGAGTCTGTAGTAGCTGGTCTGGGGTCTGTAGTGTCTGGTCTTGGGTCTGTAGTAGCTGGTCTGGGGTCTATATTGTCTGCTATGAGGTCTGTATTGTTTGGTCTGTGGTCTGTTGGCTGGTCTGGTGGTCTGTATTGTCTTCAATAATGTCTGAATTGTCTGGTCTGGGTCTGTACCGTCTGGTCTTGGTCAGTAGTGTCTGGTCTGGGTCTGTAGTGTCTGTCTTGTATCTGTAGTAGCTGGTCTGGGTTGTATTGTCTACTATGAGGTCTGTATTGTTTGGTCTGGGGTTCGTATTGGCTGGTCTGGGGTCTGTATTGTCTTCTATAATGTCTGAATTGTCTGGGTTGGGGTCTGTACCGTCTGGTCTTGGGTCAGTAGTGTCTGGTCTGGGGTCTGTAGTGTCTGGTCTTGTATCTGTAGTAGCTGGTCTGGGGTCTGTATTGTCTACTATGAGGTCTGTATTGTTTGGTTTGGGGTCTGTATTGGCTGGTCTGGGGTCTGTATTGTCTTCTATAATGTTCTGAATTGTCGGTCTGGGATCTGTAGCGTCTGCTCTTGGGTCAGTAGTGTCTGGTCTGGGGTCTGTATGTCTGGGTCTTGTATCTGTAGTAGCTGGTCTGGGGTCTGTATTGTCTGCTATGAGGTCTGTATTGTTTTGCCTTGGGTCTGTATTGTCTGGTCTGGGATTCAAAATTAACTTGTAGGGGGTCCGTATTGTTTCACCGGAAGTCTGTATTGATGGTCTGGGTTTGTGTTGTCTGATCTGAGATCGGTATTGTCTGGTCTGGGTTAAATATGTGGTCGGGCTTCTGTATTGGCTGGACTTGTCTGTTATTGTGGTATGAGGTCTGTACATTGTCCTGGGTGTTGTTTTTGTCTGGTCTGGGGTCTAGATTGTGCTGAGCTGGGGTATGGTTGTCTGGTATGGGTCCTTTATTGTCTGGTCTGGGTTATATTGTTGGTATAAGTCTATTGTCTGGTCTGGAGTATGTATTATCTGAGCTGGGTCTGTATGTGCTGGTTTGGGGTCTCTATTGTCTGTTGGGGGTCTCCATTGTCGGTATGAGGTTTTTTATTGTCTGGTCTGATGTTTGCTGTGTATGGGGCTGTTTTAGGTGCTCTGAGATCATGAGATCACATCTTGGATCTATACTATGGGGTGGCGGTTTCATCTCTGTATTAATGTTCGCGGTCTGGGGTTTTTTTTATTAATTGACTTGTATAAGGATCATCCAGACCCTATGGGTTCTATAAAGTTTGTGTTCCCTAAATCTGGGTCCTAGGATCTACAACCTCTCAATGAGAATATCCCAGTATGATCCTGCCCCCCAAACTACCCAGAGCCCAGACAGGGCAGTTCCTGACTATGTGGCACTAGGACTAGGCCCCATTGGAGGAACCCCTCAATATACATACATAATGCCTCCAACACCTGCAGTGGCGGTATGACTCCATCTGACTCCATTACGTTGTTATATCAAAGCCTATGGCGGGATCAATTTCATGGGATGAGGACATTCCAGCGCTCCCCCCTGTCCGGACTGGCTCTGTGGCTTGTAGTTTGGGGTGTTGATGATCCGACAACTGTGCGCGTTAATCCCGTCATTTGTCTAAAATACCGCTATTTAGTACATCACCGCACAGGTTTTTTAGATCTGTTACCATATAGCCATATGGTCAGTTCAGCCATTGATTATGAGCTGCTGAGGAATTACAGGCTCTGATTAATGTCTATAGAGGGGGGGGGGGGGGGTCTCTTATAAGTGATGCATGTGATGTCTAATATGACAAATTACTCACTTGGTTTATTTTCTGGAACAGTTTCGGAATGACCGAGCTACAATGAAAAGAGTACGAGATTTTAATTTAGATACGTTTTTGATCATCCTGAGCCCCTGGTTCAATGAACAGATGCTAGATCCACAGAGCACACTTTTTGTATAAATGCTTAAAGTATATCTACCACCAGGATGAAGACTGTATGCAAATGGCCGAAGGGGCCCCAGGCTTTTATTACACCCTATGGAGCATGGAGCCCCTAAGCTCATTTGCATACAGCCCTCATCTGTTGGTAGATGCCCTTTAACATTAGAGCAGTTCCCATCTGCAGCTCCCTGATAACTATTATAATGACTGATCTCCCATGATGAAAAAAGGTACAATAGATTCAATTTAGCTACATTTCCCTCATCCTGAGCCCCTGGTTCATGAACAGAATGCGAGCTGCACAGTGCAAACTGACACTGTTGCAGGTTTTGTATATGCTAACATGAGAGCAGTTCAGTGGCGCTTCACTAAAATAGTACAATACAGAGATTATAATTAGCTTCATTTCTGCTCATCCTGATCCATCTGGTTCATGAACGCATGAACAGAATGCTAGATCCCCAATTACACGACATTGATACAATGAATAAAAAAACACGGCGGCAGGTTTTTCAATAGATGTAAAGCCATAAACAGCAGCTCCAGTAGCGCTCCCTCCAAATCCATTGATAATAACTGATCTACAATGACTAAAATAAGTACATAGATTTCAATTTAGGTAAATTTCTGCTCATCCTGTGCTACCTGGTTCATGAACAGAATGATAGATCCACAGAGCACATGACACTTTTGCAGGTTTGTATAAATGCTAACATGTAGAACCAGTTCCAGTAGCAGCTCCACTGTATCCATTGTAATGACTGTTCCAACGTGAAATAAGTACAAACAGATTTCAATTTAGCTACATTTCTGTTCATCCTGATCTTTCTGGTTCATGAACAGAATGATAGATCCTCATTGCACACTGACATCTGTCAATTTTGTATAAATGTAAAGCATGAGGAGCAGTTCCAGTGGCCAGCTCCACTAAAGAAGTACAATAGATTTCAATTAATACACTTTCCTGCTCATCCTGATCCATCTGGTCATGAAACGCATGAACAGAATGCTAGATCCCCAATGTACACTGACATCAATACAAAGAATAAAACATTAAACACAAGGGGGCAGGTTTTTATATAGATGTAAGCATAAAGAGCATTCCAGTAGCAGCTCCTTAAATCCATTGTAATGAACTGATCTCCAACAATGAAACTAAGTACAACAGATTTCAATTTAGCTACATTTCTGTTCACCCTGACTCTCCGGTTTCATAACAGAAGGCTAGATTCCACAGTGCACGCTGATACTTTTCCAGAATTTTTCAAATGCTTAACATATAGAGCAGTCCAGTAGCACTCCACTGATGTCCTTGTAATGGCTGATCAACAATTATGAAAATATGTAACAAATTCAATTAGCTACATTTCAGCTCATCCTGAGCTACCTGGTAATAAACAGAATGATAGAGCCACAGACACACTGACACTTAGTCCTTATATCCACTAAATAAGTACAACAGATTTCAATTTAGCTATATTTCTGTTCATCTGTTCTTTCTGGTTCTGGACCAGAATGACAGATCCACAGTATACATTGACACTGCAGATTTTGTATAAATGCTTAAGATGTAGAGCGGCTCCATAGCACTCCACTGTATCCATTGTAATGACTGATCTCAATCACTAAAATAAATACCAATACACTTAACAGAATACTAGATCCCCATGCGCACTGACACCAAAAAAAAAAAAAAAATTGAAAACCCCACACAGGGGGCAGGTTTTTTCTATAATGTGGAACATGTTGAGCAGTTCCAGCAGCAACTCCCTGTTTGAGCACTCTACAATGATAAAAAAAGTACAAATAGACTTAGCTATCCTGCTCATCCTGATACCTCCTGGGTTCCTTAACACATAAGCATAATATTAGAACCCAGTAAATACAACACGAATAAATTAATTTTAACCTATAGATGTAGAATGTACAGGCAACTCCAGTAGCAGCTCTCAAAACCTTTGCATTGACTGAACACAACGATGTCAACAGATTTCAAGTTAGCTACATTTTTATTCATCCAGTTACTCCTGGTTCATGAAAATGGAATTCTAAATCACTATTGTCAACAGAAAACACCCACAGGGGGCAGGTTTTCTATAAATATAGACCATGAGAGCAGGTCCAGTAGCAGCTCCTGGTATCCGATTGCTAAGGAAAAGGAAGACTTATGCACATTTATCACGTTTGTTTGCCAAAAACAGGTGTTTAAGCAGCGATTTTTGCCAATTCCCGAATTGTAACTTACCCCCGTACACCAGGTGGGCGTGGAGGGGGCGGTGCTTCCCTGCTCCTGTGCACTGCCTATAGCAGATAGCCGGCGTAGAACAGCTCCTGACAATAAGCGCCAGACTATGATCAATGTGTTCCGTTGATGAACCAGGTGGATCGGGATGAACAAATCTCAGAAAACCCTTTTAAAGGTTTTAAACCATGCTTTGAAATGATAAAAGAATATTATTACAAAAATACCCTACGGATTCTGGAAACGGCTCCAGCGCTGACCTTTGACCCCTCAACATCGGGCCATCTATTACTAATGGATGGGAACTACAAACTGGGTTTTCGAAAATGGACCTCGCATATATAAAATGATATTAGATTTGTAGCCCCGCCCTGATGTATTTATCCAATATATGATAAACTTTGTGTCCCTCTAGTATCACACATGTAAACGGGATTGTAGTCCGCACTGGGGGGTGTGGGGGGGGGACTGATTAGTGGATTTAGTGTATAGCGATACTATGGCCAAATACAGTCTGAATGTATATAGCCGGGCAGTGGAAACGTGTGTATGAGGGGGATCACTACATACGGATATAGATTTCAGGGACATAAAGTATTGTCCGCTATGTATCGACCACGTTCATATTATATCTGGTGGTTAGGTCGGGTCATCCGCCTCTTAAGTAATACAACCAACAGAATTTCATGTTAAAGGGAACTTCTCGACCCCCAAGATCCCCCCCACCCCAACCCCGGACTTGTCTGTTTCAGTAATTTTATTAATCCTCATGAAAAAAAAAATCCCTTGTAGGTTGTGATGTCCTCTATTATTCCTTCTAGAAATGTATCCTTAAATTTTGTTAAGGGAATGTCCCCACTCCCAGATCACCACACAAATGAAGTCAGCATTGTGTAGGGGATTTCATTAGCACCAAGAAAATATCTTTCCTGTTTTTTAAAACTCTGTCTACTTGGAGAAAATTCAGTTTTTAACTTTATGCAAATGATCTGCTTGGTGCATGGGGGGGCGGAGCTTGATCATTGTAGTGCAACGTTTTTAATTCTTCTATGCCCCATTTGGCACGATGTCAAGCCTTGTGCTCAGGGGTAGTGATGGGTGTAAGGGGCGGCATAGAGAAGAGGAACAGGGAGGCACCAGTAGTCAAGCCCCACTCAATGCACAGAAGAGAAGATAATTTGCATAAGACTCAAACATAGCCGGGAAGGGGGAGGTTAATTGGGGATTGTGGGGCAGTATTGTGGTGCAGCACTGAAATAGTGTTGCAAATACAGTCAGAAATTGCACCTATTTCCCCCCTTACACCACCTCCATGCAAGTGGGCACAGAAGGTTATGAAGCGGCGTCCTGACCAGGGAGTGGCCAAGTTTCTGCAGCAGGAACATACGAACCGCCCTTTGGTATACATATACATATTTATGTACAATGAACACTCTCCAAGACCACCCGAAAAAAGACATTTGTTTATTTTTTTGGGCGGTCACTATCTATATTAATATTATCATTATTATAATTATGTTATTATTATGTCACTTTCTATATCTGTCTAGATTCAAAAATAAAACGAAACATAAATAGATCAAAATCAGTATCAAAACACAACACATGTCCTGGTATTCCAGGTCAGCGCAGGCGTCCGGATGTTTCCTGCTACACATGTACATGGGGAGGAAATGACATTTCTACAATACCCGGAAGAGAAGAAGGCGAAGTACACTGGGAAATGTCTAGAAATAAAGGAAAAAGAAATGTATTTCAAACATGTGAAAGAGTTAAAATTGACTGATTAAAATTATATGATAGATATAAAGATAATAGATCGATATGAGATAGATAATAATGTCGAGATATATTATAATAGATATAGAATCTAGCTAGATAGATAGATAGAATAGATAGATAGATGATGATATAATCATAGATATGATGTAGATAGATAGAATAGATGTTCGCCTCTCCCACGTCAGATCTCGTCTACTGCTACTCTGACTGTCGTCTGGTCGCTGTCTCGTGTCTCTCCTCGTTGCGCTGTCGTGCTCGTCGTAGCTGCTCGTCTGCCTCTGTGTCGTGTGTCGCTTGCGATTTCGCTCGCGCTCTCGAGTCTCTGGTCGCTCTCTGCTGCTTCGCTGCTCTCGTGCTGCTCGTCGCTCGGCTCGCTCGTCTGCTCCTGCACGTGCTCGCTGTCTGGTTGTGCGCTAGCTCGCTCGTCCTCGTTCGTCGTCGATCGTAGAGCTGCCTAGCGCTCGTCTAGGGACGTAGATATCGGAGATAGATAGATAAATTTATACAGATCATTGGACATCGGAAGTTGCATGGATCATCCTAACTAAAACATAAGGAACATTTGGGTGTTTTCCGCAGCGCACATGATACATCCTGCAGCCTGTACACGGATACTGTGATGTCTCAGACTAGGCAACCATAAATCTACTAGCTCTCGCTATAGATAAACCAGCTACAATATGTTTTACGACAATAAAGACAGTATCAGAGATTTTTGCCTTTTTTCATTAATTAGATAGAAGATAGATAGATAAGATGATGATAGAGTAGATAGATAGATAGATAGATAGATGATGAGAGATAGTAGATAGATAGATATAGATAGATAGATAGATATGAGATAGATGTTTCCGCCCTCCATGTTTCTCCAGCCTGTGGTGTCTCCTAGTTAGCAAGAAAAAGTGCACATTCAACATTTACCCCCCAAAATGCAAAAATCAGAAAAGCTTAGCAAAAAAATTATATTCCCCCTCTTCTCCCAAATCTGTCCCTCGCTTGTCTCCTGGAGACCCCGCACTGGTGGTACTATGGGTCTGTATATTGGGTCGCCCATTCCTCACACATTACCCAGGTGTGTAAGTGATCTGACTACATTGCGCCGCACACGCAGCGGTGAACAGTCTACCATGAACACGTGCGGCTCCTGCGGGCACAGCGGTGGGTCTTCCTCCATCAGGGCAGCGCTATTATATTATCCATCACAAGAATAGAAAGATACAATGTCCCCTGCTCTATAACTATGTAGATAACAGACATGGGGGGTCCGGAGGACGCAGCGGCCTCCCCTCCCCCGGACACATTCATCAACGTATATACAATCTATTCTCTCTTTTTCTTTTGATATTGTAGTACATGGTAAACATTATGAAGATTCCTGCTCTCCGGCTCTTGCCAGTACAAAACAGCGGTGATAAAAGCTTGCGGATGTACAGTGCGGAGGGCATGGGAAAATCTACAGAACAAGTTCAAGGCAGACACAGAACCGAAAAGGTCCCACAAGCATATAATGGGCGCTCTGGGTTGTATGGCTCCTCCTGCTCTATAACATGCTGCCTGCAGATAGGACACAATATACAATCTGCTCAGCTCCTTCTGCTTATAACATGCTGCCTGCAGATAGGACAGAATATCAATTTGCTTCAGCTCATCGGCTCTATACATGCTGCCTGCATATAGGACAACTATGTACACTCTGCCAGCTCCTCCCTGCTCTGATAACATGCTGCCTGAGATAGGACACTATGTACAATCTGCTCAGCCTCCTGCACTATAACACGCTCCCTGCAGATAGGACTCTATGTACAATCTGCTCAGCTCCTCCTGCTCTATAACATGCTGCCTGAGATAGGACAGAATATACAATTTGCTCA
Organism: Engystomops pustulosus; assembly: GCA_019512145.1. Taxonomy (NCBI): domain Eukaryota; kingdom Metazoa; phylum Chordata; class Amphibia; order Anura; family Leptodactylidae; genus Engystomops; species Engystomops pustulosus. The sequence continues at coordinate 215,206,047 of CM033644.1, forward strand.
GCTCATCCTGCTCTAAATGCTGCCTGAGCAAGGAACAACACTATGGGCCACATTATCACTTGTTTTTTCTGTTGTTTTTTGCGCCTTTTCGTTTAGGCGCACGTTTTTTGCGCCATTTTTGCGAATAAACGTCAAATAGCCGCGCAGCAAAAATAACCATCTTCCCTCATCTATCGTTCAATTCCAGATGTTTGCTGCGCCTAATGATATTCATCACGTGCGACTTTGCATTTAGCGCAAAAACGGGGCAAAACACTCCAGCCCGAAGGTGGCGTTATCTGAGAAGAAAGCACTGAGCCCCTTTGCAGAAGCTCATTTCTAGCCACGAGCTCACCAGACACTGGAACATATATAGATACATTAGATACACTGCAGACACTGGAACATATAATAGATACATAGATACACTGCACACTAAGAACATATAATAGATACATTAGATACATTCAGACACTGGAACATATAATAGATACATTAGATACATTACAGACAGGAGCGCACTCTATTTACAGTTCATCACCTTCTATTTACAAACATTCTGCAGAATCCTGAGCTCAAAGCAAGAGCAGAGAAGTTTGCACAGTTTGCGAAGCTTGCAGATACTAATACAAGTGTCCCCATGTATTATGCACAGTGCTGAGGGGGTTACTGTGCAGAATTACAGGGTGCAGCAGGAGAACCAGCACTGGGGATCCCTCCAGGAGAAGAAGCCCCGCTGAGGAGGTCACGGGTGCTGGGTGTCACCACCTGGGTGCTGCTGTGAGTGTTATCTTCATTCTGGGCTGTGGGGAGAAGCAGAGAGGAGCTTGTAGCAGGATCACAGTAAGTGCCCGAATCTAACATTGCGCCTAAATGCGCCTAAACTGGTGTTAAAGTAAAGTGATATAAGAGGCAGAAAATATACTTATCACAGATGGTTGTAGCTTGTGATAATTCTGGCAAAACAGTGCGCCAGAATTTAGGCGCAATACTACACTTAGGCGCACAAAGTGATAAATGTGGCCCTATGTACAATCTGCTCAGCTCCTCCTGCCTCTATACAATGCTGGCCTAAGATAGGACACATGTACAATTGCCTCAGCTCCTCCTGCTCTATAACATGATGGCCTGCAGATAGGACACTAGGTACAATCTGCTCAGCTCCTCCTGCTCTATAACATGCTGCCTGCAGATAGGACACTATTTACAATCTGCTCGCTCCTCCTGTCATAACTGATACCTGCAGATAGGACACTATGTATAATCTGCTCAGCTCCTCCTACTCTATAACATGGATACCTGCAGATAGGCCACTAGTATAATCTGCATAGCTCCTCTGCTCTATTACCTGCTGCCTGCAGATAAGATACTATGTAAATCTGCATAGCTCCTCCTGCTCTATAACATCTGCCTGCAGATAGGACACTATGTAACATCATGCTCAGCTCCCCTGCTCTAATAGGCTGCTTGTAGATAGGACACTATGTACAATCTGCTCAGCTCCCCCTGCTCTATAACATGCTGCCTGCAGATAGGACACTATGTACAAGGCTGCAGAGGCCAGAGCTTTTTATAGTTAAATATATATGAGTGACACTGTCCATGAGTTCTGCTAGATATCCCATGAAAAAACGGTTAAAGGATCCCCTGTTCGAGGGGTTTTGGGACCTTAGACCAACACACTTAGTAAAGTAAAAATCATGGAATTTAGCTCCGCCCTGGGGTCTGCCCTTTAACTCTGGAAACACCCACTTTTTATTGGGATTCACACAAACTCCACCCCATTTTTGGGCAATGAAGAAGAATAAAAAAGGAGAGTACTATAAATTTAGGGCTATGTGCATGTACCTATTGCTATGGCTTGGGATTTCCTTGGGAGACAACCATTAAGTCCATGCCTTTCGTTCCGCTGGGTCAACCCTTATCAAGAGCATTTACAACTATCCACTACTGGATTATGGTTGGTCCAACTAAGGTTCTGACCTTCACCGATTATAGAAATGGGTGTCCATGACTTACACGTACTTGCTATCTCCAGTTCTTTGCAAGGTGGGAGGCTTTTTTGGTGACCAATGGACCTTGGTCTATACCACTTTGAAGACCACAACTTCTAATTTGTGCGTACTACACCCACAGTCAATCCCGTTTTTTTCAGACACTACTTTTTGGAATGTGAGAGGCTAGCCTGGGCAAATGAAATTTTTTTTTTTTTGGGGGGGGGGGGTATGGCCATTTGGTCTCAACCGCACTCCTTTGAGACTACACACTGCCTTTTTGCATATACTACAAACCTTTGTGTTACTCAGGCACATCAATCCTTTTTTAGACTCCGTTGGAAGCTATCCGTCCCATTTTGTTCTGGGTGACCCCTATTGGGGACATTCACCAGGTTGGGTTGGATTTGGTCACTCTTCCGGACTCGAACGGCTTCCTCTTTATTCGGGGAGCCTGACGAACCGTCCTGGGCAGCAACAAATATTGGATAGGAGGAGTTGAAATGATCAGGTCTGTAGTGTCTGGTCCTGGGTCTGTATTGTCTGGTCTGGAGTCCATATTGTATTGTCTGGTCTTGGGTCTGTAGTGTCTGCTATGAGGTCTGTATTGTCTGGCCTGGAGTCCATATTGTATTGTCTGAAGTCTGTATTGTTTGGTCTGGGGTCTGTGGTAGCTGGTCTGGGGTCTGTATTGTCTGCTATGAGGTCTGTATTGTTTGGTCTGGGGTCTGTAGTGTCTGGTCTTGGGTTTTGCCCCCCCCCCCCCCCCCCACCCCCCCCCCCCCCCCCCCCCGATTGTCTGCTATAAGGTCTGTATTGTTTGGTCTGGGGTCTGTATTGTCTGCTATAAGGTCTGTATTGTTTGGTCTGGGGTCTGTATTGGATGGTCTGGGGTCTGTATTGTCTTCTATAATGTCTGAATTGTCTGGTCTGGGGTCTGTATTGGATGGTTTGGGGTCTGTATTGACTTCTATAATGTCTGAATTGTCTGGTCTGGGGTCTGTAGCGTCTGGTCTTGGGTCAGTAGTGCCTGCTCTGGGGTCTGTAGTGTCTGGTCTTGAGTCTGTAGTAGCTGGTCTGGGGTCTGTAGTGTCTGGTCTGTGTCTGTATGTAGCTGGTTCTGGGTCTATATGTCTGCTATGAGGTCTGTTGTTTGGTCTGGGGTCTGTATGGCTGGTCTGGGGTCTGTATTGTCTTCAATAATGTCTGAATTGTCTGGTCTGGGGTCGTACCGTCTGGTCTTGGGTCAGTAGTGTCTGGTCTGGGGTCTGTAGTGTCTGGTCTTGTATCTGTAGTAGCTGGTCTGGGGTCTGTATTGTCTACTATGAGGTCTGTATTGTTTGGTCTGGGGTCTGTATTGGCTGGTCTGGGGTCTGTATTGTCTCTATAATGTCTGAATTGTCTGGGTTGGGGTCTGTACCGTCTGGTCTTGGGTCAGTAGTGTCTGGTCTGGGGTCTGTAGTGTCTGGTCTTGTATCTGTAGTAGCTGGTCTGGGGTCTGTATTGTCTACTATGAGGTCTGTATTGTTTGGTTGGTGGTGGGACCCGGTCCATACTTCCTGTTTTGGTGGCCTCCATGTCCATACGTGGAACAGTGATGGTCACTAATAGGATTGTCAATAAAAGTGATGAGCCAAGAATTGCCAAAAAAGGGTGGGGGGGGGGGTGCCCCAAATATTGGTGGGACCTTGGTGGGACCAGGTCATGCTTCCTGTTTTGGTGGCCTCCATGTCCATACATGGAACAGTGTGGTCACCAGTAGGATTGTCAATAAATTGATGAGGCAAGAATTGCAAAAAGAAAAGGTTGGGGGGGGCGGGCAAACATTGGTGGGACCAGGTCCTACTTTCTGTTTTGGTGGCCCTCATGTCCATATATGGAACAGTGATGGTACACAGTAGGATTATCAAAAAGTGATGAGCCAAGAATTGCCAAAAGAAGGTTGGGGGAGCCCCAAACATTGGTGGGAACAGGTCCTACTTCCTGTTTTGGTGGCCTCCATGTCCATAATGGAACAGTGTGGTCACCAGTAGGATTGTCATAAAAGTGATGAGCCAAGAATTGCCAAAAGAAAAGGTTGGGGGGGGGGGGGCAAACATTGGTGGGACCAGGTCCTACTTTGTTTGGTGGCCTCCATGTCCATATATGGAACAGTGATGGTCACCAGTAGGATTATCAAAAGTGATGAGCCAAGAATTGCCAAAAAGAAGGTTGGGGGAGCCCAAACATGGGGGGACCTTGGTGGGACCAGGTCCTACTTCCTGTTTTGGTGGCCTCCATGTCCATACATGGAACAGTGATGGTCACCAGTAAGATTGTCAATAAAAGTGATGAGCCAAGAATGCCAAAAAGAAAGTTGGGGGGGGGGGGCAAACATTGGTGGGACCAGGTCCTACTTTCTGTTTTGGTGGCCTCCATGTCCAATATGGAACAGTGATGGTCACCAGTAGGATTATCAAAAAGGATGAGCCAAGAATTGCCAAAAAGAGTGGGGGAGCCCCAAACATTGGTGGGAAGAGGTCCTACTTCCTGTTTTGGTGGCTCCACTGTCCATTCATGGAACAGGGATGGTCACCAGTAGGATTGTCAATAAAGTGATGAGCCAGGAATTGCCAAAAAGAAGGTTGGGGGAGCCCCAAACATGGTGGGACCTTGGTGGGAACCGGCCTACTTCCGTTTTGGTGGCCTCCATGCCATACGTGGAACAGTGATGGTCATATATAGGATTGTCAATAAAAGTGGAGCCAAGAATTGCCAAAAATAGGTTGGGGGGGAGGGTGCCCAAATATGGTGGGACCTTGGTGGGACCAGGTCATGCTCTGTTTTGGTGGCCTCCATGTCCATACATGGAACAGGATGGTCACCAGTAGGATTGCATAATAAAGTGATGAGCCAAGAATTGCCAAAAAGAAAAGTTGGGGGGGGCAAACAGTGTTGGACCAGGTCCTACTTCTGTTTGGTGGCCTCCATGTCCATATATGGAACAGTGATGGTCACCAGTAGGATTATCAAAAAGTGATGAGCCAAGAATTGCCAAAAAGAAGGTTGGGGGAGCCCCAAACCTTGGTGGGAAAGGTCCTACTTGTGTTTGGTGGCCTCCATGTCCATAAATGGAAAGTGAGGTCACCAGTAGGATTGTCAATAAAAGTGATGAGCCAGGAATTGCCAAAAAGAAGGTTGGGGGAGCCCCAAACATTGGTGGGACCTTGGTGGGACCAGGTCCTATTCCTGTTTGGTGGGCCTCCATGTCCATACGTGGAACAGTGATTGTCACCAGTAGATGTCATTAAAAGTGATGAGCCAAAAATTGCCAAAGAGAAGGTTGGGGGGGCTTTCCCCAAATTTGGTGGGACATTGGTGGGACCAGATGCAGCTCGGGGAACCAATGAGGAGTGACATCTTTCCTATCTCTCCCTAGTGTATAGTCTTCTCCTCCTTCTGTTCTAGTGGGAGACAGATGAATGAATATCTAGAAGAGGAGATGAAGGAGATCAGACCTGATGGGACTGTGTGTTATAGTCTAGCATTAGGGGGCTTCTAAGTTTAATTTGGGCCCACAAAATGTCACGATGCCCTGAGTTATCATACAGAATAGCATGTATTAGACTGATGTCTATTCAAGGTAGATCTTGAAGATATATAAGATCTGGATATGGTTGTCCTCATAACATCAGGCCTCACAATGTTTGTTCGGCACCTACAAATAGTATTATAAATAGAAGGTAGAATGGTAGGTACAAGGGTGAACCTAAACTATACTTTCCTAAGGAAAACTATAGAACAGCACTACCTTTTGGATGGGGCAATCCAACAGTAATAATCAGGTTATATTTTTAGTAATGGGCTCTCCACATAGTGTCTTACAAGTGATATACTATTTTTAAGTGTCATTGTTCTGCTTTCTAGCAGTTTACTAGACCCTGATTCGCCCCCATCTTTTTGCAGGTGGTGCGCCTGAGGCCAGATGCTCAACTCGCCTCATAGATGGTGCTCCCTGGGTAGGTAGGTTGCTCAGTTACAGATTTTGTATGGACACGAGGGACTTTACATTACACCTCTGTTTCTCATTCTGTGTGGAACCAGGGCATAAGATTAACCTAACCTCTACATGTATGTGAATGAAGATGCAAGAAAACAAGACATAGACATAACGGATTGAAAAAGTGATATTTATGTTCTGAAAAAGATCAGCTTTTACCATAAAAGCGCCACCCTTATACATAGACTATTTCAGGTACTACAGTTCAGATCTACATTCCTAAATAGGTGTATACTGTAATACCTGACAACTCCTGTGTGAAGAATACAATTGCTTGAGAAAAATCTGACTTTACTTTCTGTAGCCTTAAAGGGGATATCTGGTGGTGGTGGAGAGGCATTAAGATATGTGATGATGCCCTCTGAAATTTCAGTCTTGATGCTTACATGGAGCCCCTAGTCCCTACTTTTGGCTCCGCCTCACAGGAAATGCCTGCTCAACCAATTACAGGCGGAGCGGTTGCCTGAGCAATATGTTCCAGGAAGGTGAGATAAGTTCTGCTTTAGTTTAGTCTTTGATCTTCTTTGATTTTTAAAGGGATTTTCTTATGAAGCAAGTTAGTGATCCGTTCTAGTGATCAGTGAGACGCTACCGATCTGTGGATCGGCCTAAAGTGCAGATTGGTGGGGTCAATGATCACTAGAACGGAGGTCCGATGAGGTCCGATGTACTCATCGCACCCCTGTAGCATCACTGAGATGGCCGAAGCAGTACGGCACTCGGCAATCTCCGTCAGCTCCATAGGATCAACGGGACGCCCGGCCATGCGCGACCGCCTGCTCCGGCCATCTTGCCGGTGCTACTCCTTTAAAAGAAACCTACCACTATGGATCTACCTATTAAGATAGATCCGGTGGTAGGTGTATATCTCGTATGTAAAGATAGCCCTTTTAGGGCTAATCTTTACTCCCCTATCTTTCTAATCTTTAATCAGGGTAATATGCAATTTTCTAAAGAGGCTACTGGGGCGTGGAGTAGCCGGAGCTGAGGCTACATGGTGCAGCTACTCCTTGCCCCAGTAGCCCTTTGATCCTTACCCAGACACCTTCAGCGCACATCTACAAGGATCTGCACAACACTTGTCCACAAAGCCAGAGTTCTGCGTTCTTAAGAGGTAGATCCATAGTGGTAGGTTCCCTTTAAAGCAGAACTCCACTCCACAGATTCCTCAGTTTTAGAACCAGTCCCGGATCACATTCCCACATATCTGAGGCTCCATCTAGCAACAAACGTTAAAAATCACCCGTGCCTTGAAACATATGTTGCTTTCTTGAGTTGATGTATCTGAAAAGCTAATATTTGCATAAATATAATCTGTGAAATCCGCAGTGCGCTAATAAGCCGCGTTAGCGAATTTATAAAATGTCCTCCGCTGCGGCGTAAAACACACAGACGACAAAATGTACAATTACTACAACAAAGAAGAATCTGAGATGAGCCGGAAAGTGATACCGCGCCGATCACAAACATCCGGACTGGTACACTAATGTTTCATCCTATACAGCGGAGACGTAACTAGGCTTACCTAGTTTTCTAACAAGGCAGCTTAGATACAGCAGCTGTGCTCTATGTATGGTGGAAGCCTATATAATGGCAGCTTAGATACAGCAGCTCAGCTCTATGTAAGGTGGATGTCATATAATGGCGGCTGCTTAGTACAGCAGCTCAGCTCTATGTAAGGTGGATGACTATATAATGGCAGCTTAGATACAGCAGATCAGCTCTATGTAAGGTGGGTGTCTATATAATGGCAGCTTAGATACAGCAGATCAGCTCTATGTAAGGTGGATGTCTATATAACGGCAGCTTAGATACAGCAGCTCAGCTCTGTGTAAGGTGGATGCCTATATAATGGCAGCTTAGATACAGCAGCTCAGCTCTATGTAAGGTGGATGTCAATAATGGCGGCTTAGATACAGCAGCTCAGCTCTATGTAAGGGGATGACTATATAATGGCAGCTTAGATACAGCAGCTCAGCTCTTATAAGGTGGATTGTATATATATAGCAGCTTAGATACAGCAGTCGCATTATGCAAGGTGGGTGCCCATATAATGGCAGCTTACATACAGCAGATCAACTGTAGGGTTGAAGGATTTACAATGCCTAAATGTGAGATGTCAAATGAGATACATTTTTGTAGATCAGGTTGTGGTCTCTCTCGCTTTTGTCGCAATTGTGACCACTGTGACCTAACTATTTATTACCCTCTACTAACCCACAACCACCCCCTAGAGATTACTGATAAAGGTTTCCTAATGCTGTATAAGGCCTCATGCAGAAGCTTTACACCTTCTATGTGTGTCTAGATCATTCCAGAACACAGTCCAGTCTTTGTCTGGACTCAAAGGGGAAATATTTATCAGGACCTGAATAATCGCAAATGCTAGCTTATTGCTAGCTTTTGCGATTATTTGCCCCGATCCGCCACCTTCACACCAGTGGGTGTGAGGGCGTGAAGGGGGGGGGGGGGCACGGCCGGCCGAGCGGGGGGCGGCGGACGGGAGTGGGCGCGCGGGGCATTGCTGTCCCCGCGCTCTGGGCGCCAGACTGCTGTGCGGGCTGAGCGGTGCGGACTGTTCGATACGTGAAAAGTCGCCGGCTACGTCTGATGTATCGGGCGCGAATGCACGTTTGGCAAACACTGACTTGGACAATACTGGGGCAGATTTACTTACCAGGTTCATTCGCGGATCCAGCGGCTCGTTCTGTGGGGAGGTTCGGGTCCGGCTGGGATTCCTCCGACGTCCAGCAGGTGTCGCTTCTGCGCTGAAGTTCGTTGGAGTGCACTGAAGTTCACCAAGCTAGGCCGAGTGCAGGCAAGCGCGTGTCCAGCGACACTTTTTTTAAAAAATGCGGTGGTGGTTTTTCCGAACCCATCGGGTTTTCGTACTCCACGCCCCCCCTCCATTTCCGTCGGTGCATGCCGGCGCCGATGCACCACAATCCGATCTCGTGCGCCAAAATCTCGGGCATACAGGGAAAATCGGCGTTTAAACAGAAAAATTTGCGTAACCCGCCGGAAAACGTGATTCGGGGCCCTTAGTAAATGACCCCCATTTACGTAATTTTCCGCTTTTTTTACCTCTTTTGCCATCCTGCAAATGGGGAGGTGTGAATAGGGAGTTAGTTGCCCTTATCCATTATTGAGGTGCAAAAAGTCTGAAGAAATGTCAGCGATCAATCTTTTAGGGACCTCAGTGGACCTTGCGTTGACATCATGGGACACAACTAGTTAAGAAAAAGTCACATAGCAAAAGAAAATGTCAGAAGTGATTGAATTCCAAAGTCATTACCCCCCCCCAGCGCACCCAACACGGGTGATCTCTCACAAAATTGAAACAACCCAGAAGTATTTAGCGTGACCATCTCAGTGTAATCAAGCATGGTCCAGCGATGAGGCAAGCACCGGGAGAAGCAGCTGTGATTGCCGCGGATATCGTGTGTGACTGGACTCTAAGCTCAGCCATGGTAGGAAATCTAAGGATCAGCAGAGCAGAAATCAAGGGACTTCCAAAAAAGATCAATCAGCAGCTCAAGGATTGTTCCCGGGAAGTCACGTTTCTCTGTGAAATGGTATTTATTCCTAAGCACGAAGATGGACCAGCACTTTGAGATGGCCGGAGACGTTACGGAAATCCCCTTGGGATAGGGGTGGCAAAAACTAAATTAGTTCCTGTGTTGTGCCAATATTTCCTGTCTTGGCAGGTGCACCCTAATGGAAGTACCGGGGACGTCACTAGGCCAATTATGGCCACTTCAGACTACAGGTCATATTGTGATGTCCCATGATCTGAGAAGACCATAGATTGACCAAAGCACGTCCTATGACCCTCCACCATTTTTCGGTTCTTAAATATCAACGCAACTAGGGACGGGACAGAACAGCAAAACACATTTTTTGTTTTGGACCACAATTTCATCGATTTTCATGTTTTGTAATACAAAAGCCGGGTCCCAAGTAAAGTTGAGAGGAACCATAGTTTAGAGGACACCCTGGACAACCATGGCCATTGTCTTAGCCAGAAGTTTCAATTTGAGATTAGCTGTGCAACCACCAATACGGTAATATGTCCAGGGTTGCACGGCCGAACCCAAACAAAACTACAGTTCCGCTCACCTCTAGTCTCAAGATTGATTTTGCCCAATTTTGTCCGACCTTTAAATATACCATTTTTTGGAAAATTGTTTCAGATCCTTCTTGTGCACTGGACAATCCATTAAATTGAAGTAGACCAAGACAAAAAGTATATTAGGACCTTCATACTGGGGCAGATTTACTTACCCGGCCCTTCGCGATCCAGCGGCGCGTTCTCTGCACAGGATTCGGGTCCGGACGGGATTTATGAAGGGAGTTCCTCCGCCGTCACCAGGTGGCGCTGCTGCGCTGAAAATCATCTGAACGCGCCGGAATACACCGAGCTGGACCAGGTGAAGGTAAGCGCTTCCCAAGCGACACATTTTCGGATTTTAATGCGGCGGTTTTTCCGAATCCGTCAGGTGGTTTCGTTCGGCCACGCCCCCCGATTTCTGTCGCGCGCATGCCGGCACCGGTGCGCCAATCCGATCACGTGCGCCAAAATCCCGGCAATTCAGGTACAATCGGCGCAATCGGAAATATTCGGGTAACACGTGGGAAATCACGAATCGGGCCCTTAGTAAATGACCCCCACTGTGATGAAACATCGCAGCAAGTAATACGTTTCCCTACAGCACCCCCACAGGGGAAGTAAGTATTACACAATGATACCCATTCAATTCTATTCATTGGTCCTTCAAGATTGGTCCTCCAAAGTAGACTACTCATTGTAGCCTCTTTTATTGTGGTGTTGAGGTTCTTGAATAGAAGTCTACAAACTAGGGAAATGTAGGATAGGTGGAGGTCCAACCTCCAGGACCCCTGTTGATGAGTGTTTATGCACATATACATATTAATGACTGGGGCCTCCGATAGCAGAAGTAGGGAGAGAAGAATTGGGCACATTCCATATTAACATATTTGACCGTTTCTTCTCGAAGAGATGAGCCACCTAGTGGAGTCTAGAGTCACTTCTAACCTTCTCTCCATGGAGACAACATTCACACTTCGATGATGCAGAAGTGTATGAGTATAAGGGGTTCTCGGAGATCGCTGACTGCCAATAACATGATCCACAGCTAGACATCTGCTTTAAGTGATGTCACATATTTTCTCAAAAATACCTCTATAACGCTAGATCCGCACGGGCAGGGGTACAAAGTTCCAACGCAGCTGTCTAAATATTGTGTTTCTTCCATTACGAATGTTCGGCCTTTCAATCCAATCCTCCAAAATGCTTCACATTAAAAAGATATACGGATTTTACTGAGCACAACTCCTTCCCGACTCTGTAAAACGAGATTTTATATTATACCACTGGTGATGTCCCGGATTTATAGGAGCGAGTAAGCACCCCCACGCCTCGCATCGGGTTGTGATGAGTATGGAATGGAAACGTCTGGTTGTGTGGAGAGTGGTATGGCACATCGGGGGATATAGAGTTGCCCTGATCCGGTAGGAATCTGTTACATTATATCGGTATTTATACGGGTTATATGACTTATGCCAAGGAGGAAAATACTACCGCGAGTCTGTGTTTCTATATACATCGCCTACAAAAGTTGTGTGTGGATATTACAGCAAGCGTATCCTTCGTTATATGGATTTTATGTCCCGAATAGGGATATCCAGTGACTTTTATTGTTTTCCCCCAAAGTTCTCTTAAATAATGTATTTACATTTGTTATTGATACCATAGAATAAGATACATCATCGGGGGATGAAAACTGAGGCAGCGAAGCGTAAGGTGTACTCAAGTTTAGATTGGGATTGAAAACAAAAAAATCACAATTGTCATGGGTGCCCCCACGCCCAGGGGATCTGACTCACCTGTCCCGCTCCTGTGTCCGGTCTGGTGGCTGTGCGCGCGCATCCCAATCTCTAGGGCGCGCCGGCTTTAGAAAATTAAAGAGTGCTGAATGGTGCTGGCTATAATCCAGAATCTTTTATATCCAGACTTCCTGCACACCCAACGGATCTTTGTGCCTAAAAGGGTCAATTACTAAGGGCTGGGCCGCACTTTCGACGGGTTTCGCCTTTTTGATACTAAGCTTGTTGTGAATGTGGTGGGGAATCATCAGCATGTTGTTGTGGTTTAGCAGGGCTGAGTGTGTTTCTGTGTGTGTATAGAGTGATGGTGTATTGAATTGCCAAAAAGAAGGTTGGGGGAGCCCCAAACATTGGTGGGACCTTGGTGGGACCCGGTCCTACTTCCTGTTTTGGTGGCCTCCATGTCCATACGTGGAACAGTGATGGTCACTAATAGGATTGTCAATAAAAGTGATGAGCCAAGAATTGCCAAAAATAAGGTTGGGGGGGGGGGGTGCCCCAAATATTGGTGGGACCTTGGTGGGACCAGGTCATGCTTCCTGTTTTGGTGGCCTCCATGTCCATACATGGAACAGTGATGGTGTGCGCACTCCCACATCATTCAAGACTTTTATATCCATCGAACTAGGTGAGAATCCTGAATCATTAAATTGATTATAAAATCTACATCTACCGTATCACCGAGGGTTGCGTTCTGTTCTGTCGTCTTATTCTGTACTATATTGCTTTTTGGGGTGCTCTGGATCACATTTATCCCAGGTATCTGGCTCGTGGCAGTATGGTACGGTGCCGAGCGTGTGTGGACACCACACCACCGGGACGCCAAAGACCGCTATGGGGACGTATTTGCGGACGGATATAAATCCCCACAATGCTGTTGAAAGGGGCCTAAGTATCTACTGCTTACTCTCCATGTCCTGATCTTCCGACAATTATCCCGATCTCAGCCCGGAATAAAAGTTATCTGCTCGGTTGCGACCCGCACAATAACTTAAGAGTCAATTATTGCTTTTTAATGATTATTTTCCTTTAAAGTGCACAGCCCGACCTCTTCATCACATGATCAAAGTGTCGGAGGCGGCCACAGGACCAGCCATAGGTCAGGATTTCACGGCAATACTAATTTTCATACTCCGCAGAGTTAATTGGTTTACTTGCTTATTAATTAGGGTCAACGGCCTCTTGGGAGATAATCACAGCTGATATACATTCATTTATACCAAGGCCAGCGCCGCGTTACTCTACAATTAGCATCATCTCTACCTTGATTCTCCTTCTTGATCTTTTAGCGGATATTCCATATTTTTTTTTTAACTATATTTAAGAGACTGAAGGGCGAAACTTCTTTTTTTGATAAAGGCCGGATATTTCAGAATTAAACAAGCGTGCAAAAGGTTTCCGATTAGTCAGAGTCTTCTGAAGTCAGAACCTGAAAGAAGAAACTTCTATAACACAAGTTCCTTGTAAAATGACCATAAAGTGTCCAATGATAGGTTTTCTACCAAACTTAGCCAAAGGTTCTCACTAAAACTAGGGCATATGTTCTCCACCAATATTTAATTAAGGACTCCAAAGAACTTGAGGATTTGTCTACCAAACTAAACCCTAGGGCTCCAGGAACAAGAACCAACCTTAAGGACTCCACGGACCTTCATATGTTGTCCCAAGCATTAATATGTTCTTCAAGAACACCTAAGCCATAGGTTATCCATTGCACTAGAGTAAATGCTCTCTACCAAACTAAACTCCACTGAACTAGACCGTATGTTGTCTACCAAACATAATCATAGAATCTTCAACTAGACCATGATTTATCTAAACAAAAACCAAGCTATGGAACTTCAGTTAACATGACCATATGTTCTCCCACAGATCAAGACTGTATATTGTCTATCAAAGTGAACATTTAGATCTATTGTATTGGACTATTTATTTGTCTCCACTACAACCAGACCATAAGTTTCGTCACCAAACGATATCCATTGGCCTTCACTAACCTAGACCAGTGGTTTCTACAAGACTCAACCATACGGTCTCCGCTAAACCAAAATCATACTACTACAATAAACTGGACTTCTAGACTAAAGGTTCTCTGTCATACCATACCATAGGTTCGTTATGAAAATATACTATATGTTTTTATAAGTTGAACTAAAGTTGAACTAAACCATATAGTCTCCATTGAACTAGACCAGATGTTTTTACCGCCTCAACCAAAGGGTCTCCAACATATAGACCATAGGTTCCTATCAAACTAAGCCATAAAGTCAACACTGAAATAGTCAATAGGTCCAAACTGTACATAGTGTCTCCACTGAGCAAACCATACATCCCATCAAAACTAAGTCATAGGGTTTCGACTGAACTAGACCACATTTTTACTAATAAACTAAGCTACAGGGTCTCAAACTATAAAAGTTCTCGCTAAAAAATTGTGGGACCTCTACTAAAAGATCACAGGTTTTCTACTAAATTACCATAGAGAGTCAGTGATGTACTAGACCAGTGGTGGACAACCTTGGCACGGGTGCCACAGGTGGCACTCAGAGCCCTTTCTGTGGGCACCCAGACCTTCAGCCCAGCACATAGTTTGCCAGCTAAGACTACAAGCTTTCTACTGTGGTCCAAGGCAGCCCAGGACGTGTCATGCCAGCGCCATGTAAGAAACATCCTTCACTGCAGGACCACAGGAGGAGCGAGGAGAAGTGTGTATAGAGATAGATTGTCATTTGAGCTCCTGCTCTGGGTCCCTTGATTCATCCTCTTCAGAGGACCCCGGAAAGAAGCTACGATCACAGTTTCTCCGTCATCTTTTCATTGTATTGGGGGAACTCAGGACACCAACACGATTATTAAACCTGTGATACAGCAAGGAGCAAAAAGTTAATGCTTAAATAGTTCATGATGGCACTTTGCCGACATATAAGTGGGTTTTGGTTTAGCTTGGGCACTCTGTCTCCAAAAGGTTCGCCATCACTGTACTAGACCATAGGTTTTCATCCACTCTACGGTCATTGATTATACTGTAGGTTCTTGGTTGTAAGCAATGATGAATCACAGACGTATGCTTGTTTGGTTACGTATGCTTGTTTGGTTAGCAGTTGTTATGATGAACTTCTATTCCATGAAAGTTCAGTTCTGAATGTGCATATGTTCTCAGTAGGGGAAGTAGAGTAAGCCAACGTCACACCTCTGGCACTGGGTAGCTCTCTTGTAACTTGAGGTGATTGACCAGTTTAGGTCAGTTTAGTATGTCAGCGATACTCAAAAGGTGCTCCAAACCTAAAACAGGGGACACCAGATGGATGGAATGTCATACTAGAAGCACTGATTTCAATTTTCGGGAAAAATCCATCCCATAAATGTTTATTACCAGACTATAATGAGGTTAGCGGTTTGGAGAGTCACGTTATCTCCCGCCACCACAATTATGAGGAGCAGCTGTCAAATTACTAACGGTAATTGATATTAGAGCAGACTTAACCAGTGATCGCAAGCTATACATCCAAACCGCGTCCATGCCGCCATCTGCAGAATTTGGCGTCATTAAGCGGAGACCAAACGACTCTTACGTTCTGTTGTAAAAAATTCAATATGAAAATACTAATACTGTCACATTCTTTTTACTGTACTCAAGGGCGAGTTTATGAAAAGCCATGAAAACAAATGTGTTTTGCAAACCCATAAACCATAATGGAGACAGCGTCTAGTAATTAAATGCTTCGGAAAAGAAAAAAACCGCGCGGTTATGGCCAGCCAAAAGCGTTGAGAAGGGTTGTGGGCTCGTAAATCAAAATTTCACTCATTAAAGCCAATGTACCAATTGATGCTATTAGCGTGAAGACACATGTCATCTAATGGGTTTACGAAGAGCGGCTCCGTCCCAATCTTGGCGTGACAAAGTCATTAGAGTTACCGACCTGAATATTATCAATATGTCTAAATAAGACAGAGAAGGTGCAGGGCAAATCAGGAGTCATCTAGAAAGACCTAAATCTATTTGGACTTAAATCCTTTAATCTACATAATTGTCCTACTTCCTGTTTGTGGCATTCCATTCCATGTGGAACAGTGGATGCGTCCACCAGTAGTGATGGTAAATAAAAGTGAATGCGCCATGAATTGCCAAAAAGAAGGTTGGGGGAGCCCCAAACATTGGTGGGGACCTTGTGGGACCCGGTCCTACTTCCTGTTTGTGGCCTCCATGTCACATTACGTGAACAGTGGAGTCACTAATTAGGGATTGTCAATGTAAATAGTGATGACCAAGAATTGCCAAAAATAGGTTGGGTGGGGTGCCCCAAATTATGGGGGGGACCTTGGTGGGACCACAGGTCATGTTCCTGTTTTTGGTGGCTCCATGTCCATACATGGAACAGTGATGGTCACCAGTAGGATGTCAATAAAATTGATGAGGCAAGAATTGCCAAAAAGAAAAGGTTGGGGGGGCGGGGCAAAACATTGGTGGGACAGGTCCTACTTTCTGTTTTGTGGCCTCCATGTCCATATATGGAACAGTGATGGTCACCAGTAGGATTATCAAAAAGTGATGAGCCAAGAATTGCCAAAAAGAAGGTTGGGGGAGCCCCAAAAATTGGTGGGAACAGGTCCTACTTCCTGTTTTGGTGGCTCCATGTCCATACATGGAACAGGGATGGTCACCAGTAGGATTGTCATAAAGTGATGAGCCAAGAATTGCCAAAAAGAAAAGGTTGGGGGGGGGGGGGGGCAAACATGGTGGGACAGGTCCTACTTTCTGTTTTGGTGGCCTCAAGTCCATATATGGAACAGTGATGGTCACCAGTAGGATTATCAAAAGTGATGAGCCAAGAATTGCCAAAAAGAAGGTGGGGGAGCCCCAAACATTGGTGGGGACCTTGTGGGACCAGGTCCTACTTCCTGTTTTGGGGGCCTCCATGTCATACATGGAACAGTGATGGTCACCAGTAAGATTGTCAATAAAAGTGATGAGCCAAGAATTGCCAAAAAGAAAAGGTTGGGGGGGGGGGGCAAACATTGGTGGGACCAGGTCCTACTTTCTGTTTTGGTGGCCTCCATGTCCATATATGGAACAGTGATGGTCACCAGTAGGATTATCAAAAAGTGATGAGCCAAGAATTGCCAAAAGAAGGTTGGGGAGCCCCAAAATTGGTGGGAAGAGGTCCTACTTCTGTTTTGGTGGCCTCCATGCCATACATGGAACAGTGGATGGTCACCAGTAGGATGTTCAATAAAAGTGATGAGCCAGAGATTGCCAAAAAGAAGGTTGGGGGAGCCCCAAACATTGGTGGGACCTTGGGGGGACCCGGTCCTACTTCCTGTTTTGGTGGCCTCCATGTCCATACGTGGAACAGTGATGGTCACTAATAGGATTGTCAATAAAAGTGATGAGCCAAGAATTGCCAAAAAAGGTTGGGGGGGAGGGGAGGTGCCCCAATATTGGTGGGACCTTGGTGGGACCAGGTCATGCTTCCTGTTTGGTGGCCTCCATGTCCATACATGGAACAGTGATGGTCACCAGTAGGATTGCAATAAAAGTGATGAGCCAAGAATTGCCAAAAAGAAAAGTTGGGGGGGGCAAACATTGGTGGGACAGGTCCTACTTCTGTTTGGTGGCCTCCATGTCCATATATGGAACAGTGATGGTCACCAGTGGATTATCAAAAGTGATGAGCCAAGAATTGCCAAAAAGAAGGTTGGGGGAGCCCCAAACATTGGTGGGAACAGGTCCTACTTGCTGTTTTGGTGGCCTCCATGTCCATACATGGAACAGTGATGGTCACCAGTAGGATTGTCAATAAAAGTGATGAGCCAGGAATTGCCAAAAAGAAGGTTGGGGGAGCCCCAAACATGGTGGGACCTTGGGGGGACCAGGTCCTACTTCTGTTTGGTGGCCTCCATGTCCATACGTGGAACAGTGATTGTCACCAGTAGGATTGTCATTAAAAGTGATGAGCCAAAATTGCCAAAGAGAAGGTTGGGGGGGCTTTCCCCAAATATTGGTGGGACATTGGTGGGACCAGATGCAGCTCGGGGAACCAATGAGGAGTGACATCTTTCCTATCTCCTCCTAGTGTTAGTCTTCTCCTCCTCTGTTCTAGTGGGAGACAGATGAATGAATATCTAGAAGGAGATGAAGGAGATCAGACCTGGTGGGACTGTGTGTTATGTCTAGCATTAGGGGGCTTCTAAGTTTAATTTGGGCCCACAAAATGTCAAGCATGCCCTTGAGTTATCAACAGAATAGCATGTATTAGACTGATGTCATTCAAGGTAGATCTTGAGATATAAGATCTGGATATGGTTGTCCTCAGTAACATTAGGCCTCAAATGTTTGTTCGGCACCTACAAAGTATATTAAATAGAAGGTAGAATGGTAGGTACAAGGGTGAACCTAAACTATCTACTCTAAGGAAAACTATAGAACAGCACCTACCTTTTGGATGGGGCAATCCAACAGTAATATATCAGGTTTATTTTTAGTAAGTGGGCTCTCCACATAGTGTCTTACAAGTGATATACTATTTTTAAGGTGTCATGTTCTGCTTTTAGCAGTTTTACTAGACCCTGATTCTGCCCCCCATCTTTTTGCAGGGTGGTGCCGCTGAGGCCAGATGCTCAACTCGCCTCATAGATGGTGCTCCCTGGGTAGGTAGGTTGCTCAGTTACAGATTTTTGTATTGGACAAGAGGGACTTTACATTACACCTCTGTTTCTATTCTGTGTGGAACCAGGGCTAAGATTAACCTAACCTCTACATGTATGGTGAATGAAGATGCAAGAAAACAAGACATAGACATAACGGATTGAAAAAGTGATATTTATGTTCTGAAAAAGATCAGCTTTTACCATAAACAGCGCCACCCTTATACATAGACTATTTCAGGTACTACAGTTCAATCTACATTCCTAAATAGGTTGTATACTGTAATACCTGACAACTCCTGTGTGGAAGAATACAATTGCTTGAGAAAAATTGACCTTTACTTTTCGTAGCCTTAAAGGGGATATCTGTGGTGGTGGTGGAGAGGCATTAAGATATGTGATGATGCCCTCTGAAATTTCATTGATGCTTACATGGAGCCCTAGTCCCTACTTCTTGGTCGCGCCTCACAGGAAAGCCTGCTCAACCATACAGGCGGAGCGGGTGCCTGAGCAATATGTTCCAGGAAGGTGAGATAAGTTCTGCTTTAGTTTAGTCTTTGATCTTCTTTGATTCTTTAAGGGATTTTCTTATGAAGCAAGTTAGTGATCCGTTCTAGTGACAGTGAGACGCTACCGATCTGTGGATCGGCCTAACGTGCAGATTGGGCGTTCTCAATGATCACTAGAACGGAGGTCCGATGAGGTCCGATGTACCCTCATCGCACCCCCTGTAGCATACGAGATGGGCCGAAGCAGTACGGCACTCGGCAATCTCCGTCAGCTCCATAGAGATCAACGGGGGCGCCGGAGCCATGCGCGACCGCCTGCTCCGGCCATCTTGCCGGTGCTACTCCTTTAAAGAAACCTACCACTATGGATCTACCTATTAAGATAGATCCGGTGGTAGGTGTGTATCTATCGTATGTAAAGATAGCCCTTTTAGGGCTAATCCTTTACTCCCCTCTATCTTTTCTAATCTTTAATCAGGGTAATATGCAAATTTTCTAAAGAGGCTACTGGGGCGTGGAGTAGCCGGAGCTGAGGCTACATGGTGCAGCTACTCCTTGCCCCAGTAGCCTTTTGATCCTCACCCAGACACCTTCAGCGCACATCTACAAGGATCTGCACACACTTGTCCACAAAGCCAGAGTTCTGCGTTCTTAAGAGGTAGCCATAGTGGTAGGTTCCCTTTAAAGCAGAAATCCACTCCACAGATTCCTCAGTTTTTAGAACCAGTCCCGGGATCACATTCCCACATATCTGAGGCTCCATCTAGCAACAAACGCTTAAAAATTCACCCGTGCTTGAACATATGTTGCTTTCTTGAGTTGATGTATCTGAAAAGCTAATATTTGCATAAATATTTAATCTGTGTAAATCCGCACGTGCGCTAATAAGCCGCGTTAGCGAATTTATAAATGGGTCCTCCGCTGCGGCGTAACAACACCAGACGACAAATGTACAATTACTACAAAACAAGAAGAATCTGAGATGAGCCGGAAAGTGATACGCCGCCGATCCCAAACATCCCGGACCTGGTACACTAATGTTTCATCCTATACAGCGGAGACGTACTAGGCTTACCTAGTTTTCTAACAAGGCAGCTTAGATACAGCAGCTGTGCTCTATGTATGGTGGAAGCCTATATAATGGCAGCTTAGATACAGCGCTCAGCTCTATGTAAGGTGGATGTCATATAATGGCGGCTTAGATACAGCAGCTCAGCTCTATGTAAGGTGGATGACTATATAATGGCAGCTTAGATACAGCAGATCAGCTCTATGTAAGGTGGATGTCTATATAATGGCAGCTTAGATACAGCAGATCAGCTCTATGTAAGGTGGATGTCTATATAACGGCAGCTTAGATACAGCAGCTCAGCTCTGTGTAAGGTGGATGCCTATATAATGGCAGCTAGATACAGCAGCTCAGCCTTATGTAAGGTGGATGTCATATAATGGCGGTTAGATACAGCAGCTCAGCTCTATGTAAGGGGGATGACTATAAATGGCGCTTAGATCAGCAGCTCAGCTCTTTATAAGGGGATTGTCTATATAATAGCAGCTTAGATACAGCAGCTCCGCATTATGCAAGGTGGGTGCCCAATAATGGCAGCTTACACAGCAGATCAACTGTAGGGTTGAAGGATTTACAATGCCTAAATTGTGAGATGTCAAATGAGATCACATTTTTGTAGATCAGGTGTGTGGTCTCTCTCGCTTTTGTCGCAATTGTGACCACTGTGACCTCACCACTATTTATTACCCTCTTACTAACCCAACCACCCCCCCTAGAGATTATGATAAAGGTTCCTAATGCTGTATAAGGCCTCATGCAGAAGCTTTACACCTTCTATGTGTGTCTTAGATCATTCCAGAACACAGTCCAGCTCTTGTCGGACTCAAAGGGGAATATTCAGGACCTGAAATAATCGCAAATGCTAGCTTATTGCTAGCTTTTGGATTATTGCCCCGATCCGCCACCTTCACACATGGGTGTGGAAGGGGGGGAAGGGGGGGGGGGGGCACGGCCGGCGAGCGGGGGGCGCGGGGACGGGGAGTGGGCGGCGCGGGGCATTGCTGTCCCCGCGCCTTGCGCATTGCTCTGCGGCGACTTTTCATACGTGAAAAGTCGCCGGCTACGTCTGATGTATCGGGCCGCGAATGTCACGTTTGGCCAAAACCTGACTTGGACATACTGGGGCAGATTTAATTACCAGGTTCATTCGCGATCCAGCGGCTCGTTTGTGGGGAGGATTCGGGTCGGCTGGGATTCCTCCGACGTCCAGCAGGTGCGCTTCTGCGCTGAAGTTCGTTGGAGTGCAATGAAGTTCACAAGCTAGGCCGAGTGCAGGCAAGCGCGTGTCAGCGACACTTTTTTTAAAAAATGCGGTGGTTTTTCGAACCCATCGGGTTTTCGTACTCCACGCCCCCCCTCCATTTCCTCGCGTGCATGCCGGCGCCGATGCACCACAATCCGATCTCGTGCGCCAAAATCTCGGGCATACAGGGAAAATCGGCGGTTAAAACAGAAAAATTTGCGTAACCCGCCGGAAAACGTGATTCGGGCCCTTAGTAAATGACCCCCATTTACGTAATTTTCGCTTTTTTTACCTCTTTTGCCATCCTGCAAATGGGGAGGGTGTGAATAGGGAGTTAGTTGCCCTTATCCTATATTGAGGTGCAAAAGAGCTGAAGAAATGTCAGCGATCAATCTTTTAGGGACCTCAGTGGACCTTGCGTTGACATCATGGGACACAACTAGTTAAGAAAAAGTCACATAGCAAAGAAAATGTCAGAAGTGATTGAATTCCAAAGTCATTACCCCCCCCCAGCGCACCACCACGGGTGAATCTCTCACAAAAATTGAAACAATCCCAGAAGTATTTAGCGTGACCATCTCCAGTGTAATAAGCATGGTCAGCGATGAGGCAAGCACCGGGGAGAAGCAGCTGTGATTGCCGCGGATATCGTGTGTGACTGGACTCTAAGCTCAGCCATGGTAGGAAATCTAAGAGATCAGCAGAGCAGAAATCAAGGGACTTCCAAAAAAGATCAATCAGCAGCTCAAAGATTGTTCCCGGGAAGTCACGTTTCTCGTGAAATGGTATTTATTCTCAAGCACGAAGATGGACCAGCACTTTGAGATGGCGGAGACGTTACGGAAATCCCCTGGGATAGGGGTGGCAAAAACTAACTTAGTTCCTGTTGTGCCAATATTTCGTCTTGGCAGGTGCACCTAATGGAAGTACCGGGGACGTCACTTAGGCCAAATTATGGCCACTTCAGACTACAGGTCATATCTTGTGATGTCCCATGATCTGAGAAGACCATGATTGACCAAAGCACGTCCTATGACCCTCCACCATTTTTTCGGTTCTTAAATATCAACGCAATAGGGACGGGACAGAACAGCAAAGCCACATTTTTTGTTTTGGACCACAATTTCATCGATTTTCATGTTTTGTAATACAAAAGTACCGGGTCCCAAGTAAAGTTGAGAGGAACCATAGTTTAGAGGACACCCTGGACAACCATGGCCATTGCTCTTAGCCAGAAGTTTCAATTTGCCGAATTAGCGTGCAACCACCAATACGGTAATATGTCCAGGGTTGCACGGCCGAACCCAAATAAAACTACAGTTCCGCTCACTCTAGTCTCAAGATTGATTTTGCCCAATTTTGTCCGATCCTTTAAATATACCATTTTTTGGAAAATTGTTCTCAGATCCTTCTTGTGCACTTTGGACAATCCATTAAATTGAAGTAGACCAAGACACAAAAGTATATTAGGACCTTCATACTGGGGCAGATTTACTTACCCGGCCATCGCGATCCAGGGCGTGTCTCTGCACAGGATTCGGGTCCGGACGGGATTTATGAAGGTAGTTCCTCCGCCGGCCACCAGGTGGCGCTGCTGCGCTGAAAATCATCTGAACGCGCCGGAATACACCGAGCTGGACACAGGTGAAGGTAGCGCTTCCAAGCGACACATTTTCGGATTTTAAATGCGGCGGTTTTTCCGAATCCGTCAGGTTTTCGTTCGGCCACGCCCCCCGATTTCTGTCGCGCGCATGCCGGCACCGGTGCCCACAATCCGATCACGTGCGCCAAAATCCGGCGGCAATCAGGTACAATCGGCGCAAATCGGAAATATTCGGGTAACACGTTGGGAAATCACGAATCGGGCCCTTAGTAAATGACCCCCATGTGATGAAACATCGCAGCAAGTAATACGTTTCCCTACAGCACCCCCACAGGGGAAGTTAAGATTACACAATGATACCCATTCAATTCTATTCATTGGTCCTTCAAGATTGGTCCTCCAAAGTAGACTCATTGTAGCCTCTCTTTATTGTGGTGTTGGGTTCTTGAATAGAAGTCTACAAACTAGGGAAATGTAGGATAGGTGGAGGTCCAACCTCCAGGACCCCTGTTGATGAGTGTTTATGCACATATACATATTAATGACTGGGGCCTCCGATAGCAGAAGTTAGGGGGGAAGAAGAATTGGGCAATTCATATTACATATTTGACCGTTTTCTTCTCGAAGAGATGAGCCACCTAGTGGAGTCTAGACTAGCTTTCAACCTTCTCTCCATGGAGACACATTCACACTTCGATGATGCAGAAGTGTATGAGAATACGGGGTCTCGGAGATCGCTGACTGCCATATACATGATCCACAGCTAGACATCTGCTTTAAGTATGTCCACATATTTTCTCAAAAATACCTCCTATTAACGCTAGATCCGCACCGGGCAGGGGGTACAAAGTTCCAACGCAGCTGTCTAAATAATTGTGTTACTTCCATTACGAATGTTCGGCCTTTCACATCCAATCCTCCAAAAATGCCACATTAAAAAGAATATACGGTATATTACTGAGCACAACTCCTCCCCGACTCTGTAAAACGAGATTTTATATTATACCACTGGTGATGTCCCGGATTTATTATAGGAGCGAGTAAGCACCCCCCACGCCTCCCGCCATCGGGTTGTGATGAGTATGGAATGGAAACGTCTGGTTGTGTGGAGAGTGTATGGCACATCGGGGGATATAGAGTTGCCCTGATCCGGTAGGAATCTGTACAATTATATCGGTATTATACGGGTTATATGACTTATGCCAAGGAGGGAAATACTACCGCGAGTCTGCTGTTTTTATAAATCGCCTACAAAAGTTGTGTGGTGGATATTACAAGCCAGCGTATCCTTCGTTATAGGATTTATTGTCCCGAATAGGGATATCCAGTGACTTTTATTGTTTTCCCCCAAAGTTCTCTTTAAATAATGTATTTACATTTTGTTATTGATACCATAGAATAAGATACATCATCTGGGGGATGAAACCTGAGGCAGCGAAGCGTAAGGTGTACTCAAGTTTAGATTGGGATTGAAAACAAAAATCACAATTGTCATGGGTGCCCCCACGCCCAGGGGATCTGACTCACCTGTCCCCGCTCCTGTGTCCGGTCTGGTGGCTGTGCGCGCGCATCCCATCTCCTAGGGCGCGCCGGCTTTAGAAAATTTAAAGAGTGCTGATTGGTGCTGGCTATAATCCAGAATCTTTATATACCAGACTCTTCTGCACACCCCACGGATCTTGTGCCTCAGGGGGTCAATACTAAGGGCTCCGCGGCCGCACTTTCGACGGGTTTCCCGCCTTTTTCGATCACTAAGCCTTGTTTGGATGTGGTGCGGGAATCATCAGCGTGTGCTTGTGGTTTAGCAGGGGGAGTGTGTTTCTGTGGTGTTAGCAGTGTGGGGGTGTCTTGCTGTGTGTGTATAGCAGTGCTGGGGAATGTCGCTATGTATGTATAGAGTAATGGGAGTGTTGTGGTGAGTGTGTGTTGGGTGTGTTGTGTGTGTTTAGAAGTACTGGGTGTGTCTGTGTGTGTGTGTGTGTGGGTGTGTGTTTATAGCAGTGTTGGGTGTCTTGCTGTGTGTGTATAGCAGTGCTGGAGTGTTGCTATTGTGTATAGCAGGTTGGGGTTCTGCTGTGTATGTATAGCAGTGTGGGAGTGTTGCTAGTGTGTATAGCGTGTTGGGTGTCTTCATGGTGTATATAGCAGCGCTAATTGTGTTGCTATGTGTGTATAGCAGTGCTGGGTGTGTTGCTGTGTATATAGCAGTGTTGGTGGTTGCTGTGTGTTTTTAGAAGTGTGGGGGTTTTCCTGGTGTGTGTGTATAGAGTGTGTGGGGGTGTTCCTGTTGGTGTGGTGTATAGCAGTGCTGGGGTGTGTGGTTTGGTGTTTGCTGGGTTTAAGAAGTGCTGGTAAGTTCCTGTGTGTGTATGTATTATCAGTGCTGGTTGGGTTATTATAAGCAGGGGGGCTACGAGAGGGGAGTAGCTTGAGAAAAGTGTGATTTAAAGCATGGGGTTTAAGAAAATTGGGACAGGGAGGGGATTTATAGAAGTGGGGAACCAAAGGGGGACATGACATAGTTTGGTGGCAGTTATTCTGTGGGCACAAGTGGGATGGGCTAGGGAGAGATAAAGGAGGGGCATGTGGGACCAAAATTTTCTGGTGTGCAGGATTGCTTGTCACTAAAGTTGGGGGTGATACCCAAAGGTCCCCTGAAGAAGCAGGTGGACACCGACCACTACTGACTACCAATACATATGGCGGCAAGCGGAGCTCCGTTTATACCGCAGACACATGAGATCTACCCTCCAGCCATAAGCAACTGCCCATTAGGGGCGTAAAATAGCGCTGTTACTCCAGTATCACATGTTCGGGACATCCTAGGATACGGATTATTTATTATGGCGTATTCCTGTGATCTCCCGATTAGTAGAAGGTGCGTGGTCTGAGCGGCAGCCGAGGCTGAGCTGGCAACCTTCCCGAAGCTTCACTGCAAATCTTGCATGCAGATGAAATGAATTGTGATTTGCTCATTAACTCCGCGCTGATGTATTGCACCAGTCTAGCAGTTTTTGTGACACATCATAAAATTAAAACAAAAAATTCACGCCACTTTTTTTTTTCAGGTTACGTACCATTCATGTAGAATAGATTTTTGTGTTTTTTTTTTCGTTTAAACTTAATTCAGGAAATTGGAGGAGTTTTTATTTATTACAACTAACATAGGACGGCGCTCACATAAGAGACGCTGGAGGGATGTCACAGACAAGTCACATATGTTCTCGGCGCCATCTAGTGGTGCTGGGGGATAGTGCACAATAGAAGAACTACGAAGAAGGTGGGTAGCACTAGGTAGATGTAGTAGGACATTCTCTAATCTAATGGAACCTTGTGCCGGCCTGAAGGAGGAGCGTGATCTAAGTCCTAGAAAACAATGATAATAGTCGTGCTCCTCCTTCAGGCCCCGCCCATGTATATTCAATGAATAAACTAGGCTTAAAGTTACGTGTCTGCACAACTTACACCAGGGGTGTATTACATAGTAAGAGTAAACAATTGTTTGCTTGTGAGACATGACAATGATTACAATGAAGTGACAGTGGCGCCGCCTGATGGCAGACATGTTCTCGCCTGCGCTACTGCAACAGGAGGCTGCAGGGAAGAGAAGGAAGCTGCACCATGGGAGATAAGTACTGAGTTTTTTTTTTGTATACGACAAGGGACCCTGTGTATGCTACTGGACTATTTACTATGAGTAGAAGCTGCTGGACTATTTATTATAGGGGGGGCTGGACATGTTATTAATGAGAGAAGACTGTGCGGACATGTTATTAATGGGGAAGACTGCTGCTGGACATGTTATTAATGAGGGAAGACGCTGCTGGACATGTTAAATGAGGGAGACTGCTGCTGGACATGTTATAATGACGGGGAAGACTGCTGGGACATGTTATTATGAGGGAAGACTGCTGCTGGACATGTATAATGGGAAGGGAAGACTTGCTGGAATTTATTAATGAGAAGGGGCTGCTGTGGACATCTTATTATTAATGAGAGGAGGCTGCTGCTGAGAATCCTATTAATAAGAGGAGCTGTGCTGGACATCTTATTACTGATGATGAAAGGCTGCGCTGGACATCTTATAGTGATAGAAGTCTGTTGCTGGACATCTTATAATGAGTGCAGGCTGCTGCCCGAGAAAAAAATGTTATTGAGGGTGAGGCGTGTAAAAATTTTAATAGGGTGAGGTGATGCGACTAAATTTCATACGGGAGGGTGCTGATTGGCAAATTTTAAGGGATTGGCCGGGAGACTTATGAAAGGAGGGATAAGGGTTCAAGGGATTCTCCATGTCCATACATGGAACAGTGATGGTCACCAGTAGGATTGTCAATAAAATTGATGAGGCAAGAATTGCCAAAAAGAAAAGGTTGGGGGGGCGGGGCAAACATTGGTGGGACCAGGTCCTACTTTCTGTTTTGGTGGCCTGAGCCTCCATGTCCATATATGGAACAGTGATGGTCACCAGTAGGATTATCAAAAAGTGATGAGCCAGAATTGCCAAAAAGAAGGTTGGGGGAGCCCCAAAAATTGGTGGGAACAGGTCCTACTTCCTGTTTTGGTGGCCTCCATGTCCATACATGGAACAGGGATGGTCACCAGTAGGATTGTCATAAAGTGATGAGCCAAGAATTGCCAAAAAGAAAAGGTTGGGGGGGGGGGGGGGGGCAAACATGGTGGGACAGGTCCTACTTTCTGTTTTGGTGGCCTCACAGTCCATATATGGAACAGTGATGGTCACCAGTAGGATTATCAAAAGTGATGAGCCAAGAATTGCCAAAAAGAAGGTTGGGGGAGCCCCAAACATTGGTGGGGACCTTGTGGGACCAGGTCCTACTTCCTGTTTTGGGTGGCCTCCATGTCATACATGGAACAGTGATGGTCACCAGTAAGATTGTCAATAAAAGTGATGAGCCAAGAATTGCCAAAAAGAAAAGGTTGGGGGGGGGGGCAAACATTGGTGGGACCAGGTCCTACTTTCTGTTTTGGTGGCCTCCATGTCCATATATGGAACAGTGATGGTCACCAGTAGGATTATCAAAAAGTGATGAGCCAAGAATTGCCAAAAGAAGGTTGGGGAGCCCCAAAACATTGGTGGAGGAGAGGTCCTACTTCTGTTTTGGTGGCCTCCATGCCATACATGGAACAGTGGATGGTCACCAGTAGGATGTTCAATAAAAGTGATGAGCCAAGATTGCCAAAAAGAAGGTTGGGGGAGCCCCAAACATTGGTGGGACCTTGGGGGGACCCGGTCCTACTTCCTGTTTTGGTGGCCTCCATGTCCATACGTGGAACAGTGATGGTCACTAATAGGATTGTCAATAAAAGTGATGAGCCAAGAATTGCCAAAAAAGGTTGGGGGGGAGGGGGGTGCCCCAATATTGGTGGGACCTTGGTGGGACCAGGTCATGCTTCCTGTTTGGTGGCCTCCATGTCCATACATGGAACAGTGATGGTCACCAGTAGGATTCAATAAAAGTGATGAGCCAAGAATTGCCAAAAAGAAAAGTTGGGGGGGGCAAACATTGGTGGGACAGGTCCTACTTCTGTTTTGGTGGCCTCCATGTCCATATATGGAACAGTGATGGTCACCAGTGGATTATCAAAAGTGATGAGCCAAGAATTGCCAAAAAGAAGGTTGGGGGAGCCCCAAAATTGGTGGGAACAGGTCCTACTGCTGTTTGGTGGCCTCCATGTCCATACATGGAACAGTGATGGTCACCAGTAGGATTGTCAATAAAAGTGATGAGCCAGGAATTGCCAAAAAGAAGGTTGGGGGAGCCCCAAACATTGGGTGGGACCTTGGGGGGACCAGGTCCTACTTCTGTTTGGTGGCCTCCATGTCCATACGTGGAACAGTGATTGTCACCAGTAGGATTGTCATTAAAAGTGATGAGCCAAAAATTGCCAAAGAGAAGGTTGGGGGGGCTTTCCCCAAATATTGGTGGGACATTGGTGGGACCAGATGCAGCTCGGGGAACCAATGAGGGAGTGACATCTTTCCTATCTCCTCCTAGTGTTAGTCTTCTCCTCCTCTGTTCTAGTGGGAGACAGATGAATGAATATCTAGAAGGAGATGAAGGAGATCAGACCTGGTGGGACTGTGTGTTATGTCTAGCATTAGGGGGCTTCTAAGTTTAATTTGGGCCCACAAAATGTCAAGCATGCCCTTGAGTTATCAACAGAATAGCATGTATTAGACTGATGTCATTCAAGGTAGATCTTGAAGATATAAGATCTGGATATGGTTGTCCTCAGTAACATTAGGCCTCAAATGTTTGTTCGGCACCTACAAAGTATTATTAAATAGAAGGTAGAATGGTAGGTACAAGGGTGAACCTAAACTATCTACTCTAAGGAAAACTATGAACAGCACCTACCTTTTGGATGGGGCAATCCAACAGTAATATATCAGGTTTATTTTTAGTAAGTGGGCTCTCCACATAGTGTCTTACAAGTGATATACTATTTTTAAGGTGTCATGTTCTGCTTTTAGCAGTTTACTAGACCCTGATTCTGCCCCCCATCTTTTTGCAGGGGTGTGCCGCTGAGGCCAGATGCTCAACTCGCCTCATAGATGGTGCTCCCCTGGGTAGGTAGGTTGCTCAGTTACAGATTTTTGTATTGGACAAGAGGGACTTTACATTACACCTCTGTTTCTATTCTGTGTGGAACCAGGGCTAAGATTAACCTAAACCTCTACATGTATGGTGAATGAAGATGCAAGAAAACAAGACATAGACATAACGGATTGAAAAAGTGATATTTATGTTCTGAAAAAGATCAGCTTTTACCATAAACAGCGCCACCCTTATACATAGACTATTTCAGGTACTACAGTTCAATCTACATTCCTAAATAGGTTGTATACTGTAATACCTGACAACTCCTGTGTGGAAGAATACAATTGCTTGAGAAAAATTGACCTTTACTTTTCGTAGCCTTAAAGGGGATATCTGTGGTGGTGGTGGAGAGGCATTAAGATATGTGATGATGCCCTCTGAAATTTCATTGATGCTTACATGGAGCCCTAGTCCCTACTTCTTGGCTCGCGCCTCACAGGAAAGCCTGCTCAACCATACAGGCGGAGCGGGTGCCTGAGCAATATGTTCCAGGAAGGTGAGATAAGTTCTGCTTTAAGTTTAGTCTTTGATCTTCTTTGATTCTTTAAGGGATTTTCTTATGAAGCAAGTTAGTGATCCGTTCTAGTGATCAGTGAGACGCTACCGATCTGTGGATCGGGCCTAACGTGCAGATTGGGCGTTCTCAATGATCACTAGAACGGAGGTCCGATGAGGTCCGATGTACCCTCATCGCACCCCCTGTAGCATACGAGATGGCCGAAGCAGTACGGCACTCGGCAATCTCCGTCAGCTCCATAGAGATCAACGGGGGCCCGGCCATGCGCGACCGCCTGCTCCGGCCATCTTGCCGGTGCTACTCCTTTAAAGAAACCTACCACTATGGATCTACCTATTAAGATAGATCCGGTGGTAGGTGTGTATCTATCGTATGTAAAGATAGCCCTTTTAGGGCTAATCCTTTACTCCCCTCTATCTTTTCTAATCTTTAATCAGGGTAATATGCAAATTTTCTAAAGAGGCTACTGGGGCGTGGAGTAGCCGGAGCTGAGGCTACATGGTGCAGCTACTCCTTGCCCCAGTGCCTTTTGATCCTCACCCAGACACCTTCAGCGCACATCTACAAGGATCTGCACACACTTGTCCACAAAGCCAGAGTTCTGCGTTCTTAAGAGGTAGGCCATAGTGGTAGGTTCCCTTTAAAGCAGAAATCCACTCCACAGATTCCTCAGTTTTTAGAACCAGTCCCGGGATCACATTCCCACATATCTGAGGCTCCATCTAGCAACAAACGCTTAAAAATTCACCCGTGCTTGAACATATGTTGCTTTCTTGAGTTGATGTATCTGAAAAGCTAATATTTGCATAAATATTTAATCTGTGTAAATCCGCACGTGCGCTAATAAGCCGCGTTAGCGAATTTATAAATGGGTCCTCCGCTGCGGCGTAACAACACAGACGACAAATGTACAATTACTACAAAACAAGAAGAATCTGAGATGAGCCGGAAAGTGATACGCCGCCGATCCCAAACATCCCGGACCTGGTACACTAATGTTTCATCCTATACAGCGGAGACGTACTAGGCTTACCTAGTTTTCTAACAAGGCAGCTTAGATACAGCAGCTGTGCTCTATGTATGGTGGAAGCCTATATAATGGCAGCTTAGATACAGCAGCTCAGCTCTATGTAAGGTGGATGTCATATAATGGCGGCTTAGATACAGCAGCTCAGCTCTATGTAAGGTGGATGACTATATAATGGCAGCTTAGATACAGCAGATCAGCTCTATGTAAGGTGGATGTCTATATAATGGCAGCTTAGATACAGCAGATCAGCTCTATGTAAGGTGGATGTCTATATAACGGCAGCTTAGATACAGCAGCTCAGCTCTGTGTAAGGTGGATGCCTATATAATGGCAGCTAGATACAGCAGCTCAGCCTTATGTAAGGTGGATGTCATATAATGGCGGTTAGATACAGCAGCTCAGCTCTATGTAAGGGGGATGACTATATAATGGCGCTTAGATCAGCAGCTCAGCTCTTTATAAGGGGATGTCTATATAATAGCAGCTTAGATACAGCAGCTCCGCATTATGCAAGGTGGGTGCCCATATAATGGCAGCTTACACAGCAGATCAACTGTAGGGTTGAAGGATTTACAATGCCTAAATTGTGAGATGTCAAATGAGATCACATTTTTGTAGATCAGGTTGTGGTCTCTCTCGCTTTTGTCGCAATTGTGACCACTGTGACCTCACCACTATTTATTACCCTCTTACTAACCCAACCACCCCCCCTAGAGATTATGATAAAGGGTTCCTAATGCTGTATAAGGCCTCATGCAGAAGCTTTACACCTTCTATGTGTGTCTTAGATCATTCCAGAACAACAGTCCAGTCTTGTCGGACTCAAAGGGGAATATTCAGGACCTGAAATAATCGCAAATGCTAGTTATTGCTAGCTTTTGCGATTATTGCCCCGATCCGCACCTTCACACAGGGGTGTGGAAGGGGGGGAAGGGGGGGGGGGGGCACGGCCGGCGAGCGGGGGGCGCGGGGACGGGGAGTGGGCGGCGCGGGGCATTGCTGTCCCCGCGCCTTGCGCATTGCTCTGCGGCGACTTTTCATACGTGAAAAGTCGCCGGCTACGTCTGATGTATCGGGCCGCGAATGTCACGTTTGGCCAAAACCTGACTTGGACATACTGGGGCAGATTTACATTACCAGGTTCATTCGCGATCCAGCGGCTCGTTTGTGGGGAGGATTCGGGTCGGCTGGGATTCCTCCGACGTCCAGCAGGTGTCGCTTCTGCGCTGAAGTTCGTTGGAGTGCAATGAAGTTCACAAGCTAGGCCGAGTGAGGCAAGCGCGTGTCAGCGACACTTTTTTTAAAAAATGCGGTGGTTTTTCGAACCCATCGGGTTTTCGTACTCCACGCCCCCCCTCCATTTCCTCGCGTGCATGCCGGCGCCGATGCACCACAATCCGATCTCGTGCGCCAAAATCTCGGGCATACAGGGAAAATCGGCGGTTAAAACAGAAAAATTTGCGTAACCCGCCGGAAAACGTGATTCGGGCCCTTAGTAAATGACCCCCATTTACGTAATTTTCGCTTTTTTTACCTCTTTTGCCATCCTGCAAATGGGGAGGGTGTGAATAGGGAGTTAGTTGCCCTTATCCTATATTGAGGTGCAAAAGAGCTGAAGAAATGTCAGCGATCAATCTTTTAGGGACCTCAGTGGACCTTGCGTTGACATCATGGGACACAACTAGTTAAGAAAAAGTCACATAGCAAAGAAAATGTCAGAAGTGATTGAATTCCAAAGTCATTACCCCCCCCCAGCGCACCACCACGGGTGAATCTCTCACAAAAATTGAAACAATCCCAGAAGTATTTAGCGTGACCATCTCCAGTGTAATAAGCATGGTCCAGCGATGAGGCAAGCACCGGGGAGAAGCAGCTGTGATTGCCGCGGATATCGTGTGTGACTGGACTCTAAGCTCAGCCATGGTAGGAAATCTAAGAGATCAGCAGAGCAGAAATCAAGGGACTTCCAAAAAAGATCAATCAGCAGCTCAAAGATTGTTCCCGGGAAGTCACGTTTCTCGTGAAATGGTATTTATTCTCAAGCACGAAGATGGACCAGCACTTTGAGATGGCGGAGACGTTACGGAAATCCCCTGGGATAGGGGTGGCAAAAACTAACTTAGTTCCTGTTGTGCCAATATTTCGTCTTGGCAGGTGCACCTAATGGAAGTACCGGGGACGTCACTTAGGCCAAATTATGGCCACTTCAGACTACAGGTCATATCTTGTGATGTCCCATGATCTGAGAAGACCATGATTGACCAAAGCACGTCCTATGACCCTCCACCATTTTTTCGGTTCTTAAATATCAACGCAATAGGGACGGGACAGAACAGCAAAGCCACATTTTTTGTTTTGGACCACAATTTCATCGATTTTCATGTTTTGTAATACAAAAGTACCGGGTCCCAAGTAAAGTTGAGAGGAACCATAGTTTAGAGGACACCCTGGACAACCATGGCCATTGCTCTTAGCCAGAAGTTTCAATTTGCCGAATTAGCGTGCAACCACCAATACGGTAATATGTCCAGGGTTGCACGGCCGAACCCAAATAAAACTACAGTTCCGCTCACTCTAGTCTCAAGATTGATTTTGCCCAATTTTGTCCGATCCTTTAAATATACCATTTTTTGGAAAATTGTTCTCAGATCCTTCTTGTGCACTTTGGACAATCCATTAAATTGAAGTAGACCAAGACACAAAAGTATATTAGGACCTTCATACTGGGGCAGATTTACTTACCCGGCCATCGCGATCCAGGGCGTGTCTCTGCACAGGATTCGGGTCCGGACGGGATTTATGAAGGTAGTTCCTCCGCCGGCCACCAGGTGGCGCTGCTGCGCTGAAAATCATCTGAACGCGCCGGAATACACCGAGCTGGACACAGGTGAAGGTAGCGCTTCCAAGCGACACATTTTCGGATTTTAAATGCGGCGGTTTTTCCGAATCCGTCAGGTTTTCGTTCGGCCACGCCCCCCGATTTCTGTCGCGCGCATGCCGGCACCGGTGCCCACAATCCGATCACGTGCGCCAAAATCCGGCGGCAATCAGGTACAATCGGCGCAAATCGGAAATATTCGGGTAACACGTTGGGAAATCACGAATCGGGCCCTTAGTAAATGACCCCCATGTGATGAAACATCGCAGCAAGTAATACGTTTCCCTACAGCACCCCCACAGGGGAAGTTAAGATTACACAATGATACCCATTCAATTCTATTCATTGGTCCTTCAAGATTGGTCCTCCAAAGTAGACTCATTGTAGCCTCTCTTTATTGTGGTGTTGGGTTCTTGAATAGAAGTCTACAAACTAGGGAAATGTAGGATAGGTGGAGGTCCAACCTCCAGGACCCCTGTTGATGAGTGTTTATGCACATATACATATTAATGACTGGGGCCTCCGATAGCAGAAGTTAGGGGGGAAGAAGAATTGGGCAATTCATATTACATATTTGACCGTTTTCTTCTCGAAGAGATGAGCCACCTAGTGGAGTCTAGACTAGCTTTCAACCTTCTCTCCATGGAGACACATTCACACTTCGATGATGCAGAAGTGTATGAGAATACGGGGTCTCGGAGATCGCTGACTGCCATATACATGATCCACAGCTAGACATCTGCTTTAAGTATGTCCACATATTTTCTCAAAAATACCTCCTATTAACGCTAGATCCGCACCGGGCAGGGGGTACAAAGTTCCAACGCAGCTGTCTAAATAATTGTGTTACTTCCATTACGAATGTTCGGCCTTTCACATCCAATCCTCCAAAAATGCCACATTAAAAAGAATATACGGTATATTACTGAGCACAACTCCTCCCCGACTCTGTAAAACGAGATTTTATATTATAC
Organism: Engystomops pustulosus; assembly: GCA_019512145.1. Taxonomy (NCBI): domain Eukaryota; kingdom Metazoa; phylum Chordata; class Amphibia; order Anura; family Leptodactylidae; genus Engystomops; species Engystomops pustulosus. Next base: position 215,241,060 of record CM033644.1, read on the forward strand.
CACTGGTGATGTCCCGGATTTATTATAGGAGCGAGTAAGCACCCCCCACGCCTCCCGCCATCGGGTTGTGATGAGTATGGAATGGAAACGTCTGGTTGTGTGGAGAGTGTATGGCACATCGGGGGATATAGAGTTGCCCTGATCCGGTAGGAATCTGTACAATTATATCGGTATTATACGGGTTATATGACTTATGCCAAGGAGGGAAATACTACCGCGAGTCTGCTGTTTTTATAAATCGCCTACAAAAGTTGTGTGGTGGATATTACAAGCCAGCGTATCCTTCGTTATAGGATTTATTGTCCCGAATAGGGATATCCAGTGACTTTTATTGTTTTCCCCCAAAGTTCTCTTTAAATAATGTATTTACATTTTGTTATTGATACCATAGAATAAGATACATCATCTGGGGGATGAAACCTGAGGCAGCGAAGCGTAAGGTGTACTCAAGTTTAGATTGGGATTGAAAACAAAAATCACAATTGTCATGGGTGCCCCCACGCCCAGGGGATCTGACTCACCTGTCCCCGCTCCTGTGTCCGGTCTGGTGGCTGTGCGCGCGCATCCCATCTCCTAGGGCGCGCCGGCTTTAGAAAATTTAAAGAGTGCTGATTGGTGCTGGCTATAATCCAGAATCTTTATATACCAGACTCTTCTGCACACCCCACGGATTTGTGCCTCAGGGGGTCAATACTAAGGGCTCCGCGGCCGCACTTTCGACGGGGTTTCCCGCCTTTTTCGATCACTAAGCCTTGTTTGGACTGTGGTGCGGGAATCATCAGCGTGTGCTTGTGGTTTAGCAGGGGGAGTGTGTTTCTGCTGGTGTTAGCAGTGTGGGGGTGTCTTGCTGTGTGTGTATAGCAGTGCTGGGGAATGTCGCTATGTATTATAGAGTAATGGGAGTGTTGTGTGTGAGTGTGTGTTGGGTGTGTTGTGTGTGTTTAGAAGTACTGGGTGTGTCTGTGGTGTGTGTGTGTGTGGGTGTGTGTTTATAGCAGTGTTGGGTGTCTTGCTGTGTGTGTATAGCAGTGCTGGAGTGTTGCTATTGTGTATAGCAGGTTGGGGTTCTGCTGTGTATGTATAGCAGTGTGGGAGTGTTGCTAGTGTGTATAGCGTGTTGGGTGTCTTCATGGTGTATATAGCAGCGCTAATTGTGTTGCTATGTGTGTATAGCAGTGCTGGGTGTGTTGCTGTGTATATAGCAGTGTTGGTGTGTTGCTGTGTGTTTTTAAGAAGTGTGGGGGTTTTCCTGGTGTGTGTGTATAGAGTGTGTGGGGGTGTTCCTGTTGGTGTGGTGTATAGCAGTGCTGGGGTGTGTGGTTTGGTGTTTGCTGGGTTTAAGAAGTGCTGGTAAGTTCCTGTGTGTGTATGATATTATCAGTGCTGGTTGGCGTTATTATAAGCAGGGGGGCTACGAGAGGGGAGTAGCTTGAGAAAAGTGTGATTTAAAGCATGGGGTTTAAGAAAATTGGGACAGGGAGGGGATTTATAGAAGTGGGGAACCAAAGGGGGACATGACATAGTTTGGTGGCAGTTATTCTGTGGGCACAAGTGGGATGGGCTAGGGAGAGATAAAGGAGGGGCATGTGGGACCAAAATTTTCTGGTGTGCAGGATTGCTTGTCACTAAAGTTGGGGGTGATACCCAAAGGTCCCCTGAAGAAGCAGGTGGACACCGACCACTACTGACTACCAATACATATGGCGGCACAGCGGAGCTCCGTTTATACCGCAGACACATGAGATCTACCCTCCAGCCATAAGCAACTGCCCCATTAGGAGGCTAAAATAGCGCTGTTACTCCAGTATCACATGTTCGGGACATCCTAGGTATACGGATTATTTATTATGGCGTATTCCTGTGATCTCCCGATAGTAGAAGGTGCGTGGTCTGAGCGGCACCGAGGCTGAGCTGGCAACCTTCCCGAAGCTTCACTGCAAATTTGCATGCAGATGAAATGAATTGTGATTTGCTCATTAACTCCGCGCTGATGTATTGCACCAGTCTAGCAGTTTTTGTGACTAAGCACTATAAAATTAAAACAAAAAATTCACGGCCACTTTTTTTTTTCAGGTTACGTACCATTCATGTAGAATAGATTTTTGTGTTTTTTTTTTTCGTTTAGAACTTAATTCAGGAAATTGGATGGAGTTTTTATTTATTACAACTAACATAGGACGGCGCTCACATAAGAGACGCTGGAGGGATGTCACAGACAAGTCACATATGTTCTCGGCGCACATCTAGTGGTGCTGGGGGATAGTGCACAATAAAGAACTACGAAGAAGGTGGTAGCACTAGGTAGATGTAGTAGGACTTCCTAATCTTAATGGAACCTTGTGCCGGCCTGAAGGAGGAGCGTGACTAAGTCCTAGAAAACAATGATAATAGTCGTGCTCCTCCCTTCAGGCCCCGCCCCATGTATATTCAATGAATAAACTAGGCTTAAAGTTACGTGTCTGCACAACTTACACCAGGGGTGTATTACATAGTAAGAGTAAACAATTGTTTGCTTGTGAGACATGACAATGATTACAATGAAGTGACAGTGGCGCCGCCGATGGCAGACATGTTCTCTGCCTGCGCTACTGCACAGGAGGCTGCCAGGGAAGAGAAGGAAGCTGCACCATGGAGATAAGTACTGAGTTTTTTTTTTGTATACGACAAGGGACCCTGTGTATGCTACTGGACTATTTACTATTGAGTAGAAGCTGCTGGACTATTTATTATAGGGGGGGCTGGACATGTTATTAATGAGAGGAAGACTGTGCGGACATGTTATTAATGAGGGAAGACTGCTGCTCGGACATGTTATTAATGAGGGAAGACTGCTGCTGGACATGTTATAATGAGGGAGACTGCTGCTGGACATGTTATAATGACGGGGAAGACTGCTGGGACATGTTATTATGAGGGAAGACTGCTGCTGGACATGTATAATGAGGGAAGGGAAGACTTGCTGGAATGTTTTAAGAGAAGGGGCTGCTGTGGACATCTTATTAGTAATGAGAGGAGGCTGCTGCTGACAATCCTATTAATAAGAGGAGCTGTGCTGGACATCTTATTACTGATGATGAAAGGCTGCTGCTGGACATCTTATAGTGATAGAAGTCTGTTGCTGGACATCTTATAATGAGTGCAGGCTGCTGCTCCCGGATGAAAAAAAATGTTATTGAGGGTGACGGCGTGATAAAAATTTTAATAGGGTGAGGATTGATGCACTAACATTTCAGTCGGGAGGGATGCTGATGGCAAATTTTAAGGGATTGGCCGGGAGACTTATGAAAGGAGGGATAAGGGTTCAAGGGATTGGTGGGACCAGGTCCTACTTTCTGTTTTGGTGGCCTCCATGTCCATATATGGAACAGTGATGGTCACCAGTAGGATTATCAAAAAGTGATGAGCCAAGAATTGCCAAAAAGAAGGTTGGGGGAGCCCCAAACATTGGTGGGACCTTAGAGCCCCCCTGGTCCACAGGTTATCTATCTGGTATTGCAGTTTAGCCCTATTCAAATGGATAATGATAAACTGCAGTACTGGAACAAGTCTTTATACAAGGGTGGAGCCCTTTCTAACTAAAATGCACATTTTTCCAACAATTCATGAAATAACTAGAATTTTGTGATAACACTGTACAGAATTATCTTTTCACAGCTTTTGTTAGTCTATACAATTTGTGCACTTAGAAATCCTACAGAGAACAGAGGGTTTATGGACCTGTTTAAATTAGGGGGAAGCTTAGAGGTGGAGCTTATCCAGTAGGAAGAGGTTAGAAATACCTATAGAGAACAGGGGTTCTTTGAATGTGAAAGAGGGGGAAAGCTTATGGGGCGGAGCTATCCAAGTAGGAAGGGCTTCTTAAATTTGTGGGACGGTCAGATAAGTAGGGAGGAGCTCCTGGTGCAGCAGTCATCTTACAGCTAAGCATAGGACGGTGATGAAGAAAGAAGAGCAAGTTTGAAAAATGATTGTATAAAAATTATGCCAACTGAAGCCACCACTAGGGGGAGCTTTAGAGTTTACTGTGTTATTATACATTTTAAAATAGTCTTTTATCTTTTTTTTTTATATAGAATTTTAATTGACAACCATAAGACCTGAACCCCCATTGATCCACTGAATCTCCCTGCCTCGTAGCCAGAACAACAGCTCCATTCACTAAATAGTTTCCAATCTGTGTTACTACATCTTCAATCACATTCAATTGAATCATAACTGTGTTGCAGTTACCTGGCCTGACCACTACACAGAGAATGGAGTTCGACGGGGGTCCGAGCGTCAGACTCTCCCAAACGTAATTTGGCCTTTTAAAGGGGTTGTACTAAGTCTTATTGATTTCACTATAAAAAACCTGGTGGTAGGGAGATAACTACTAGGAGTCTGTCACAAATTGACAGTAGGCGAGTAAGCATCCCACTGCTCCATTTAGGTATAGGAGAGGGGTAGTCTTACAGTGCTGGAGTACTGGAGCACTGTGCTCTGCAATTATGACGCTCCCTATATACCGCTTCATCCAATTACTGAGAAATGGACCCCACCAGTAGCGACCCCCCATTAATGGCGAATACAGGATAACAATCAAACTGTACACTACTATACCACAATCAGTATGCACTTCCTCCACGGCTCCCTATGGTGGTGCAGGTATTTGATATATGAATAAATCGGATTTCAGATAAAAGAACCTTTTTCAGCATTGATCATTGGTATTTCGGATATGACAGCCGGCCCCCTCAGGCGTAAGTTAATACCCTGACATCGCGGAGTGAGTATCTTGTAGAAATGTCACACTCCTGTCTCGCAGCTTCGCTTACATTTGTAGGGTCACACAACCTCGCAGCAGAATAGGCGGCTGTCACAGAGGGAAGCGTCGCCGGTGACAACATCGTGCCGAGGTTCCTAAAGTGTGAAAATGACAAGTCAACAGCTTCAATCTGCAGACCTCTCTGGAATCACACGCTCGGGTATAGGCTTGGTCAGGAGAATACGTGACTAGGAAACGGGCTCGGGTTCCTGATTGGATTCTAAAATTTGAGAACTTTGGGGTGCCACTTATGGGGTAGTTTAAGGGGTTGTTTTTTAAGGTAATAAACTTAATGTACCCAGGCAAATTCCACACGGGTGGAGCTATGTTGTTATTATCTTTATATTATAATCATGAAGGTCCTGGGAGTTTAAGGGATCCTTCACTGGGGGTCTGACCACCCCCCAACAGTCAGCAGGACCCCATGGGTCATGACCACAGCCCCCCCAACAATCAGTGGCTCCTGTGGGTGTGAACTTGCCCCAAAAAATGTCCATCAACAGCCTTCCCCAGCAGAAAGCCCCACCCCTTTAATAAAATGTCCAGCAGCAACCTCCTCACTAATAAATTTTCAGCAGAAAGCTTCCCATTAAATATAAATATCTAGGAACCTCCCCACAATAAAAGTCCAGCAACCGACTATTATTAATAAAATGTTCAGCAACCTCCCCTTAGTAAAATGTACATCAACAGCTCCCCTAGTAATAAAATGTCAGCAGCCTCCCCTAAGTAATAAAATGTCCAGCAGCTCCCCTCAATAAAAGGTCCAGCAGCAGTCTCCCCTCAATAAAATTTGCCATCAGCAGCCCTCCCTAATGAAAATGTGTAGCAGCAGACTCCCTAATTGAAAATGTGTAGCAGCCTCCCCTCAAGAAAATGTGTTGCAGCAGCCTGCACTCATTAATAAGATGTCCAGCAACAGACTTCTATCACTAATAAGATGTCCAGCAGCAGCCTTTCATCAGTAATAAGATGTCCAGCAGCAGCCTCTCTTATTAATAGGATGTCCAGCAGCAGCCTCCTCTCATTACTAATAAGATGTCCAGCAGCAGGCCCCTTCTCATTAATAACATGTCCAGCAACAGTCTTCCCTTCATATAACATGTCCAGCAGCAGTCTTCCCCATTAAAACATGTCCAGCACCGTCTCCTATAATAACATGTCCAGCAGCAGTCTTCCCTCATTAATAACATGTCCAGCAGCAGTCTTCCCTCATTAATAACATGTCAGCAGCAGTCTTCCCTCATTAATAACATGTCCAGCACATCTTCTCTATTAATAACATGTCCAGCCCCCCCATAAATAAATAGTCCAGCAGCTTCTACTCATAGTAAATAGTCCAGTAGCATACCAGGGTCCCTTGCGTATAACAAAAAAAAACTCAGTACTATCTCCATGGTGCAGCTTCCTCTTCTCCCTGCAGCCTCCTGTGCAGTAGCGCAGGCAGAGACATGTTGCCATCAGGCGGCGCCACTGTCACTTCATTGTACAATTGTCATGTCTCACAAGCAAACAATTGTTTACTCTTACTAGTAATACACCCCTGGTGTAAGTTAGTGCAAGACACGTACTTTAAGCCTAGTTTATTCATTGATAATACATGGGCGGGGCCTGAAGGGAGGAGCACGACTTATTATCATTGTTTTGCTAGGACTTAGAGTCACGCTCCTTCCTTCAGGCCCTGACAAGGTTCCATTAGATTAAGAATGTCCTAATACATCTACCTAGTGCTACCTCTTCTTAGTTCTTCTATTGTGCACTATCCCCCAGCACCACTAGATGGCGCCGAGAGAACATATGTGACTTGTCTGTGACATCCCTCAGCGTCTCTTATGTGAGCGCCGTCCTATGTTAAGTTGTAATAAATAAAAACTCATCCAATTTCCTGCATTAAGTTTAGAACAAAGAAAAAAAAAAACACAAAAATCTATTCCTAATGAATTGTACGTAACCTGAAAAAAAAAAGTGGCGTGAATTTTTTGTTTTAATTTTATAGTGTGCGTCTACAAAAAACTGCTAGACTGGTGCAATACATCAGCGCGGAGTTAATGAAGCAAATCACAATTCATTTCATCTGCATGCAAGAATTTGCAGTGAAGCTTCGGGAAGGTTGCCAGCTCAGCCTCGGTGCCGCTCAGACCACGCACCTTCTACTAATCGGGAGATCACGAGGAATACGCCATAATAAATATCCGTATACTAGGTTGTCCCGAACATGTGATACTGGGAGTAACAGCGCTATTTTACGCCCTCTAATGGGCAGTTGCTTATGGCTGGAGGGTAGATCTCAATGGTCTGCGGTATAACGGAGCTCCGCTGTGCCGCCATATGTATTGTAGTCAGGTAGTGGTGGTGTCCACCTGCTTCTTCAGGGGACCTTGGGGATCACCCCCAACTTGTGACAAGCAATCCTGCCACACACAGAAAATTTTGGTCCCACATGCCCCTCCTTTATCCTCCCCTAGCCCATCCCACTTGTGTGCCCACAGAAATAACTGGCCACCAAACATGTCATGTCCCCCTTGGTTCCCCACTTCATATAATATCCCCTCCCTGTCCCAATTTTCTAAACCCCATGCTTTAAATCACACTTTTCTCAAGCTACTCCCCTCTCGGTAGCCCCCTGCTTTATAATAAGACCAACCAGCATGATATATACATACACACACAGGAACTTACCCAGCACTTCTTAAACAACAGCAACACACAAACCCACACACCCAGCACTGCTATACAGCCACACACACAGGAACACCACCCAACACTTCTATACACACACACACAGGAAAACACCCAAGCACTTCTAAAAACACACAGCAACAAACCAAACACTGCTATATACACAGCAACACACCCAGCACTGCTATACACACTAGCAACACAATTAGCGCTGCATATACACATGAAGACACCCAACACTGCTATACACACATAGCAACACCCAGCACTGCTATACATACACAGCAAGACACCCAACACTGCTATACACACATAGCAACACTCCCAGCACTGCTATACAAACACAGCAAGACACCCAGCACTGCTATAAACACACACCACACACACACACACACACAGGAACACACCCAGTACTTCTAAACACACAGCACACACCCACACACCACACTCACACAGCAACACTCCCATACGCTATAATACATAGCGACATTCCAGCACTGCTATACACACACAGCAAGACACCCAGCACTGCTATACACACACAAGAAACACACTCAGCCTGCTAAACACACAAAGCAACATGCTGATGATTCCGCACCACATCAACAAAAGGCTTAGTGATCGAAAAAGGCGGGAACACCGTCGAAAGTGCGGCGCGGAGCCCTTAGTAATTGACCCCCTTGAGGCACAAAGATCCGTTGGGTGTGGAGAAGAGTCTGGTATATAAAGATCTGGATTATAGCCAGCACCAATCAGCACTCTTTAAATTTTCTAAAGCCGGCGCGCCCTAGGAGATGGGGATGCGCGCGCACAGCACCAGAACCGGACACAGGAGCGGGGACAGGTGAGTCAGATCCCCTGGGCGTGGGGGCACCCATGACAATTGTGTTTTTTGTTTTCAATCCCAATCTAAACTTGAGTACACCTTACGCTTCGCTGCCTCAGTGTTTCATCCCCCAGATGATGATCTTATTCTATGGTATCAAAAACAAAATGTAAATACATTATTTAAGAGAACTTTGGGGGAAAACAATAAAAGTCACTGGATATCCCTATTCGGGACATAAAATCCATATAACGAAGGATACGCTGGCTTGTAATTCCACACACAAACTTTTGTAGGCGAGTATGTATATAAGAAACAGCAGACTCGCGGTAGTATTTTCCTCCTGGCATAAGTCATATGAACCCGTATAAATACCGATATAATGTAACAGATTCCTACCGGATCAGGGCAACTCTATATCCCCCGATGTGCCATACACTCTCCACACAACCAGACGTTTCCATTCCATACTCATCCACAACCCGATGGCGGGAGGCGTGGGGGGTGCTTACTCGCTCTATATAAATCCGGGACATCACCAGTGGTATAATATAAAATCCTCGTTTTACAGAGTCGGGAAGGAGTTGTGCTAGTATAAATACCGTATATCTTTTTAATGTGAAGCATTTTTGGAGGATTGGATGTGAAAGGCCGAACATTCGTAATGGAAGTAACACAATTATTTAGACAGCTGCGTTGGAACTTTGTACCCCCTGCCCGGTGCGGATCTAGCGTTAATAGGAGGTATTTTTGAGAAAATATGTGGACATACTTAAAGCAGATGCTAGCTGTGGATCATGTATATGGCAGTCAGCGATCTCCGAGAACCCGTATACTCATACACTTCTGCATCATCGAAGTGTGAATGTGTTCTCCATGGAGAGAAGGTTGAGAAGTGACTCTAGACTCCACTAGGTGGCTCATCTCTTCGAGAAGAAAACGGTCAAATATGTTAATATGGAATTGCCCAATTCTTCTCTCCCTAACTTCTGCTATCGGAGGCCCCAGTCATTAATATGATATGTGCATAAACACTCATCAACAGGGGTCCTGGAGGTGGACCTCCACCTATCCTACATTTCCCTAGTTTGTAGACTTCTATTCAAGAACCTCAACACCACAATAAAGAGAGGCTACAATGAGTAGTCTACTTTGGAGGACCAATCTGAAGGACCAATGAATAGAATTGAATGGGTATCATTGTGTAATACTTAACTTCCCCTGTGGGGGTGCTGTGGGAAACGTATTACTTGCTGCGATGTTTCATCACAGTGGGGGTCATTTACTAAGGCCCGATTCGTGATTTCCAACGTGTTACCCGAATATTTCCGATTTGCGCCGATTGTACCTGAATTGCCCGGGATTTTGGCGCACGTGATCGGATTGTGGCGCACCGGTGCCGGCATGCGGCGACGAGAAATCGGGGGGCGTGGCCGAACGAAAACCTGACGGATTCGGAAAAACCGCCGCATTTAAAATCCGAAAATGTGTCGCTTGGAAGCGCTTACCTTCACCTGGTCCAGCTCGGTGTATTCCGGCGCGTTCAGATGATTTTCAGCGCGCAGCGCCACCTGGGGACGGGGAGGAACTACCTTCATAAATCCCGTCGGACCCGAATCCTGTGCAGAGAACGCGCCGCTGGATCGCGAATGGGCCGGGTAAGTAAATCTGCCCCAGTATGAAGGTCCTAATATATTTTTGTCTTGGTCTACTTCAATTTAATGGATTGTCCAAAGTGCACAAGAAGGATCTGAGAAACAATTTTCCAAAAAATGGTATATTAAAGGATCGGACAAAATTGGGCAAAATCAATCTTGAGACTAGAGGTGAGCGGAACTGTAGTTTTAGTTTGGGTTCGGCCGTGCAACCCTGGACATATTAACCGTATTGGTGGTTGCACAGCTAATTCGGCAAATTGAAACTTGGCTAAGAGCAATGGCCATGGTTGTCCAGGGTGTCCTCTAAACTATGGTTCCTCTCAACTTTACTTGGGACCCGGTACTTTTGTATTACAAAAACATGAAAATCGATGAAATTGTGGTCCAAAACAAAAAATGTGGCTTTGCGTTCTGTCGGTCCCTATGTTGCGTTGATATTTAAGAACCGAAAAAATGGTGGAGGGTCATAGGACGTGCTTTGGTCAATCTATGGTCTTCTCAGATCATGGGACATCACAAGATATGACCTGTAGTCTGAAGTGGCCATAATTTGGCCTAAGTGACGTCCCCGGTACTTCCAGTAGGGTGCACCTGCCAAGACAGGAAATATTGGCACAACACAGGAACTAAGTTAGTTTTTGCCACCCCTATCCCAAGGGGATTTCCGTAACGTCTCGGCCATCTCAAAGTGCTGGTCCATCTTCGTGCTTGAGGAATAAATACCATTTCACAGAGAAACGTGACTTCCCGGAACAACCTTGAGCTGCTGATTGATTTTTTTTGGAAGTCCCTGATTTCTGCTCTGCTGATCTCTTAGATTTCCTACCATGGCTGAGCTTAGAGTTCAGTCACACACGATATCCGCGGCAATCACAGCTGCTTCTCCCGGTGCTTGCCTCATGCTGGACCATGCTTGATTACACTGGAGATGGTCACGCTAACTTCTGGGGTTTCATTTTGTGAGAGATTCACCCGTGTTGGGTGCGCTGGGGGGGGGTAATGACTTTGGAATTCAATCACTTCTGACATTTTCTTTGCTATGTGACTTTTTCTTAACTAGTTGTGTCCCATGATGTCAACGCAAGGTCCACTGAGGTCCCTAAAAGATTGATCGCTGACATTTCTTCAGGACTTTTTGCACCTCAATAATAGGATAAGGGCAACTAACTCCCTATTCACACCTCCCCATTTGCAGGATGGCAAAAGAGGTAAAAAAGCGGAAAATTACGTAAATGGGGGTCATTTACTAAGGGCCCGAATCACGTTTTCCGGCGGGTTACGCAAATTTTTCTGTTTTACGCCGATTTTCCCTGTATTGCCCAGATTTTGGCGCACGAGATCGGATTGTGGTGCATCGGCGCCGGCATGCACGCGACGGAAATGGAGGGGGGGCGTGGAGGTACGAAAACCCGATGGGTTCGGAAAAACCACCACGCATTTTTTAAAAAAAGTGTCGCTGGACACGCGCTTGCCTGCACTCGGCCTAGCTTGGTGAACTTCAGTGCACTCCAACGAACTTCAGCGCAGAAGCGACACCGCTGGACGTCGGAGGAATCCCAGCCGGACCCGAATCCTCCCCACAGACGAGCCGCTGGATCGCGAATGAACCTGGTAAGTAAATCTGCCCCAGTATGTCCAAGTAGGTGTTGGCCAAACGTGCATTGCGGCCCGATACATCAAGACGTAGCCGGCGACTTTTCACGTATGAAAAGTCGCCGCAGCAGCAAGTGCGCAGGCGCGGGGACAGCAATGCCCGCGCCGGCCCACTCCCGTCCGGCCGCGCCCCCCGCTCGGCCGGCCGCCTGCCCCCCCCCCCCCCTTCACGCCCTCACACCCACTGGTGTGAAGGTGGGGATCGGGGCAATAATGCAAAAGCTAGCAATAAGCTAGCATTTGCGATTATTTCAGGTCCTGATAAATATTCCCCTTTGAGTCCAGACAAAGACTGGACTGTGTTCTGGAAATGATCTAAGACAACAATAGAAGGTGTAAAGCTTCTGATGAGGCCTTATACAGCATTAGGAAACCTTTATCAGTAATCTCTTAGGGGGGTGTGGTTGGGTTAGTAAGAGGGTAATAAATAGTGGTGAGGTCACAGTGGTCACAATTGCGACAAAAGCGAGAGAGACCACAACCTGATCTACAAAAATGTGTATCTCATTTGACATCTCACAATTTAGGCATTGTAAATCCTTCAACCCTACAGTTGATTGCTGTATGTAAGCTGCCATTATATGGGCACCCACCTTGCTAATGCGGAGCTGCTGTATCTAAGCTGTTATTATATAGACATCCACTTACATAGTCCTGAGCTGCTGTATCTAAGCTGTCATTATATAGGTATCCACCTTACATAGAGCTGAGCTGCGTATCTAAGCCGCCATTATATGACATCCACCTTACTAGAGCTGAGCTGCTGTATCTAAGCTGCCATTATATAGGCATCCACCTAACAGAGCTGAGTGCGTGTATCTAGAGCTGCCGTTATATAGACATCCACCTTACATAGAGCTGATCTGCTGTATCTAAGCTGCCATTATATAGACATCCACCTTACATAGAGCTGATCTGCTGTATCTAAGCTGCCATTATATAGTCATCCACCTTACATAGAGCTGAGCTGCTGTATCTAAGCCGCCATTATATGACATCCACCTTACATAGAGCTGAGCTGCTGTATCTAAGCTGCCATTATATAGGCTCCACCATACATAGAGCACAGCTGCTGTATCTAAGCTGCCTTGTTAGAAAAACTAGGTAAGCCTAGTTACGTCTCCGCTGTATAGGATGAAACATTAGTGTACCAGGTCGCGGATGTTTGTGGATCGGCGCGGTATCACTTTCCGGCTCATCTCAGATTCTTCTTTGTTGTAGTAATTGTACATTTGTCGTCTGTGTGTTTTACGCCGCAGCGGAGGACACATTTATAAATTCGCTAACGCGGCTTATTAGCGCACGTGCGGATTTACACAGATTAATATTTATGCAAATATTAGCTTTTCAGATACATCAACTCAGAAAAGCAACATATGTTCAAGGCACGGGTGAATTTTTAAGCGTTTGTTGCTAGGAGGCCTCAGATATGTGGGAATGTGATCCCGGGACTGGTTCTAAAACTGAGGAATCTGTGGAGTGGGGTTCTGCTTTAAAGGGAACCTACCACTATGGATCTACCTCTTAAGAACGCAGAACTCTGGCTTTGTGGAAAGTGTGTGCAGATCTTGTAGATGTGCGCTGAAGGTGTCTGGGTAGGAGGATCAAAGAGGCTACTGGGCAAGGAGTAGCTGCACCATGTAGCCTCAGCTCCGGCTACTCCAGCCCCAGTAGCCTCTTTAGAAAATTTGCATATTACCCTTAAAGATTAGAAAAGATAGGGGGAGTAAAGGATTAGCCAAAAAGGGCTATCTTTACATACGATAGATACCACCTACCACCGGATCTATCTTAATAGGTAGATCATAGTGGTAGGTTTCTTTTAAAGGAGTAGCACCGGCAAGATGGCCGGAGCAGGCGGTCGCGCATGGCGGGCGTCCCCGTTGATCTCTATGGAGCTGACGGAGATTGCCGAGTGCCGTACTGCTTCGGCCATCTCAGTGATGCTACAGGGGGTGCGATGAGGGTACATCGGACCTCATCGGACCTCCGTTCTAGTGATCATTAGACGCCACAATCTGCACGTTAGGCCCGATCCACAGATCGGTAGCGTCTCACTGATCACTAGAACGGATCACTAACTTGCTTCATAAGAAAATCCCTTTAAAGAATCAAAGAAGATCAAAGACTAAACTTAAAGCAGAACTTATCTCACCTTCCTGGAACATATTGCTCAGGCAACCGCTCCGCCTGTAATTGGTTGAGCAGGCATTTCCTGTGAGGCGGAGCCAAGAAGTAGGGACTAGGGGCTCCATGTAAGCATCAAGACTGAAATTTCAGAGGGCATCATCACATATCTTAATGCCTCTCCACCACCACCAGATATCCCTTTAAGGCTACAGAAAAGTAAAGGTCAGATTTTTCTCAAGCAATTGTATCTTCCACACAGGAGTTGTCAGGTATTACAGTATACACCTATTTAGGAATGTAGATCTGAACTGTAGTACCTAAATAGTCTATGTATAAGGGTGGCGCTGTTTATGGTAAAAGCTGATCTTTTTCAGAACATAATATCACTTTTTCAATCCGTTATGTCTATGTCTTGTTTTCTTGCATTTTATTCACATACATGTAGAGGTTGAGGTTAATCTTTGCCCTGGTTCCACACAGAATGAGAAACAGAGGTGTAATGTAAAGTCCCTCGTGTCCAATAAAAAATCTGTAACTGAGCAACCTACCTACCCAGGGAGCACCATCTATGAGGCGAGTTGAGCATCTGGCCTCAGCGGCACCACCTGCAAAAAGATGGGGGGCAGAATCAGGGTCTAGTAAAACTGCTAGAAAGCAGAACATGACACTTAAAAATAGTATATCACTTGTAAGACACTATGTGGAGAGCCCACTTACTAAAAATTAACCTGATATATTACTGTTGGATTGCCCCATCCAAAAGGTAGGTGCTGTTCTATAGTTTTCCTTAGGAAGTAGATAGTTTAGGTTCACCCTTGTACCTACCATTCTACCTTCTATTTATATAATTTGTAGGTGCCGAACAAACATTTGAGGCCTAGATGTTATGAGGACAACCATATCCAGATCTTATATATCTTCAAGATCTACCTTGAATAGACATCAGTCTAATACATGCTATTCTGTATGAAACTCAGGGCATGCTTGACATTTTGTGGGCCCAAATTAAACTTAGAAGCCCCCTAATGCTAGACTATAACACACAGTCCCATCAGGTCTGATCTCCTTCATCTCCTCTTCTAGATATTCATTCATCTGTCTCCCACTAGCAGAAAAGGAGGAGAAGACTATACACTAGGGGAGATAGGAAAGATGTCACTCCTCATTGGTTCCCCGAGCTGCATCTGGTCCCACCAATGTCCCACCAATATTTGGGGAAAGCCCCCCCAACCTTCTCTTTGGCAATTTTGGCTCATCACTTTAATGACAATCCTACTGGTGACAATCACTGTTCCACGTATGGACATGGAGGCCACCAAAACAGGAAGTAGGACCTGGTCCCACCAAGGTCCCACCAATGTTTGGGGCTCCCCCAACCTTCTTTTTGGCAATTCCTGGCTCATCACTTTTATTGAAATCCTACTGGTGACCATCACTTTCCATGTATGGACATGAGGCCACCAAACAGCAAGTAGGACTGTTCCCACCAATGTTTGGGGCTCCCCCAACCTTCTTTTTGGCAATTCTTGGCTCATCACTTTTTGATAATCCTATGGTGACCATCACTGTTCCATATATGGACATGGAGGCCACCAAAACAGAAAGTGGACCTGGTCCACCCAATGTTTGCCCCCCCCAACCTTTTCTTTTTGGCAATTCTTGGCTCATCACTTTTATTGACAATCCTACTGGTGACCATCACTGTTCCATGTATGGACATGGAGGCCACCAAACAGGAAGCATGACCTGGTCCACCCAAGGTCCCACCAATATTTGGGGCAGCCCTCCCCCCCAACATTTTTGGCAATCTTGGCTCATCATTTTATTGACAATCCTATAGTGACCATCAGTTCCACGTAGGACATGGAGGCACCAAAACAGGAGTAGGACCGGGTCCCACAAGGTCCACAATGTTTGGGGCTCCCCAACCTTCTTTTTGGCAACCTGGCTCATCACTTTTATTGACAATCCTACTGGTGACCATCCTTTCATGTTTTGGTGGCCTCCATGTCCATACATGGAACAGTGATGGTCACCAGTAGGATTGTCATAAAAGTGATGAGCCAAGAATTGCCAAAAAGAAAAGGTTGGGGGGGTTACCATTAGTAGCTCAGAGAATTGCAGATTACAATTATAGGTGGGGATTAATCCGGGTATGAATGCCAGAATTCGGTCTGACAAGCACTGAAATAGGCGTGAATCAAGCCTATTCCCCCTTACGGCATCCAAACTAAGTACGCCACTCTCCTCCATAGGAGCTGCTAGAGAAAGATGATTACATGTCACACCATGCCCGGTTTGTCCGGTGGGCAAGGCCCAGTGACAATGATAAGTCACATGTCAGGTCTATCTTCCAAAAAACGCATTTAAAAAGCAGATCGATCATAGAATACAGGATAGTAACTGTAGCTGATCCTCAGGGCTAGGACTAGAGACATGACTGGGGCCCGGGCAGTCACCTAAGGCTACGGTGTGATGGTATATTCCATACCGGTATAGGTCATGACAGGGTCAAAGTGTTAAGTGTTTCGTGGTTGACATTCTTGATCCAATATCAAATATTCGGGACGGTGACACTATTTACATTCTGAACTGGAACCGCCGTGGAATAGGAATTTATTCACATGTAGGCTGCGAGTTTTCCAGAGCCGTATGGTTAACCCTTTACAGCCACAATCATTGTGGCACATTTATCATACACTGGGTTAAGTGCAGTGTATGATGGTGCCCCAACCCGGTGCGCACCGGATATATCAGGAGGCGCAGAGCCGGGAATTAGATTATCCTCCCCTCTCCACCAGTTGGTCATGGAGGGGGAGGTGGTGGCCGTGCCGGACGCAGGCTAGGTGCCCGGCTCAGCCATGCACATGGCATCATGCTGGAGAGGGGGAGGACTGGGCACTGCACCCCTCCCTCTCCATAGCCATGCACAATTGCCGGCTGTATGTTCGGGAAAGATAGATCTTGCTGTATCCTTTCCTGGTGGACGGTATGTTATAAAGCCCGAAAAGGAAAAACGGAGCGGCGCTTGAGACTCACTCAAAGGTCCAACATCAGATTTGGATATGTATTATTAAATAAAATACAAAGTGGCGACGCGTTTTCAGCTCCGGAACGGCAAAGCTCCAGTCCGGAGATGAAATCTGATTGTGGACCTTCGAGTGAGTCTCAAAGCGCGCTCCGTTTTCTATCAGGGTGTATACATTACGTCTACACGGTTTGGGGATCCTGGTCCCTAGTGGAACATGGTCATTGAGGATCGGGTGCGCACTCCCACATCATTCAAAGCTTTTATCCATCGAAATCAGGTGGATCCTGAATCATAAATTGATTATAAATCGCATCTACCGTATCACACGAGGGTTGCGTTCTGTTCTGTCTGTCTTGCATCTGTACTATATGCTTTTTGGGGTGCTGGATCACATCTTATCCCAGGTATCTCTGGCTCGTGGACAGTATGGTACGGTGCCAGAGTGTGTGGACACCACACCACCGCTGGACGCCAAAGACAGCTATGGGGACGTATTGCGGACGGATATAAATCCCCACAATGCCTGTGTGAAAGGGGCCTAAGTATCTTACTGCTTACTCCCCATGTCCTGATCTTCCGACAATTATCCGATCTCAGCCACGGAATAATAAAGTATCTGCTCCGGTTGCGACCCGCAAATAACTTAAGAGTCAATTATTGCTTTTTAATGATTATTTTTTCCTTTAAATGTCACAGCCCGACCTCTTCATCACATGAATCAAAGGTGTCGGAGGCGGCCACCAGGACCAGCCATAGGTCAGGATTCACGGCAATACATAATTTTCATACTCCGCAGAGTTAATTGGGTTACTTGCTTATTAATTAGGGTCAACGGCCTCTTGGGAGATAATCACAGCTGATAACATTCATTTATACCAAGGCCAGCGCCGCGTTACTCTACAATTAGCATCATCTCTACCTTGATTCTCCTTTCTTGATCTTTTATGGATATTTCCATATTTTTTTTTAACTAAATCTTAAGAGACTGAAGAGAAACTTCTTTTTTGATAAAGGCCGGAATATTTCAGAATTAAAACAGGTGCAAAGGTTTCCGATTAGTCAGAAGTCTTCTGAAGTCAAGAACCTGAAAGAAGAAACTTCTATAACACAAGTTCTCTTGTAAAATGAACATAAAGTGTCCAATGATAGGTTTTCTACCAAACTTAGCCAAGGTTCTCCACTAAACTAGGGCATATGTTCTCCACCAAATTTAATTATAGGACTCCAAAGAACTGAGGATTTGTCTACCAAACTAAACCCTAGGGCCTCCAGGAAACCAAGACCAACCTTAAGGACTCCACGGACCTTCATATGTTGTCCACCAGCAATAATATTGTTCTTCAAAGAACACCTAAGCCATAGGTTATCCATTGCATAGAGTAAATGCTCTCTACCAAACTAAACTCCACTGAACTAGACCGTATGGTGTCTACCAAACATAATCATAGAATCTTCAACTAGACCATGATTTATCTAAAAAAAACCAAGCTATAGGAACTCAGTTAACATGACCATATGTTCTCCACAGATCAAGACTGTATATTGTCTATCAAAGTGAATATTTAGATCTATTGTATTGGACTATTAATTGTGTCTCCACTAAACCAGACCATAAGTTGTCACCAAACGAATCCATTTGGCCTTCACTACCTTAGACCAGTGGTTTTCTACAAGATCTAACCATACGGTCTCCGCTAAACCAAAATCATCTACTACAATAACTGGATTCTAGACTAAAGGTTCTCTGTCATACCATACCATAGGTTCTGTACTGAAAAATACTATATGTTTTTATAAGTTGAACTAAAGTTGAACTAAACCATATAGTCTCCATTGAACTAGACCAGATGTTTTCTACCAGCCTCAACCAAAGGGTCTCCAACAAATATGACCATAGGTTTCCTATCAAACTAAGCCATAAAGTCAACACTGAAATAGTCAATAGGTCAAACGTACCATAGTGTCTCCACTGAGCTAAACCATACATCCCATCAAACTAAGTCATAGGGTTTCGACTAACTAGACCACATTTTACTAATAAACTAAGCTACAGGGTCTCAACCTATAAAAGTTCTCGACCTAAAAAAAGTTTGGGACCTCTACTAAAGTAGATCACAGGTTTTCTACTAAATTACCATAGAGAGTCATTGATGTACTAGACCAGTGGTGGCAAACCTTGGCACGGGTGCACAGGTGGCACTCAGAGCCCTTTCTGTGGGCACCCAGACCTTCAGCCCAGCACATAGTTTGCCAGCAAGACTCAAGGCTTTCTACTGTGGTCCAAGGCAGCCCAGGACGTGTCATGCTCAGCGCCATGTTAAAGCAACATCCTTCACTGCCAGGACCACAGGAGGAGCAGAGAAGGGTGTGTAAGAGATAGATTGTCATTGAGCTCCTGCTCTGGGTCCCTTGATTCATCCTCTTCAGAGGACCTGGAAAGAAGCTACGATCCAGTTTTCTCCGTCATCTTTCTATTGTATTGGTGAACTCAGGACACCAACACGATTAAAACCTGTGATACAGCAAGGAGCAAAAAGTTACTGCTTAAATAGTCATGATGGCACTTTGGCGACATATAAGTGGGTTTGGTTTTTTTAGCTTGGGCACTCTGTCTCCAAAAGGTTCGCCATCAATGTACTAGACCATAGGTTTTCATCCACTCTACGGTCATTGATTATACTGTAGGTTCTGGTTGTAAGCAATGATGAATCACAGAAGTATGCTTGTTGGGTAGTATGCTTTGTGTTTGGTTAGCAGTTGTTACTGATGAACTTCTATTTCCATGAAAGTTCAGTTGAATGTGCAAGTTCTCAGTAGGGGAAGTAGAGTAGCCAACGTCACACCTCTGGCACTGGTGTAGCTCTCTTGTACCTTGAGGTGATGACCAGTTTAGGTCAAGTTTAGTATGTCAAGCGATACTCAAAAGGTGCTCCAAACCTAAAACAGGGGACACCAGATGGATGGAATGTCATACTAGAAGCACTGATTTCAATTTTCGGGAAAAATCCATCCCATAAATGTTTATTACCAAGACTATAATGAGGTTAGCCGGTTTGGGGAGTCTACGCTTATCTCCCGCCACCACAATTATGATGGAGCAGCTGTCAAATGTATAACGGTAATTGATATTAGAGCAGACTTAACCATGTGATCGCAAGCTCTACATCCAAACCGCGTCCATGCCGCCATCTGCAGATTTGGCGTCATTAAGCGGAGACCACAGACTCTTACCGTTCTGTTGTAAAAAATTCAATATTGAAAATACTCAATACTGTCACATTCTTTTTACTGTACTCAAGGGCGAGTTTATGAAAAGCCATGAAAACAAATGGTTTTGCAAACCCATAAAACCATAATGGAGACGCGTCTAGTAATTAAATGCTTCGGAAAAGAAAAAACACGCGCGGTTATGGCCGCCACAAGAGTTGAGAAGGGTTTGTGGGCTCGTAAATCAAAATTTCACTCATTAAAGCCAATGTACCAATTGAGCTATTAGCGTGAAGACACATGTCATCTACGGGTTACGAAGAGCGGCTCGTCCCAATCTTGCGTGAAAGTCATTAGAGTTACCGACCATGAATATTTATCAAATATGTCTAAAATAAGACAGAGAAGGTGCAGGGCAAACTCAGGAGTTCACTAGAAGAACTAAATCTTTTGGACTTAAAATCCTTTATCTACAAATTGTCCTACTTCCTGTTTTGGTGGCCTCCATGTCCATATGTGGAACAGTGATGGTCACCAGTAGGATTGTAAATAAAAGTGATGAGCCATGAATTGCCAAAAAGAAGGTTGGGGGAGCCCCAAACATTGGGGACCTTGGTGGGACCCGGTCTACTTCTGTTTTGGTGGCCTCCATGTCCATACGTGGAACAGTGATGGTCACTAATAGGATTGTCAAAAAGTGATGAGCCAAGAATTGCCAAAAATAGGTGGGGGGGGGGGTGCCCCAAATATTGGTGGGACCTTGGTGGGACCAGGTCATGCTTCCTGTTTTGGTGGCCTCCATGTCCATACATGGAACAGTGTGTCACCAGTAGATTGTCAATAAATTGATGAGGCAAGAATTGCCAAAAAGAAAAGGTTGGGGGGGGCGGGCAAACATTGGTGGGACCAGGTCCTACTTTCTGTTTTGGTGGCCTCATGTCCATATATGGAACAGTGATGGTACACAGTAGGATTACAAAAAGTGATGAGCCAAGAATTGCCAAAAGAAGGTTGGGGGAGCCCCAAACATTGGTGGGAACAGGTCCTACTTCCTGTTTTGGTGGCCTCCATGTCCATATGGAACAGTGTGGTCACCAGTAGGATTGTCATAAAAGTGATGAGCCAAGAATTGCCAAAAAGAAAAGGTTGGGGGGGGGGGCAAACATTGGTGGGACCAGGTCCTACTTTGTTTGGTGGCCTCCATGTCCATATATGGAACAGTGATGGTCACCATAGGATTATCAAAAGTGATGAGCCAAGAATTGCCAAAAAGAAGGTTGGGGAGCCCAAACATGGGGGGACCTTGGTGGGACCAGGTCCTACTTCCTGTTTGGTGGCCTCCATGTCCATACATGGAACAGTGATGGTCACCAGTAAGATTGTCAATAAAAGTGATAGCCAAGAATTGCCAAAAAGAAAGTTGTGGGGGGGGGGGCAAACATTGGTGGGACCAGGTCCTACTTTCTGTTTGGTGGCCTCCATGTCCATATATGGAACAGTGATGGTCACCAGTAGGATTATCAAAAAGTGATGAGCCAAGAATTGCCAAAAAGAGTTGGGGGAGCCCCAAATTGGTGGGAAGAGGTCCTACTTCCTGTTTTGGTGGCTCCCATGTCCATTCAATGGAACAGGATGGTCACCAGTAGGATTGTCAATAAAGTGATGAGCCAGGAATTGCCAAAAAGAAGGTTGGGGGAGCCCCAACAGTGGTGGGACCAGGTCCTACTTTCTGTTTTGGTGGCCTCCATGTCCATATATGGAACAGTGATGGTCACCAGTAGGATTATCAAAAAGTGATGAGCCAAGAATTGCCAAAAAGAAGGTTGGGGGAGCCCCAAACATTGGTGGGACCTTACCATTAGTAGCTCAGAGAATTGCAGATTACAATTATAGGTGGGGATTAATCCGGGTATGAATGCCAGAATTCGGTCTGACAAGCACTGAAATAGGCGTGAATCAAGCCTATTCCCCCTTACGGCATCCAAACTAAGTACGCCACTCTCCTCCATAGGAGCTGCTAGAGAAAGATGATTACATGTCACACCATGCCCGGTTTGTCCGGTGGGCAAGGCCCAGTGACAATGATAAGTCACATGTCAGGTCTATCTTCCAAAAACGCATTTAAAAAGCAGATCGATCATAGAATACAGGATAGTAACTGTAGCTGATCCTCAGGGCTAGGACTAGAGACATGACTGGGGCCCGGGCAGTCACCTAAGGCTACGGTGTGATGGTATATTCCATACCGGTATAGGTCATGACAGGGTCAAAGTGTTAAGTGTTTCGTGGTTGACATTCTTGATCCAATATCAAATATTCGGGACGGTGACACTATTTACATTCTGAACTGGAACCGCCGTGGAATAGGAATTTATTCACATGTAGGCTGCGAGTTTTCCAGAGCCGTATGGTTAACCCTTTACAGCCACAATCATAGTGGCACATTTATCATACACGGGGTTAAGTGCAGTGTATGATGGTGCCCCAACCCGGTGCGCACCGGATATATCAGGAGGCGCAGAGCCGGGAATTAGATGTATCCTCCCCTCTCCACCAGTTGGTCATGGAGGGGGAGGTGGTGGCCGTGCCGGACGCAGGCTAGGTGCCCGGCTCAGCCATGCACATGGCATCATGCTGGAGAGGGGGAGGACTGGGCACTGCACCCCTCCCTCTCCATAGCCATGCACAATTGCCGGCTGTATGTTCGGGAAAGATAGATCTTGCTGTATCCTTTCCTGGTGGACGGTATGTTATAAAGCCCGAAAAGGAAAAACGGAGCGGCGCTTTGAGACTCACTCAAAGGTCCAACATCAGATTTGGATATGTATTATTAAATAAAATACAAAGTGGCGACGCGTTTTCAGCTCCGGAACGGCAAAGCTCCAGTCCGGAGATGAAATCTGATTGTGGACCTTCGAGTGAGTCTCAAAGCGCGCTCCGTTTTCTATCAGGGTGTATACATTACGTCTACACGGTTTGGGGATCCTGGTCCCTAGTGGAACATGGTCATTGAGGATCGGGTGCGCACTCCCACATCATTCAAAGTTTTATCCATCGAAATCAGGTGGATCCTGAATCATAAATTGATTATAAATCGCATCTACCGTATCACACGAGGGTTGCGTTCTGTTCTGTCTGTCTTGCATCTGTACTATATGCTTTTTGGGGTGCTGGATCACATCTTATCCCAGGTATCTCTGGCTCGTGGACAGTATGGTACGGTGCCAGAGTGTGTGGACACCACACCACCGCTGGACGCCAAAGACAGCTATGGGGACGTATTGCGGACGGATATAAATCCCCACAATGCCTGTGTGAAAGGGGCCTAAGTATCTTACTGCTTACTCCCCATGTCCTGATCTTCCGACAATTATCCGATCTCAGCCACGGAATAATAAAGTATCTGCTCCGGTTGCGACCCGCAAATAACTTAAGAGTCAATTATTGCTTTTTAATGATTATTTTTTCCTTTAAATGTCACAGCCCGACCTCTTCATCACATGAATCAAAGGTGTCGGAGGCGGCCACCAGGACCAGCCATAGGTCAGGATTCACGGCAATACATAATTTTCATACTCCGCAGAGTTAATTGGGTTACTTGCTTATTAATTAGGGTCAACGGCCTCTTGGGAGATAATCACAGCTGATAACATTCATTTATACCAAGGCCAGCGCCGCGTTACTCTACAATTAGCATCATCTCTACCTTGATTCTCCTTTCTTGATCTTTTATGGATATTTCCATATTTTTTTTTAACTAAATCTTAAGAGACTGAAGAGAAACTTCTTTTTTGATAAAGGCCGGAATATTTCAGAATTAAAACAGGTGCAAAGGTTTCCGATTAGTCAGAAGTCTTCTGAAGTCAAGAACCTGAAAGAAGAAACTTCTATAACACAAGTTCTCTTGTAAAATGAACATAAAGTGTCCAATGATAGGTTTTCTACCAAACTTAGCCAAGGTTCTCCACTAAACTAGGGCATATGTTCTCCACCAAATTAATTATAGGACTCCAAAGAACTGAGGATTTGTCTACCAAACTAAACCCTAGGGCCTCCAGGAAACCAAGACCAACCTTAAGGACTCCACGGACCTTCATATGTTGTCCACCAGCAATAATATGTTCTTCAAAGAACACCTAAGCCATAGGTTATCCATTGCATAGAGTAAATGCTCTCTACCAAACTAAACTCCACTGAACTAGACCGTATGGTGTCTACCAAACATAATCATAGAATCTTCAACTAGACCATGATTTATCTAAAAAAACCAAGCTATAGGAACTCAGTTAACATGACCATATGTTCTCCACAGATCAAGACTGTATATTGTCTATCAAAGTGAAATATTTAGATCTATTGTATTGGACTATTAATTGTGTCTCCACTAAACCAGACCATAAGTTGTCACCAAACGAATCCATTTGGCCTTCACTACCTTAGACCAGTGGTTTTCTACAAGATCTAACCATACGGTCTCCGCTAAACCAAAATCATCTACTACAATAACTGGAATTCTAGACTAAAGGTTCTCTGTCATACCATACCATAGGTTCTGTACTGAAAAATACTATATGTTTTTATAAGTTGAACTAAAGTTGAACTAAACCATATAGTCTCCATTGAACTAGACCAGATGTTTTCTACCAGCCTCAACCAAAGGGTCTCCAACAAATATGACCATAGGTTTCCTATCAAACTAAGCCATAAAGTCAACACTGAAATAGTCAATAGGTCAAACGTACCATAGTGTCTCCACTGAGCTAAACCATACATCCCATCAAACTAAGTCATAGGGTTTCGACTAACTAGACCACATTTTACTAATAAACTAAGCTACAGGGTCTCAACCTATAAAAGTTCTCGACCTAAAAAAAGTTTGGGACCTCTACTAAAGTAGATCACAGGTTTTCTACTAAATTACCATAGAGAGTCATTGATGTACTAGACCAGTGGTGGCAAACCTTGGCACGGGTGCACAGGTGGCACTCAGAGCCCTTTCTGTGGGCACCCAGACCTTCAGCCCAGCACATAGTTTGCCAGCAAGACTCAAGGCTTTCTACTGTGGTCCAAGGCAGCCCAGGACGTGTCATGCTCAGCGCCATGTTAAAGCAACATCCTTCACTGCCAGGACCACAGGAGGAGCGAGAAGGTGTGTAAGAGATAGATTGTCATTGAGCTCCTGCTCTGGGTCCCTTGATTCATCCTCTTCAGAGGACCTGGAAAGAAGCTACGATCCAGTTTTCTCCGTCATCTTTCTATTGTATTGGTGAACTCAGGACACCAACACGATTAAAACCTGTGATACAGCAAGGAGCAAAAAGTTACTGCTTAAATAGTCATGATGGCACTTTGCGACATATAAGTGGGTTTGGTTTTTTTTAGCTTGGGCACTCTGTCTCCAAAAGGTTCGCCATCAATGTACTAGACCATAGGTTTTCATCCACTCTACGGTCATTGATTATACTGTAGGTTCTGTGTTGTAAGCAATGATGAATCACAGAAGTATGCTTGTTGGGTGTATGCTTTGTGTTTGGTTAGCAGTTGTTATGATGAACTTCTATTTCCATGAAAGTTCAGTTTGAATGTGCAAGTTCTCAGTAGGGGAAGTAGAGTAAGCCAACGTCACACCTTGGCACTGGTGTAGCTCTCTTGTACCTTGAGGTGATGACCAGTTTAGGTCAAGTTTAGTATGTCAAGCGATACTCAAAAGGTGCTCCAAACCTAAAACAGGGGACACCAGATGGATGGAATGTCATACTAGAAGCACTGATTTCAATTTTCGGGAAAAATCCATCCCATAAATGTTTATTACCAAGACTATAATGAGGTTAGCCGGTTTGGAGGGTCTACGCTTATCTCCCGCCACCACAATTATGATGGAGCAGCTGTCAAATGTAATAACGGTAATTGATATTAGAGCAGACTTAACCATGTGATCGCAAGCTCTACATCCAAACCGCGTCCATGCCGCCATCTGCAGAATTTGGCGTCATTAAGCGGAGACCACAGACTCTTACCGTTCTGTTGTAAAAAAATTCAATATTGAAAATACTCAATACTGTCACATTCTTTTTACTGTACTCAAGGGCGAGTTTATGAAAAGCCATGAAAACAAATGGTTTTGCAAACCCATAAAACCATAATGGAGACGCGTCTAGTAATTAAATGCTTCGGAAAAGAAAAAACACGCGCGGTTATGGCCGCCACAAGGTTGAGAAGGGTTTGTGGGCTCGTAAATCAAAATTTCACTCATTAAAGCCAATGTACCAATTGAGCTATTAGCGTGAAGACACATGTCATCTACGGGTTACGAAGAGCGGCTCGTCCCAATCTTGCGTGAAAGTCATTAGAGTTACCGACCATGAATATTTATCAAATATGTCTAAAATAAGACAGAGAAGGTGCAGGGCAAACTCAGGAGTTCACTAGAAGAACTAAATCTTTTGGACTTAAAACCTTTATCTACAAATTGTCCTACTTCCTGTTTTGGTGGCCTCCATGTCCATACATGGAACAGTGATGGTCACCAGTAGGATTGTCAATAAAAGTGATGAGCCAGGAATTGCCAAAAAGAAGGTTGGGGGAGCCCCAAACATTGGTGGGACCTTGGTGGGACCCGGTCCTACTTCCTGTTTTGGTGGCCTCCATGTCCATACGTGGAACAGTGATGGTCACTAATAGGATTGTCAATAAAAGTGATGAGCCAAGAATTGCCAAAAATAAGGTTGGGGGGGAGGTGCCCCAAATATTGGTGGGACCTTGGTGGGACCAGGTCATGCTTCCTGTTTTGGTGGCCTCCATGTCCATACATGGAACAGTGTGTCACCAGTAGGATTGTCAATAAATTGATGAGGCAAGAATTGCAAAAAGAAAAGGTTGGGGGGGGCGGGCAAACATTGGTGGGACCAGGTCCTACTTTCTGTTTTGGTGGCCCTCATGTCCATATATGGAACAGTGATGGTACAGTAGGATTACAAAAAGTGATGAGCCAAGAATTGCCAAAAGAAGGTTGGGGGAGCCCCAAACATTGGTGGGAACAGGTCCTACTTCCTGTTTTGGTGGCCTCCATGTCCATATGGAACAGTGTGGTCACCAGTAGGATTGTCATAAAAGTGATGAGCCAAGAATTGCCAAAAGAAAAGGTTGGGGGGGGGGGGGCAAACATTGGTGGGACCAGGTCCTACTTTGTTTGGTGGCCTCCATGTCCATATATGGAACAGTGATGGTCACCAGTAGGATTATCAAAAGTGATGAGCCAAGAATTGCCAAAAAGAAGGTTGGGGGAGCCCAAACATTGGGGGGACCTTGGTGGGACCAGGTCCTACTTCCTGTTTTGGTGGCCTCCATGTCCATACATGGAACAGTGATGGTCACCAGTAAGATTGTCAATAAAAGTGATGAGCCAAGAATGCCAAAAAGAAAGTTGTGGGGGGGGGGGCAAACATTGGTGGGACCAGGTCCTACTTTCTGTTTTGGTGGCCTCCATGTCCAATATGGAACAGTGATGGTCACCAGTAGGATTATCAAAAAGTGATGAGCCAAGAATTGCCAAAAAGAGTGGGGGAGCCCCAAACATTGGTGGGAAGAGGTCCTACTTCCTGTTTTGGTGGCTCCCTGTCCATTCATGGAACAGGGATGGTCACCAGTAGGATTGTCAATAAAGTGATGAGCCAGGAATTGCCAAAAAGAAGGTTGGGGGAGCCCCAAACATGGTGGGACCTTGGTGGGACCGGCCTACTTCCGTTTTGGTGGCCTCCATGCCATACGTGGAACAGTGATGGTCAATAGGATTGTCAATAAAAGTGGAGCCAAGAATTGCCAAAAATAGGTTGGGGGGGAGGTGCCCAAATATGGTGGGACCTTGGTGGGACCAGGTCATGCTCTGTTTTGGTGGCCTCCATGTCCATACATGGAACAGTGATGGTCACCAGTAGGATTGCATAAAAGTGATGAGCCAAGAATTGCCAAAAAGAAAAGTTGGGGGGGGAAACAGTGTTGGACCAGGTCCTACTTCTGTTTGGTGGCCTCCATGTCCATATATGGAACAGTGATGGTCACCAGTAGGATTATCAAAAAGTGATGAGCAAGAATGAGAATTGCCAAAAAGAAGGTTGGGGGAGCCCCAAACATTGGTGGGAAGAGGTCCTACTTCCTGTTTTGGTGGCCTCCATGTCCATACATGGAACATGTTTGGTCTGGGGTCTGTATTGGCTGGTCTGGGGTCTGTATTGTCTGCTATGAGGTCTGTATTGTTTTGCCTTGGGTCTGTATTGTCTGGTCTGGGATTCAAAATTAACTTGTAGGGGGTCCGTATTGTTTCACCGGAGTCTGTATTGTATGGTCTGGGGTTTGTGTTGTCTGATCTGAGATCTGTATTGTCTGGTCTGGGGTTAAAATTATGTGGTCGGGCTTCTGTATTGTCTGGACTGTGGTCTGTATTATTTGGTATGAGGTCTGTATCATCTGGTCTGGGGTTTGTTTTGTCTGGTCTGGGGTCTAGATTGTCTGAGCTGGGGTATGGGTTGTCTGGTATGGGGTCTTTATTGTCTGGTCTGGGGTTTATATTGTCTGGTATAAGGTTCTATTGTCTGGTCTGGAGTATGTATTATCTGAGCTGGTGTCTGTATTGTCTGGTTTGGGGTCTCTATTGTCTGGTCTGGGGTCTCCATTGTCTGGTATGAGGTTTTTATTGTCTGGTCTGATGTTTGCTGTGTATGGGTCTGGTTTTAGGTGCTCTGAGATCATGAGATCACATCTTGGATCTATACTATGGGGTGGCGGTTTCATCTCTGTATTAATGTCCGGTCTGGGGTTTTTTTTATTAATTGGACTTGTATAAAGATCTATCCCAGACCCTATGGGTTTCTATAAAGTTTGTGTTCCCTAAACCTCTGGGTCCTAGGAGTCTACAACCTCTCAATGAGAATATCCCAAGTATGATCCCTGCCCCCCAAACTACCCCAGAGCCCCAGACAGGGCAGTTCCTGACTATGTGGCACTAGGACTATGCCCCATTGGAGGAACCCCTCAAAATATACATACATAATGCCTCCAACACCTGCAGTGGCGGTATGACTCCATCTGACTCCATTACGTTGTATATCAAAGCCTATGGCGGGATCAATTTCATGGGATGAGGACATTCCAGCGCTCCCCCAGCTGTCCCGGACCTGGCTCTGTGGCTTTGTAGTTTGGGGTTTTGAGTGATCCGACGAACTGTGCGCGTTAATCCCGTCATTTGTCTAATAATACCGCTATTTAGTACATCACCGCACAAGGTTTTTTAGATACTGTTACCATATAGCCATATGGTCAGTGTCAGCCATTGATATATGAGCTGCTGAGGAATTACAGGCTCTGATTAATGTCTATAGAGGGGGGGGGGGGGGGTCTCTTATAAGTGATGCATGTGATGTCTACATATGACAAATTACGTCACTTGGTTATTTTCTGGAACAGTTTCGGAATGACCGAGCTACAATGATGAAAAGAAGTACAAGAGATTTTAATTTAGATACGTTTTTGATCATCCTGAGCCCCCTGGTTCATGAACAGAATGCTAGATCCACAGAGCACACTTTTGTATAAATGCTTAAAGTATATCTACCACCAGGATGAAAGACTGTATGCAAATGAGCCGAAGGGGCACCAGGCTTTATTAACACCTATGGAGCATGGAGCCCCTAAGGCTCATTTGCATACAGTCCTTCATCCTGGTGGTAGATGCCCTTTAACATGTAGAGCAGTTCCAGTAGCAGCTCCCTGATAACTATTATAATGACTGATCTGCCATGATGAAAAAAGGTACAATAGATTTCAATTTAGCTACATTTCCGCTCATCCTGAGCCTCCTGGTTCATGAACAGAATGCGAGCTGCACAGTGCAAACTGACACTGTTGCAGGTTTTGTATATGCTTAACATGTAGAGCAGTTCCAGTGGCAGCTTCACTAAAATAAGTACAATACAGTAGATTATAATTTAGCTTCATTTCTGCTCATCCTGATCCATCTGGTTCATGAACGCATGAACAGAATGCTAGATCCCCAATGTACACTGACATTGATACAATGAATAAAAAAACACAGGCGGCAGGTTTTTCAATAGATGTAAAGCATAAACAGCAGCTCCAGTAGCAGCTCCCTCAAATCCATTGTAATAACTGATCTACAATGACTAAAATAAGTACAATAGATTTCAATTTAGGTAAATTTCTGCTCATCCTGTGCTACCTGGTTCATGAACAGAATGATAGATCCACAGAGCACACTGACACTTTTGCAGGGTTTGTATAAATGCTTAACATGTAGAACAGTTCCAGTAGCAGCTCCACTGTATCCATTGTAATGACTGATATCCAACGATGAAAATAAGTACAACAGATTTCAATTTAGCTACATTTCTGTTCATCCTGATCTTTCTGGTTCATGAACAGAATGATAGATCCTCATTGCACACTGACATCTTTGCAAGTTTTGTATAAATGTAAAGCATGATGAGCAGTTCCAGTGGCAGCTCCACTAAAAGAAGTACAATAGATTTCAATTTAGCTACATTTCCTGCTCATCCTGATCCATCTGGTTCATGAACGCATGAACAGAATGCTAGATCCCCAATGTACACTGACATCAATACAAAGAATAAAACAAATTAACACAAGGGGCAGGTTTTTATATAGATGTAAAGCATAAAGAGCAGTTCCAGTAGCAGCTCCTTTAAATCCATTGTAATGACTGATCTCCAACAATGAAACTAAGTACAACAGATTTCAATTTAGCTACATTTCTGTTCATCCTGATCTCTCCGGTTCATAAACAGAAGGCTAGATCCACAGTGCACGCTGATACTTTTCCAGAATTTGTTCAAATGCTTAACATATAGAGCAGTTCCAGTAGCAGCTCCACTGATGTCCATTGTAATGGCTGATCAACAATTATGAAAATATGTACAAATTTCAATTTAGCTACATTTCAGCTCATCCTGAGCTACCTGGTTCATAAACAGAATGATAGAGCCACAGAGCACACTGACACTTAGGTCCCTTATATCCACTAAAATAAGTACAACAGATTTCAATTTAGCTATATTTCTGTTCATCCTGTTCTTTCTGGTTCTGGAACAGAATGACAGATCCACAGTATACATTGACACTTGCAGATTTTGTATAAATGCTTAAGATGTAGAGCGGCTCCAGTAGCAGCTCCACTGTATCCATTGTAATGACTGATCTACAATCACTAAAATAAATACAATACACTTAAACAGAATACTAGATCCCCAATGCGCACTGACACCAAAAAAAAAAAAAAAGAATTGAAAACCCCACACAGGGGGCAGGTTTTTCTATAAATGTGGAACATGTTGAGCAGTTCCAGCAGCAACTCCCTGTTTTGAGCACTCTACAATGATAAAAATAAGTACAAATAGACTTAGCTACATTCCTGCTCATCCTGATACTCCTGGTTCATTAACACATAAGCATAATATTAGAACCCCAGTAAATACTAACACGAATAAAATTAATTTTAACCTATAGATGTAGAACATGTACAGCAACTCCAGTAGCAGCTCTCCAAAACCTATTGCATTGACTGAACTACAACGATGTACAACAGATTTCAAGTTAGCTACATTTTTATTCATCCAGTTACTCCTGGTTCATGAAAATGGAATTCTAAATCACTAGTGTCAACAGAAAACACCCACAGGGGGCAGGTTTTCTATAAATATAGACCATGAGGAGCAGGTCCAGTAGCAGCTCCCTGGTATCCGATGCTAATGGAAAAGGAAGACTTTATGCACATTTATCACAGTTTGTTTGCCTAAAAACAGGTGTTTAAGCAGCGATTTTTGCACAATTCCCGAATTGTAACTTGTACCCCCCGTACACCAGGTGGGCGTGGAGGGGGCGGTGCTTCCCTGCTCCTGTGCACTGCCTATAGCAGAGCCGGCGTAGAACAGCTCCTGACAATAAGCGCCAGACTATGATCAATGTGTTCCGTTGATGAACCAGGTGGATCGGGATGAACAAATCTCAGAAAACCCTTTTTAAAGGTTTTAAACCAATGCTTTGAAAATGATAAAAGAATATTATTACAAAAATACCCTACGGATTCTGGTAAACGGCTCCAGCGCTGACCTTTGACCCCTCAACATCGGTGCCATCTATTACTAATGGATGGGAACTACAAACTGGGTTTTCGAAAATGGACACTGCATATATAAAATGATTAGTTATTTGTAGCCCCGCCCTGATGTATATTATCCAATATATGATAACTTTGTGTCCTCTTAGTATCACACATGTAAACGGGATTGTAGTCCGCACTGGGGGGTGGGGGGGGGGACGGATTATGTGGATTTAGTGTATAGCGATACTATGGCCAAATACAGTCCTGAATGTATATAGCCGGGCAGTGGAAACTTGTGTATGAGGGGGATCACTTACATACGGCATATAGATTTCAGGACATAAAGTATGTCCGCTATGTATCACCACGTTCATATTAATATCTGGTGGTTAGGTCGGGTCATCCGCCTCTTAGAGTAATACAACCAACAGAATTTCATGTTAAAGGGAACTTCTCGACCCCCAAGATCCCCCCCCACCCCAACCCCGGACTTGTCTGTTTCAGTAATTTTATATAATCCTCATGAAAAAAAAAATCCCTTGTAGGTTGTGATGTTCCTCTATTATTCCTTCTAGAAATGTATCCCTTTAAATTTTGTTAAAGGGAATGTCCCCACTCCCAGATCACCACACAAATGAAGTCAGCATTGTGTAGGGGATTTCATTAGCACCAAGAAAATATCTTTCCTGTTTTTTAAAACTCTGTCTACTTGGAGAAAATTCAGTTTTTAACTTTATGCAAATGATCTGCTTGGTGCATGGGGGGGCGGAGCTTGATCATTGTAGTGCAACGTTTTAATTCTTTCTATGCCCCATTTCTAGGCACGATGTCAAGCCTTGTGCTCAGGGGTAGTGATGGGTAGTAATGGGCGGCATAGAGAAGAGGAACAGGGAGGCACCAGTAGTCATAGCCCCGCCTTCAATGCACAGAAGAGAAGATAATTTGCATAAGACTTCAAACATAGCCGGGAAGGGGGGAGGTTAATTGGGGATTGTGGGGCAGTATTGTGGTGCAGCACTGAAATAGGTGCAAATACAGTCAGGAATTGCACCTATTTCCCCCCTTACACCACCTCCATGCCAAGTGGGCACAGAAGGGTATGAAGCGGGCGTGCCTGACCAGGGAGTGGCCAAGTTTCTGCAGCAGGAACATAGAACCGCCCCTTTGGTATACATATACATATTTATGTACAATGACACCTCTCCAGAAGACCACCCGAAAAAAGACATTTGTTTTATTTTTTTGGGCGGTCACTATCTATATTAATATTATCTATTATTATAATTATGTTATTATTATGTCACTTTCTATATCTGTCTAGATTACAAAAATAAAGAAAGCAAAATAAGATACAAAATCAGTATCAAAACACAACACATGTGCCTGGTATTCCAGGTCAGCGCAGGCGTCCGGATGTTTCCTGCTACACAATGTACATGGGGAGGGAAATGACATTTCTACAACTTACCCGGAATGAGAAGAAGGCGGAAGTATCACTGGGAAATGTCTAGAAAATAAAGGAAAAAGAAATGTATTTCAAAACATGTGAAAGAGTTAAAATTACTGATTAATTATATGATAGATAGAAAGATAATAGATAGATATGAGATAGATAGATAGATAGATAGATAGATATGAGATAGATAGATAGATAGATAGATAGATAGATAGATAGATATGAGATAGATAGATAGATAGATAGATATGAGATAGATAGATAGATAGATAGATAGATAGATAGATAGATAGATAGATATGAGATAGATAGATAGATAGATAGATATGAGATAGATAGATAGATAGATATGAGATAGATAGATAGATAGATAGATAGATAGATAGATAGATAGATAGATAGATATGAGATAGATAGATAGATAGATAGATAGATAGATAGATAGATAGATATGAGATAGATAGATAATAGATAGATATGAGATAGATAGATAGATAGATAGATATGAGATAGATATGAGATAGATAGATAGATATGAGATAGATAGATAGATAGATAGATAGATAGATAGATAGATAGATAGATAGATAGATAGGAGATAGATAGATATGAGATAGATAGATAGATAGATAGATAGATATGAGATAGATAGATAGATAGATAGATAGATAGATAGATAGATAGATAGATAGATAGATAGGAGATAGATAGATAGATACATAGGAGATAGATAGGAGATAGATAGATAGAATTTATACAGATCATTGGACAGGGGAAGTTGCATGGATCATTCCTAACATAAAACATAAGAGAGAACATTTGGGTGTTTTCCGCAGCGCACATGATACATCCTGCAGCCTGTACACGGATATCTGTGATGTCTCAGACTATGCAACCATAAATCTACTAGTCCTCCTCTATAGATAAACCAGCTACAATATGTTGTAACGACAATAAAGACAGATATCAGAGATTTTTTGCCTTTTTCATTAATTAGATAGATAGATAGATAGATAGATAGATATGAGATAGATAGATACGAGATAGATATGAGATAGATAGATATGAGATAGATATGAGATAGATAGATATGAGATAGATAGATAGATATGAGATAGATGTTCTCGCCATCCATGTTCTCCAGCCTGTGGTGTCTCCTCAGTTAGCAAGAAAAAGTGCAATTCAACATTTACCCCCCAAAATGCAAATAATCAAGAAAAAAGCTTAGCAAAAAATTATAATTCCCCCCTCTTCTCCCAAATCTGTCCCTCGCTGTCTTCCTGGAGACCCCGCACTGGTGGTACTATGGGTCTGTATATTTGGGTCGCCCCATTCCTCACACCATTACCCAGGTGTGTAAGTGATCTGACTACATTGCGCCGCACACGCAGCTGTGAACAGTCTACCATGAACACGTGGCGGCTCCTGCCGGGCACAGCGGCTGGGTCTTCCTCCATCAGGGCAGCGCTATTATATTATCCATCACAAGAATAGAAAGATACAATGTCACCTGCTCTATAACTATGTAGATAACAAGACATGGGGGGTCCAGGAGGACGCAGCGGCCTCCCCTCCCCCGGGACACATTCATCAACGTATATACAATTCTATTCTCTCTTTTTCTTTTGAGATTGTAGATTACATGGAAACATTATGAAGATTCCTGCTGCTCCGGCTTCTGCCAGTACAAAACAGCGGTGATAAAAGCTGCTGCGGATGTACAGTGCGGGGACATGGGAAATCTACAGAACAAGTCAATGGCAGACACAGAACCGAAAAGGGCCCCACAGCATATAATGGGCAGCTCTGGGGTTGTTATGGCTCCTCCTGCTCTATAACATGCTGCCTGCAGATAGGACACAATATACAATCTGCTCAGCTCCTTCTGCTTTATAACATGCTGCCTGCAGATAGGACAGAATATACAATTTGCTCAGCTCATCCTGCTCTATAACATGCTGCCTGCATATAGGACACTATGTACACTCTGCTCAGCTCCTCCTGCTCTATAACATGCTGCCTGGAGATAGGACACTATGTACAATCTGCTCAGCTCCTCCTGCACTATAACACGCTCCCTGCAGATAGGACTCTATGTACAATCTGCTCAGCTCCTCCTGCTCTATAACATGCTGCCTGGAGATAGGACAGAATATACAATTTGCTCAGCTCATCCTGCTCTATAACATGCTGCCTGCAGATAGGACACTATGGGCCACATTTATCACTTGTTTTTTCTGTTGTTTTTGCGCCTTTTCGTTTAGGCGCACCGTTTTTGCGCCATTTTTGCGAATAAACGTCAAATTAGCCGCGCAGCAAAAATAACCATCTTTCCCTCATCTATCGTTCAATTCCAGATGTTTTGCTGCGCCTAATGATATTCATCACGTGCGACTTTTGCATTTAGGCGCAAAAACGGGCGCAAAAACACTCCAGCCCGAAGGTGGCGTTATCTGAGAAGAAAGCACTGAGCCCCTTTGCAGAAGAGCTCATTTCTAGCAGCAGAGCTCAGCCAGACACTGGAACATATAATAGATACATTAGATACACTGCAGACACTGGAACATATAATAGATACATTAGATACACTGCAGACACTAGAACATATAATAGATACATTAGATACATTACAGACACTGGAACATATAATAGATACATTAGATACATTACAGACAGGAGCTGCAGACTCTATTTACAGTTCATCACCTTCTATTTACAAAACATTCTGCAGAATCCTGAGCTCAAAGCAAGAGCAAGAGAAGTTTGCACAAGTTTGCAGAAGCTTGCAGATACTACATACAAGTGTCCCCCATGTAATTCTGCACAGTGTCTGAGGGGGTTACTGTGCAGAATTACAGGGGTGCAGCAGGAGACCAGCACTGGGGGATCCCCTCCAGGAGAAGCCCCTGCTGAGGAGGTCACTGGGTGCTGGGTGTCACACACCTGGGTGCTGCTGTGAGTGTTATCTTCATTCTGGGCTGTGGGAGAAGCAGAGAGGAGCTTGTAGCAGGATCACATGTAAGTGCCCGAATCTAACATTGCGCCTAAACTGCGCCTAAACTGTGTTAAAGTAAAGTGATTAATAAGAGGCAGAAAATATACTTATCACAGATGGTTGTAGCTTGTGATAATTCTGGCAAAACAGTGCGCCAGAATTTAGGCGCAACTACTACACTTAGGCGCACAAAAGTGATAAATGTGGCCCTATGTACAATCTGCTCAGCTCCTCCTGCTCTATAACATGCTGCCTGAAGATAGGACACTATGTACAATCTGCTCAGCTCCTCCTGCTCTATAACATGATGCCTGCAGATAGGACACTATGTACAATCTGCTCAGCTCCTCCTGCTCTATAACATGCTGCCTGCAGATAGGACACTATGTACAATCTGCTCGGCTCCTCCTGATCTATAACATGATACCTGCAGATAGGACACTATGTATAATCTGCTCAGCTCCTCCTACTCTATAACATGATACCTGCAGATAGGCCACTATGTATAATCTGCATAGCTCCTCCTGCTCTATTACATGCTGCCTGCAGATAAGATACTATGTATAATCTGCATAGCTCCTCCTGCTCTATAACATGCTGCCTGCAGATAGGACACTATGTACAATCTGCTCAGCTCCTCCTGCTCTATAATATGCTGCTTGTAGATAGGACACTATGTACAATCTGCTCAGCTCCCCCTGCTCTATAACATGCTGCCTGCAGATAGGACACTATGTACAAGGCTGCAGGAGGCCAGAGCTTTTATAGTTAAATATTATATGAGGTGACACATGTCCATGAGGTTCTGCTAGATAGTCCCATGAAAAAACGGTTAAAGGATCCCCTGTCGAGGGGTTTTGGGACACCTTAGACCAACACAACTTGTAAAAGTAAAAATCATGGAATTTAAGCTCCGCCCTGGGGTCTGCCCCTTTAACTCTGGAAACACCCACTTTTGATTGGGATTCACACAAACTCCACCCCATTTTTGGGCAAGAAGAAGAATAAAAAAAGGAGAGTACTAGTAAATTTAGGGCTATGTGCATGTACCCTATTGCTATGGCTTGGGATTTCCTTGGGAGACAGACCATTAAGTCCATTGCCTTTCGTTCCGCTGGGTCAACCATTATCCAAGGAGCATTTACAAACTATCCACTACTGGATTATGGTGGTCCAACTTAAGGTTCTGACCTTCACCGATTACTAGAATGGGTGTCCATGACTACTACGTACTTGCTATCTCCAGTTCTTTGAAAGGTGGGAGGCTTTTTTGGTGACAATGGACCCTTGGTCTATACCACTTTGAAGACCACAACTTCTAATTTGTGCGTACTACACCCACAGTCAATCCCGTTTTTTTCAGGACACCTACTTTTTGGAATGTGAGAGGCTAGCCTGGGCAAATGAAATTTTTTTTTTTTTTGGGGGGGGGGGGGGGGGGTATGGCCATTTGGTCTCAACCGCACTCCTTTGAAGACTACAACTGCTCTTTTGCATATACTACAACCTTTGTGTTACTCAGGCACATCAATCCTTAATTTTAGACTCCGTTGAGAAGCTATCCTGCGCCATTTTTCTGGGGTGACCATTGGGGGACATTCCACCAGGTTGGTTGGATTTGGTCACTCTTCCCGGACTCCGAACGGCTTCCTCTTTTATTCGGGGAGCCTGACGAACCGTCCTGGGCAGCAACAAATATTGGATAGGAGGAGTTTGAATGGAGCAGCGTCCAATCGTAAGCTGTACCGCACTTGTCAAGGTCTACGGCACAGTCCATCTACCAATTATGGCCTGTCTTATAGTCTATTTTGTTTGAAGGATCAGTCCATACAAGTGTGTTACACTATGTTATTATTTTCGGGAATCCTAGGGAGCAACAAATATTGGATAGGAGGAGTTTGAATGGAGCAGCGTCCAATCATAAGCTGTACCACACTTGTCATGGTCTACGGCACAGTCCGTCTACCAATTATGGCCTGTCTTATAGTCTATGTTCTTTGAAGGATCAGTCCATACAAGTGTGTTAAACTATGTTATTATTTTCGGGAATCCTAGGGAGCAACAAATATTGGATAGGAGGAGTTTGAACGAAGCAGCGTCCAATCATAAGCTGTACCACACTTGTCAAGGTCTACGGCACAGTCCGTCTACCAATTATGGCCTGTCTTATATTCTAAGTTCTTTGAAGGATCAGTCCATACAAGTGTGTTAAACTATGTTATTATTTTCGGGAATCCTAGGGAGCAACAAATATTGGATGAGGAGTTTGAAAGAAGCAGCGTCCAATCATAGCTGTACCACACTTGTCAAGGTCTACGGCACAGTCCGTCTACCAATTATGGCCTGTCTTATATTCTAAGTTCTTTGAAGGATCAGCCCATACAAGTGTGTTACACTATGTTATCCATACTGTAGGGCTTCAGAAGGAGGACTCAAGGATTCAAGGAGCACCAAAGACACTACTCAAGGTCAAAGTCCTCTTGGACCTACGCTAGGCCTCAGCCTTTACTGGAGTATTCCTTGAATGTCAAATCATAGAGGACTCTGTTTTTTAAAGACAGATTGGAGGTTAATTCTTAGATTTCGCCTGTGCCAATGGATATAAAAACCTTGAGTTACTTTAATACAGACTCTATCTATGACACGGACTATCATCTACACAGACGCATAGGTTCACGACAAGTTCAGAGTTGATGCTCATACCTGACATAGTGGATCTCGTATCAGATGATCAGCACTGCCCTGGTGGAGGATTTACAGCCACTACATGGAATGGATATTTATGGCTCTGATATGGCGATATCCTAACAATAGGTATACGGTATATATAGAGTGCGGGGTCGCTATATGTTATTTATACAGCACCATTAGCAACAAACAACATAACATTTCCATAGTCCTGTTTCCATAGGAGGACCTGCAGGCTCCTGGAGCCTAGCGTGGTGCCATGTTTTCTGTGTAAGTTGCCTACCAACAAAGGCGGCTATCGGGGGGTGTCTATGCTGTACTGTGGGCCTGTCTTCATGTCAATGCCAGGATAGCCTCCACCTACCAACAGAAAGTTTACTGGTGCACAATAATCATTATTGGGCCAAGACTTTATGTAACAATCATTACTTCATCCCTAGTTCCTAGTTCAAAGGAACGGTTCTCTACATCAGATTTCTAGGGTTCCGACACCCCAAACCACCATTGATCAGATTTTTATTCTTTTATGTGACCTGTGATGTTGCTGGGTGTTCATATAGGGCTCTATAGAGAAGTACTAACGTGTACTGATGTCTAATAAAGCACTAAGGGTCAGATAGAAACTTAGTACTAGCTCCAGCAGCTTCTATCTCTGCCTGTGTTTCTCCTTTCTCCCCAAGAAGCATCAGCAAGATCATATAGGGCATTATAGAGAAATACTTATGTATACTGATGTCAATAAAGCATTTGGGGTGAGATAGAAACTTAGTACAAGCTCCAGCAGCTTCTATTTCTGCCTGTGTTTCTCCTTTCTCCCCGAAAAGCATCAGCAGGATCATATAGAACATTATAGAGAAGTATTAACGTGTACTGATGTCAATAAAACACTTGGGGTGAGATAAAAACGTAATACTAGCTCTAGCAGCTTTTATCTCTGTCTGTCTCTCTCCTTTCTTGTTGAGAAGCATCAGAAGGATCATATAGGATGTTATAGAGAAGTACTAATGTGTACTGATTTCTATAAAGCACTAAGGGTCAGATAGAAACTTAGTACTAGCTCCAGCAGCTTCTATCTCTGCCTGTGTTTCTCCTTTCTCCCCAAAAAGCATCAGCAGGATCATATAGGGCATTATAGAGAAATACTTATGTGTACTGATGTCAATAAAGCACTTGGGGTGAGACAGAAACTTACAACTATCTCCAGCAGCTTCTATCTCTGCCTGGATCACTACTCTCACTGAGAAGCATTAGCAGGATCATATAGGACATTATAGAGAAACATTGACTTGTACTGATTTAAATAAAGCACTTGGGGTGAGATAAAAACGTAATACTAGCTCCAGCAGCTTCTATCTCTGTCTGTCTCTCTCCTTTCTCATTGAGAAGCATCAGAAGGATCATATAGGATGTTATAGAGAAGTACTAACGTGTACTGATGTCTATAAAGCACTAAGGGTGAGATAGAAACTTAGTATTAGCTCCAGCAGCTTCTATCTCTGCCTGTGTTTCTCCTTTCTCCCTGAGAAGTTTCAGCAGGATCATATAGGACATTTTAGACAAGTATTAACATGTACTGATGTCAATAAAGCACTTGGGGTGAGATAGAAACTTAGTACTAGCTCCAGCAACTTCTATCTCTGCCTGTGTTCTCCTTTCTCCCCGAGAAGTATCAGCAGGATCATATAGGACAGTGATGGCGAACCTTTTAGAGACCGAGTGCCCAAACGACAACAAAGACCTGCTTATTTATCGCAAAGTGCCAACACAGAAATATAATTTGTGATTTATACTCCCTTCTCTGTCACAGTTTTCATTGATACCAGCTCCTGAGGACACCAATAAAGCAGAAAATAGTCCCCGGTAGAGCTGTCACTTTAAAATAGCTCTGTGCACAGCAAGTCCTGGGCTGTCTGGGACCGCAGGAAGATACCTGGAGTCATCTCTGGTGATGGCCTCAGTGCCCACAGAAAGGGCTCAGAGTGCCACCTCTGGCACCAGTGCCATAGGTTAGCCATCACTGATATAGGACATTATAAAGATGTATTAACATGTACTGATGTCAATAAAGCACTTGGGGTGAGATAGAAACTTAGGGCTAGCTCCATCAACATCTAGCTCTGTCTGAGTTTCTCCCTGAGAAGTATCAGTGAGATCATATAGGACTTTATGGAGAACTACCGACTTGTACTGAGGGGAATAAAGCACTTGGGATGAGAAAGAAACTTGCTTGTCCATCCTCTATCATTTAACTCTCCCTTTGCTCTCCATAAAATCTGTGAGTTCAATCCGTCTTGATAAGCCAAGATGGATTCAGTGAATTATTAAATAGTCAGTTTAAATTTGTGACAATTTTATTTTGTAAAGCATCTTGGGATGTTACATTTACTCTATTATGACGTCCGGTATATGAATAAATTCAAAAAAGAGGTTAATAAAGTTCTTTATCTTCAACAAGTCTGCAATATATGGAAAGAAACAAAAGTGCTGCCGCCCCTGAAGAGATTTGCGGAGGTCGCAGTCTTTTAATTCCGGTACTTAGACGCGGAATTGCAGCTGAAGATTATCAGCGCAGCCGCCACCTCCGCCAGGATTAGCATATTAAGGTAAATTATGAGCTAACCTGCGGAATAGTGAGGTGACTGGGCCCCGCATCCGAAATGTTACCATATAAATCACTTTAATTTGTGGTCACTATTGCTTTTATGCAATTACCTTTAAATACTTCACCTTGATCCTGATTCTAATGTGAATTAATTAGGAAGCACTTGGCAGGGACGGCGCAGCTGGACGCTTCAATTAATAATAAGTGTGAACAAATCATCTGGAAGGCGGGGGAGCGGGACCACAGACTCCGAAGATTTCATTATGGGAATCGGGTAAAGGACAAAAATGATAGGACTCATTCTTAGAGATCCGAGCTTAAAGGAGCTCTTGTATGTTCTAGTTAATTAAGTTTTACAGTTCATTTCCTGGCTGGGCAGGAAGTATCACTGATCACATGACTACTGTGGGCCTATCAGTTAGCAGGGACATTACCATTCTTCCTCTGACCTCCGAGATCACTGATTGGTCGTAGAAGTCATATGATCGCTGGGTGGATCAAGTAGAATGGGCGGGGTATAAGTTATCTCAATGTATCTAGGTATTATATAAATGGTCACTAACTTTTTAAAGAACTTTGTGTAAATCAAGTAATTACGATAAAAAATGTTTTAATAAATCTTATCAGAAAAAAAGTTCTTCTTCAGGCTGGGTTCACACTTCGTTTTTGCTATATGTTGTGAGGACTCTTCGACCGATTCCCAACAAGTCCTTACAATGTATGGCCCACTTATAAACACCTCCTCCTGACTGAATGTGGGGGGGAGAGTGAAAAATGGCAGCCAATGTAGGGGGTGTTTTCCCAGTGATGTCTCTGGCCTTATATGGACAGTAACATCACCGGTGTCCTCCCTCCTGCTCAGCAGAGGCCGGGGCGGTGCCTCCGCTCCTCATAGGCTTCTGTTGCCTCCGCTGAGCGTATTACAGTATGTCACTCATCAAGAGGGAGCAAGATGGAAAGACGTAGGTCAAAATTCCTTCTGGGATTTTCACAGAATACGTCGTATACTGAGCAGATGGAGGCAACAACTATGCTCAGCGTATATGTCAGGAGCTGAGTGTATGCTAAAAAAGTGTGAACCAAGTCATTTTCCTTACTTTCTCATTAATTTAGGTTGGACTTGATGAACTTCTGTCTTTTACCAACCTTATCTACTATGATATCTATTCTGTCTATTTACGGTATCTATCTATCTATCTATCTATCTATCTATCTATCTCATATCTATCTATCTCTCTATCTATCTATCTATCTATCTATCTATCTATCTATCTCCTATCTATCTCATATCTATCTCATATCTATCTATCTATCTATCTATCTATCTCATATCTATCTATCTCATATCTATCTATCTATCTATCTATCTCATATCTATCTATCTCATATCTATCTACGATATCTGTCTATCTATCTGTATCCTATCTATCTATCTATCTATCTAAGTATGGGAAAGTCCAGAGCAGCACAGCAACTATGTTGGGTGCAAAGTCCTTGACACTCTGGCAAAAGCGTCTTCAATGTATAGTTCAAAAAAGCAGGCAGCACTCCAGAGTAGTGATCAAAAACGGTGGGGTATCTTTATTCCATGTGCGACGTTTCAGCTCATGCAGAGCCTTTATCAAGCTTGATAAAGGCTCTGCATGAGCTGAAACGTCGCACATGGAATAAAGATACCCCACCGTTTTTGATCACTATTCTGGAGTGCTGCCTGCTTTTTTGAATTATCTATCTATCTATCTATCTCATATCTATCTATCTATCTCATATCTATCTATCTATTTATCTATCTCATATCTATCTATCTCATATCTATCTATCTATCTATCTCATATCTATCTACGCTGTCTATCTATCTGTATCCTATCTATCTCATATCTATCTATCTATCTATCTATCTCATATCTATCTATCTATCTATCTATCTCATATCTATCTATCTATCCCTCCATCTCATATCTATCTATCTATCTATCTATCTATCTATCTATCTATCTCATATCTATCTATCTATCTCATATCTATATCCTATCTATGGATCTATCTACTTATCTATCTATCTATTTTCCCTGAAATTCCTGCTTAATTCCATCCTCCTAGCAAGACAGACAGAAGGTCGCTGAGGTGTCAGATTACATAGAAGTCTATGGAGAGGGAAGGGGGAGCAGTGAGTTACAGCAGCTAGGCCTTACCATTAGTAGCTCAGAGAATTGCAGATTACAATTATAGGTGGGGATTAATCAGGGTATGAATGCCAGAATTCGGTCTGACAAGCACTGAAATAGGCGTGAATCAAGCCTATTCCCCCCTTACGGCTCATCCAAACTAAGTA
The DNA here is from genome assembly GCA_019512145.1 of Engystomops pustulosus. Taxonomy (NCBI): domain Eukaryota; kingdom Metazoa; phylum Chordata; class Amphibia; order Anura; family Leptodactylidae; genus Engystomops; species Engystomops pustulosus. The sequence goes on from CM033644.1 coordinate 215,285,251, forward strand.
CGCCACTCTCCTCCATAGGGAGCTGCTAGAGAATGATGATTACATGTCACACCATGCCCGGTTTGTCCGGTGGGCAAGGCCCAGTGACAATGATAAGTCACATGTCAGGTCTATCTTTCCAAGAAACGCATTATAAAAAGCAGATCTGATCATAGAAATACAGGATAGTAACTGTAGCTGATCCTCAGGGCTAGGACTAGAGACATGACTGGGGCCCGGGCAGTCACCTAAGGCTACGGTGTGATGGTATATTCCATACCGGTATAGGTCATGACAGGGTCAAAGTGTTAAGTGTTTCGTGGTTGACATTCTTGATCCAATATCAAATATCTCGGGGACGGTGACACTATTTACATTCTGTAACTGGAACCGCCGTGGAAATAGGAATTTATTCACATGTAGGCTGCGAGTTTTCCAGAGCCGTATGGTTAACCCTTTACAGCCACAATCATAGTGGCACATTTATCATACACTGGCGTTAAGTGCAGTGTATGATGGTGCCCCAACCCGGTGCGCACCGGATATATCAGGAGGCGCAGAGCCGGGAATTATGATTACTCCTCCCTCTCCACCAGTTGGTCATGGAGGGGGAGGTGGTGGGCCGTGCCGGACGCAGGCTATGGTGCCCGGCTCAGCCATGCACATGGCATCATGCTGGAGAGGGGGAGGACTGGGCACTGCTTACCCCTCCCCTCTCCATAGCCATGCACAATTGCCGGCTGTATGTTCGGGGAAAGATAGATCTTGCTGTATCCTTTCCTGGTGGACGGTATGTTATAAAGCCCGAAAAGGAAAAACGGAGCGGCGCTTTGAGACTCACTCAAAGGTCCAACATCAGATTTGAATGTATTATTAAATAAAATACAAGTGGCGACGCGTTTTCAGCTCCGGAACGGCAAAGCTCCAGTCCGGAGATGAAATCTGATGTTGGACCTTCGAGTGAGTCTCAAAGCGCCGCTCCGTTTTTCTTATCAGGGTGTATACATTACGTCTACACGGTTTGGGGATCCTGGTCCCTAGTGGAACATGGTCATTGAGGATCGGGTGCTGCACTCCCACATCATTCAAAGCTTTTATATCCATCGAAATCAGGTGAGAATCCTGAATCATAAATTGATTATAAAATCTGCATCTACCGTATCACACGAGGGTTGCGTTCTGTTCTGTCTGTCTTGCATCTGTACTATATTGCTTTTTGGGGTGCTCTGGATCACATCTTATCCCAGGTATCTCTGGCTCGTGGACAGTATGGTACGGTGCCAGACGTGTGTGGACACCACACCACCGCTGGACGCCAAAGACAGCTATGGGGACGTATTTGCGGACGGATATAAATCCCCACAATGCCTGTGTGAAAGGGGCCTAAGTATCTTACTGCTTACTCCTCCATGTCCTGATCTTCCGACAATTATCCCGATCTCAGCCACGGAATAAAAGTATCTGCTCCGGTTGCGACCCGCAAATAACTTAAGAGTCAATTATTGCTTTTTAATGATTATTTTTCCTTTAAATGTCACAGCCCGACCTCTTCATCACATGAATCAAAGTGTCGGAGGCGGCCACCAGGACCAGCCATAGGTCAGGATTTCACGGCAATACATAATTTTCATACTCCGCAGAGTTAATTGGTTACTTGCTTATTAATTAGGGTCAACGGCCTCTTGGGAGATAATCACAGCTGATATACATTCATTTATACCAAGGCCAGCGCCGCGTTACTCTACAATTAGCATCATCTCTACCTTGATTCTCCTTTCTTGATCTTTTATGGATATTTCCATATTTTTTTTTTTTAACTAAATCTTAAGAGACTGAAGAGAAACTTCTTTTTTTGATAAAGGCCGGAATATTTCAGAATTAAACAAGGTGCAAAGGTTTCCGATTAGTCAGAAGTCTTCTGAAGTCAAGAACCTGAAAGAAGAAACTTCTATAACACAAGTTCTCTTGTAAAATGAACCATAAAGTGTCCAATGATAGGTTTTCTACCAAACTTAGCCAAAGGTTCTCCACTAAACTAGGGCATATGTTCTCCACCAAATTTAATTATAGGACTCCAAAGAACTTGAGGATTTGTCTACCAAACTAAACCCTAGGGCCTCCAGGAACCAAGACCAACCTTAAGGACTCCACGGACCTTCATATGTTGTCCACCAAGCATAATAATATGTTCTTCAAAGAACACCTAAGCCATAGGTTATCCATTGCACTAGAGTAAATGCTCTCTACCAAACTAAACTCCACTGAACTAGACCGTATGTTGTCTACCAAACATAATCATAGAATCTTCAACTAGACCATGATTTATCTAAAAAAAACCAAGCTATAGGAACTTCAGTTAACATGACCATATGTTCTCCACAGATCAAGACTGTATATTGTCTATCAAAGTGAACTATTTAGAATCTATTGTATTGGACTATTAATTGTGTCTCCACTAAACCAGACCATAAGTTGTCCACCAAACGAATCCATTTGGCCTTCACTACCTTAGACCAGTGGTTTTCTACAAGACTCAACCATACGGTCTCCGCTAAACCAAAATCATCTACTACAATAACTGGACTTCTAGACTAAAGGTTCTCTGTCATACCATACCATAGGTTCTGTACTGAAATATACTATATGTTTTTATAAGTTGAACTAAAGTTGAACTAAACCATATAGTCTCCATTGAACTAGACCAGATGTTTTCTACCAGCCTCAACCAAAGGGTCTCCAACAAATATGACCATAGGTTTCCTATCAAACTAAGCCATAAAGTCAACACTGAAATAGTCAATAGGTCCAAACTGTACCATAGTGTCTCCACTGAGCTAAACCATACATCCCATCAAACTAAGTCATAGGGTTTCGACTGAACTAGACCACATTTTTACTAATAAACTAAGCTACAGGGTCTCAACCTATAAAAGTTCTCGACCTAAAAAATTGTGGGACCTCTACTAAAGTAGATCACAGGTTTTCTACTAAATTACCATAGAGAGTCATTGATGTACTAGACCAGTGGTGGCAAACCTATGGCACGGGTGCCACAGGTGGCACTCAGAGCCCTTTCTGTGGGCACCCAGACCTTCAGCCCAGCACATAGTTTGCCAGCTAAGACTCAAGGCTTTCTACTGTGGTCCAAGGCAGCCCAGGACGTGTCATGCTCAGCGCCATGTTAAAGCAACATCCTTCACTGCCAGGACCACAGGAGGAGCGAGAAGGTGTGTATAGAGATAGATTGTCATTTGAGCTCCTGCTCTGGGTCCCTTGATTCATCCTCTTCAGAGGACCCTGGAAAGAAGCTACGATCCAGTTTTCTCCGTCATCTTTCTATTGTATTGGTGAACTCAGGACACCAACACGATTAAAACCTGTGATACAGCAAGGAGCAAAAAGTTACTGCTTAAATAGTCATGATGGCACTTTGCGACATATAAGTGGGTTTTGGTTTTAGCTTGGGCACTCTGTCTCCAAAAGGTTCGCCATCACTGTACTAGACCATAGGTTTTCATCCACTCTACGGTCATTGATTATACTGTAGGTTCTGGTTGTAAGCAATGATGAATCACAGACGTATGCTTGTTTGGTTACGTATGCTTGTTTGGTTAGCAGTTGTTACTGATGAACTTCTATTTCCATGAAAGTTCAGTTCTGAATGTGCATATGTTCTCAGTAGGGGAAGTAGAGTAAGCCAACGTCACACCTCTGGCACTGGTGTAGCTCTCTTGTACCTTGAGGTGATTGACCAGTTTAGGTCAAGTTTAGTATGTCAAGCGATACTCAAAAGGTGCTCCAAACCTAAAACAGGGGACACCAGATGGATGGAATGTCATACTAGAAGCACTGATTTCAATTTTCGGGAAAAATCCATCCCATAAATGTTTATTACCAAGACTATAATGAGGTTAGCCGGTTTGGAGAGTCTACGCTTATCTCCCGCCACCACAATTATGATGGAGCAGCTGTCAAATGTACTAACGGTAATTGATATTAGAGCAGACTTAACCATGTGATCGCAAGCTCTACATCCAAACCGCGTCCATGCCGCCATCTGCAGAATTTGGCGTCATTAAGCGGAGACCACAGACTCTTACCGTTCTGTTGTAAAAAAATTCAATATTGAAAATACTCAATACTGTCACATTTCTTTTTACTGTACTCAAGGGCGAGTTTATGAAAAGCCATGAAAACAAATGTGTTTTGCAAACCCATAAAACCATAATGGAGACAGCGTCTAGTAAATTAAATGCTTCGGAAAAGAAAAAACACGCGCGGTTATGGCCCGCCACAAGCGTTGAGAAGGGTTTGTGGGCTCGTAAATCAAAAATTTCACTCATTAAAGCCAATGTACCAATTGATGCTATTAGCGTGAAGACACATGTCATCTACTGGGTTTACGAAGAGCGGCTCGTCCCAATCTTGCGTGAAAGTCATTAGAGTTACCGACCATGAATATTTATCAAATATGTCTAAAATAAGACAGAGAAGGTGCAGGGCAAACTCAGGAGTTCACTAGAAGACCTAAATCTATTTGGACTTAAATCCTTTATCTACATAATTGTCCTACTTCCTGTTTTGGTGGCCTCCATGTCCATATGTGGAACAGTGATGGTCACCAGTAGGATTGTAAATAAAAGTGATGAGCCATGAATTGCCAAAAAGAAGGTTGGGGGAGCCCCAAACATTGGTGGGACCGTGCGCACTCCCACATCATTCAAGCTTTTATATCCATCGAATCAGGTGAGAATCCTGAATCATAAATTGATTATAAAATCTGCATCTACCGTATCACACGAGGGTTGCGTTCTGTTCTGTCGTCTTTATCTGTACTATATTGCTTTTTGGGGTGCTCTGGATCACATTTATCCCAGGTATCTCTGGCTCGTGGCAGTATGGTACGGTGCCGAGCGTGTGTGGACACCACACCACCGCTGGACGCCAAAGACGCTATGGGGACGTATTTGCGGACGGATATAAATCCCCACAATGCCTGTGTGAAAGGGGCCTAAGTATCTTACTGCTTACTCTCCATGTCCTGATCTTCCGACAATTATCCCGATCTCAGCCACGGAATAAAAGTATCTGCTCCGGTTGCGACCCGACAAAACTTAAGAGTCAATTATTGCTTTTTAATGATTATTTTCCTTTAAATGTCACAGCCCGACCTCTTCATCACATGATCAAAGTGTCGGAGGCGGCCACCAGGACCAGCCATAGGTCAGGATTTCACGGCAATACATAATTTTCATACTCCGCAGAGTTAATTGGTTACTTGCTTATTAATTAGGGTCAACGGCCTCTTGGGAGATAATCACAGCTGATATACATTCATTTATACCAAGGCCAGCGCCGCGTTACTCTACAATTAGCATCATCTCTACCTTGATTCTCCTTCTTGATCTTTTAGGATATTCCATATTTTTTTTTTAACTATATTTAAGAGACTGAAGAGAAACTTCTTTTTTTGATAAAGGCCGGAATATTTCAGAATTAAACAAGGTGCAAAGGTTTCCGATTAGTCAGAAGTCTTCTGAAGTCAAGAACCTGAAAGAAGAAACTTCTATAACACAAGTTCTCTTGTAAAATGACCATAAAGTGTCCAATGATAGGTTTTCTACCAAACTTAGCCAAAGGTTCTCCACTAAACTAGGGCATATGTTCTCCACCAAATTTAATTATAGGACTCCAAAGAACTTGAGGATTTGTCTACCAAACTAAACCCTAGGGCTCCAGGAACAAGACCAACCTTAAGGACTCCACGGACCTTCATATGTTGTCCACCAGCATAATATGTTCTTCAAAGAACACCTAAGCCATAGGTTATCCATTGCACTAGAGTAAATGCTCTCTACCAAACTAAACTCCACTGAACTAGACCGTATGTTGTCTACCAAACATAATCATAGAATCTTCAACTAGACCATGATTTATCTAAAAAAAACCAAGCTATAGGAACTTCAGTTAACATGACCATATGTTCTCCACAGATCAAGACTGTATATTGTCTATCAAAGTGAACATTTAGAATCTATTGTATTGGACTATTTATTTTGTCTCCACACTAAACCAGACCATAAGTTGTCCACCAAACGATCCATTTGGCCTTCACTACCTAGACCAGTGGTTTCTACAGACTCAACCATACGGTCTCCGCTAAACCAAAATCATCTACTACAATAACTGGACTTCTAGACTAAAGGTTCTCTGTCATACCATACCATAGGTTCTGTACTGAAAATTACTATATGTTTTTATAAGTTGAACTAAAGTTGAACTAAACCATATAGTCTCCATTGAACTAGACCAGATGTTTTCTACCAGCCTCAACCAAAGGGTCTCCAACAATAAGACCATAGGTTTCCTATCAAACTAAGCCATAAAGTCAACACTGAAATAGTCAATAGGTCCAAACGTGACCAAGTGTCTCCACTGAGCAAACCATACATCCCATCAAAATAAGTCATAGGGTTTCGACTGAACTAGACCACATTTTTACTAATAAACTAGCTACAGGGTCTCAAACTATAAAAGTTCTCGCCTAAAAAATTGTGGGACCTTACTAAATAGATCACAGGTTTTCTACTAAATTACCATAGAGAGTCATTGATGTACTAGACCAGTGGTGGCAACCTATGGCACGGGTGCCACAGGTGGCACTCAGAGCCCTTTCTGTGGGCACCCAGACCTTCAGCCCAGCACATAGTTTGCCAGCTAAGAACAAGGCTTTCTACTGTGGTCCAAGGCAGCCCAGGACGTGTCATGCTCAGCGCCATGTAAGCAAACATCCTTCACTGCAGGACCACAGGAGGAGCGAGAGAAGTGTGTATAGAGATAGATTGTCATTTGAGCTCCTGCTCTGGGTCCCTTGATTCATCCTCTTCAGAGGACCCGGAAAGAAGCTACGATCAGTTTTCTCCGTCATCTTTTCATTGTTGGTGGGAACTCAGGACACCAACACGATTTAAACCTGTGATACAGCAAGGAGCAAAAAGTTATGCTTAAATAGTCATGATGGCACTTTGCGACATATAAGTGGGTTTTGGTTTAGCTTGGGCACTCTGTCTCCAAAAGGTTCGCCATCACTGTACTAGACCATAGGTTTTCATCCACTCTACGGTCATTGATTATACTGTAGGTTTTGGTTGTAAGCAATGATGAATCACAGACGTATGCTTGTTTGGTTACGTATGCTTGTTTGGTTAGCAGTTGTTACTGATGAACTTCTATTCCATGAAAGTTCAGTTCTGAATGTGCATATGTTCTCAGTAGGGGAAGTAGAGTAAGCCAACGTCACACCTCTGGCACTGGTGTAGCTCTCTTGTAACTTGAGGTGATTGACCAGTTTAGGTCAGTTTAGTATGTCAAGCGATACTCAAAAGGTGCTCCAAACCTAAAACAGGGGACACCAGATGGATGGAATGTCATATAGAAGCACTGATTTCAATTTTCGGGAAAAATCCATCCCATAAATGTTTATTACCAGACTATAATGAGGTTAGCGGTTTGGAGAGTCACGTTATCTCCCGCCACCACAATTATGATGGAGCAGCTGTCAAATGTACTAACGGTAATTGATATAGAGCAGACTTAACCATGTGATCGCAAGCTTACATCCAAACCGCGTCCATGCGCCATCTGCAGAATTTGGCGTCATTAAGCGGAGACCACGACTCTTACCGTTCTGTTGTAAAAAATTCAATATGAAAATACTAATACTGTCACATTCTTTTTACTGTACTAAGGGCGAGTTTATGAAAAGCCATGAAAACAAATGGTTTTGCAAACCCATAAACCATAATGGAGACAGCGTCTAGTAAATTAAATGCTTCGGAAAAGAAAAAACACGCGCGGTTATGGCCGCCAAGCGTTGAGAAGGGTTTGTGGGCTCGTAAATCAAAATTTCACTCATTAAAGCCAATGTACCAATTGATGCTATTAGCGTGAAGACACATGTCATCTACTGGGTTTACGAAGAGCGGCTCGTCCCAATCTTGCGTGAAAGTCATTAGAGTTACCGACCTGAATTTATCAAATATGTCTAAATAAGACAGAGAAGGTGCAGGGCAAACTCAGGAGTTCAATAGAAGACCTAAATCTATTTGGACTTAAATCCTTTATCTACATAATTGTCCTACTTCCTGTTTGGTGGCTCCATTCCATATGTGGAACAGTGATGGTCACCAGTAGGATTGTAAATAAAAGTGATGAGCCATGAATTGCCAAAAAGAAGGTTGGGGGAGCCCCAAACATTGGTGGGACCTTGGTGGGACCCGGTCCTACTTCCTGTTTTGGTGGCCTCCATGTCCATACGTGGAACAGTGATGGTCACTAATAGGATTGTCAATAAAAGTGATGAGCCAAGAATTGCCAAAAATAAGGTTGGGGGGGGGGGTGCCCCAAATATGGGGGGGACCTTGGTGGGACCAGGTCATGTTCCTGTTTTGGTGGCCTCCATGTCCATACATGGAACAGTGATGGTCACCAGTAGGATGTCAATAAAATTGATGAGGCAAGAATTGCCAAAAAGAAAAGGTTGGGGGGGCGGGGCAAAACATTGGTGGGACAGGTCCTACTTTCTGTTTTGGTGGCCTCCATGTCCATATATGGAACAGTGATGGTCACCAGTAGGATTATCAAAAAGTGATGAGCCAAGAATTGCCAAAAAGAAGGTTGGGGGAGCCCCAAACATTGGTGGGAACAGGTCCTACTTCCTGTTTTGGTGGCCTCCATGTCCATACATGGAACAGTGATGGTCACCAGTAGGATTGTCATAAAAGTGATGAGCCAAGAATTGCCAAAAAGAAAAGGTTGGGGGGGGGGGGGGGGGCAAACATGGTGGGACAGGTCCTACTTTCTGTTTTGGTGGCCTCAAGTCCATATATGGAACAGTGATGGTCACCAGTAGGATTATCAAAAGTGATGAGCCAAGAATTGCCAAAAAGAAGGTGGGGGAGCCCCAAACATTGGTGGGGACCTTGGTGGGACCAGGTCCTACTTCCTGTTTTGGGGGCCTCCATGTCATACATGGAACAGTGATGGTCACCAGTAAGATTGTCAATAAAAGTGATGAGCCAAGAATTGCCAAAAAGAAAAGGTTGGGGGGGGGGGGCAAACATTGGTGGGACCAGGTCCTACTTTCTGTTTTGGTGGCCTCCATGTCCATATATGGAACAGTGATGGTCACCAGTAGGATTATCAAAAAGTGATGAGCCAAGAATTGCCAAAAGAAGGTTGGGGAGCCCCAAACATTGGTGGGAAGAGGTCCTACTTCCTGTTTTGGTGGCCTCCATGCTCATACATGGAACAGTGGATGGTCACCAGTAGGATGTTCAATAAAAGTGATGAGCCAGATTGCCAAAAAGAAGGTTGGGGGAGCCCCAAACATTGGTGGGACCTTGGGGGGACCCGGTCCTACTTCCTGTTTTGGTGGCCTCCATGTCCATACGTGGAACAGTGATGGTCACTAATAGGATTGTCAATAAAAGTGATGAGCCAAGAATTGCCAAAAAAGGTTGGGGGGGAGGGGGGTGCCCCAATATTGGTGGGACCTTGGTGGGACCAGGTCATGCTTCCTGTTTGGTGGCCTCCATGTCCATACATGGAACAGTGATGGTCACCAGTAGGATTGCAATAAAAGTGATGAGCCAAGAATTGCCAAAAAGAAAAGTTGGGGGGGGGGCAAACATTGGTGGGAACCAGGTCCTACTTCTGTTTTGGTGGCCTCCATGTCCATATATGGAACAGTGATGGTCACCAGTGGATTATCAAAAGTGATGAGCCAAGAATTGCCAAAAAGAAGGTTGGGGGAGCCCCAAAATTGGTGGGAACAGGTCCTACTTGCTGTTTGGTGGCCTCCATGTCCATACATGGAGAACAGTGATGGTCACCAGTAGGATTGTCAATAAAAGTGATGAGCCAAGAATTGCCAAAAAGAAAAGGTCCAAGTTCCACCAATGTTTGGGGCTCCCCAACCTTCTTTTTGGCAATTCCTGGCTCATCACTTTTATTGAATCCTACTGGTGACCATCACTGTTCCATGTATGGACATGAGGCCACCAAACAACAAGTAGGACCTGTTCCCACCAATGTTTGGGGCTCCCCCAACCTTCTTTTTGGCAATTCTTGGCTCATCACTTTTTGATAATCCTACTGGTGACCATCACTGTTCCATATATGGACATGGAGGCCACCAAAACAGAAAGTGGACCTGGTCCCCCAATGTTTGCCCCCCCCAACTTTTCTTTTTTGGCAATTCTTGGCTCATCACTTTTATTGACAATCCTACTGGTGACCATCACTGTTCCATGTATGGACATGGAGGCCCCAAACAGGAAGCATGACCTGGTCCCCCAAGGTCCCACCAATATTGGGGACCCTCCCCCCCAACATTTTTGGCAATCTTGGCTCATCATTTTATTGACAATCCTATTAGTGACCATCATGTTCCACGTATGGACATGGAGGCCACCAAAACAGGAGTAGGACCGGGTCCCAACAAGGTCCACCAATGTTTGGGGCTCCCCAACCTTCTTTTTGGCAACCTGGTCATCACTTTTATTGACAATCCTACTGGTGACCATCACTGTTCCATGTATGGACATGGAGGCCACCAAAACAGGAAGTAGGACCTCTTCCCACCAATGTTTGGGGCTCCCCCAACCTTCTTTTTGGCAATTCTTGGCTCATCACTTTTTGATAATCCTACTGGTGACCATCACTGTTCATATATGGAACATGGAGGCCACCAAAACAGAAAGTAGGACCTGGTCCCACCAATGTTTTGCCCCCCCCCCCCCAACCTTTTTTTTTGGCAATTCTTGGCTCATCACTTTTATTGACAATCTTACTGGTGACCATCACTGTTCCATGTATGGACATGGAGGCCACCAAAACAGGAAGTAGGACCTGGTCCCACCAAGGTCCCACCAATGTTTGGGGCTCCCCCAACCTTCTTTTTGGCAATTCTTGGCTCATCACTTTGATAATCCTACTGGTGACCATCACTGTTCAATATGGATGGAGCCACCAAAACAGAAAGTAGGACCTGGTCCCACCAATGTTTGCCCCCCCCCCCCCAACCTTTTCTTTTTGGCAATTTGGCTCATCACTTTTATGACAATCCTACTGGTGACCTCCACTGTTCCAGTATGGACATGGAGGCCACCAAAAAGGAAGTAGGACCTGTTCCCACCAATGTTTGGGGCTCCCCCAACCTTCTTTTTGGCAATTCTTGGCTCATCACTTTTTGATAATCCTACTGGTGACCATCACTGTTCCATATATGGACATGGAGGCCACCAAAACAGAAAGTAGGACCTGGTCCCACCAATGTTTGCCCCGCCCCCCCAACCTTTTCTTTTTGGCAATTCTTGCCTCATCAATTTTATTGACAATCCTACTGGTGACCATCACTGTTCCATGTATGGACATGGAGGCCACCAAAACAGGAAGCATGACCTGGTCCCACCAAGGTCCCACCAATATTTGGGGCACCTCCCCCCCAACCTTATTTTTGGCAATTCTTGGCTCATCACTTTTATTGACAATCCTATTGGACCATCACTGTTCCACGTATGGACATGGAGGCCACCAAAACAGGAAGTTGGACCGGGTCCCACCAAGGTCCACCAATGTTGGGGCTCCCCAACCTTCTTTTTGGCAATTCATGGCTCATCACTTTTATTTACAATCTACTGGTGACCATCACTGTTCCACATATGGACATGGAGGCCACCAAAACAGGAAGTAGGACAATATGTAGATAAAGGATTTAAGTCCAAATAGATTTAGGTCTTCTAGTGAACTCCTGAGTTTGCCCTGCACCTTCTCTGTCTTATTTTAGACATATTTGATAAATATTCATGGTCGGTAACTCTAATGACTTTCACGCAGATTGGGACGAGCGCCTTCGTAAACCCAGTAGATGACATGTGTCTTCACGCTATAAGCATCAATTGTACATTGGCTTTAATGAGTGAAATTTTGATTTACGAGCCCACAAACCCTTCTCAACGCTTGTGGCGGGCCATAACCGCGCGGGTTTTTTCTTTTCCGAGCATTTAATTTACTAGACGCTGTCTCCATTATGGTTTTATGGGTTTGCAAAAACATTTGTTTTCATGGCTTTTCATAAACTCGCCCTTGAGTACAGTAAAAAGAATGTGACAGTATTGAGTATTTTCAATATTGAATTTTTTTACAACAGAACGGTAAGAGTCTGTGGTCTCCGCTTAGACGCCAATTCTGCAGATGGCGGCATGGACGCGGTTTGGATGTAGAGTTGCGATCACATGGTTAAGTCTGCTCTAATATCAATTACCGTTAGTACATTTGACAGCTGCTCCATCATAATTGTGGTGGCGGGAGATAAGCGTAGACTCTCCAAACCGGCTAACCTCATTATAGTCTTGGTAATAAACATTTATGGGATGGATTTTTCCCGAAAATTGAAATCAGTGTTTAGTATGACATTCCATCCATCTGGTGTCCCCTGTTTTAGGTTTGGAGCACCTTTTGAGTATCGCTTGACATACTAAACTTGACCTAAACTGGTCAATCACCTCAAGGTACAAGAGAGCTACACCAGTGCCAGAGGTGTGAGTGGCTTACTCTACTTCCCCTACTGAGAACATATGCACATTCAGAACTGAACTTTCATGGAAATAGAAGTTCATCAGTAACAAACTGCTAACCAAACAAGCATACGTAACCAAACAAGCATACGTCTGTGATTCATCATTGCTTACAACCAGAACCTACAGTATAATCAATGACGTAGAGTGGATGAAACCTATGGTCTAGTACAGTGATGGCGAACCTTTTGGAGACAGAGTGCCCAAGCTAAAAACCAAAACCCACTTATATGTCGCAAAGTGCCATCATGACTATTTAAGCAGTAACTTTTTGCTCCTTGCTGATCACAGGTTTTAATCGTGTTGGTGTCCTGAGTTCACCAATACAATAGAAAGATGACGGAGAAAACGGATCGTAGTTCTTTCCAGGTCCTCTGAAGAGGTGAATCAAGGGACCCAGAGCAGGAGCTCAAATGACAATCTATCTCTATAACACACCTTCTCGCTCCTCCGTGGTCCTGGCAGTGAAGGATGTTGCTTTAACATGGCTGAGCATGACACGTCCTGGGCTGCTTGGACCACAGTAGAAAGCCTTGAGTCTTAGCTGGCAAACTATGTGCTGGGCTGAAGGTCTGGGTGCCCACAGAAAGGGCTCTGAGTGCCATGTGGCACCCGTGCCATAGGTTGCCACCACTGGTCTAGTACATCATGACTCTCTATGGTAATTAGTAGAAAACCTGTGATCTACTTTAGTAGAGGTCCCACAATTTTTTAGGTCGAGAACTTTTATGGTTGAGACCCTGTAGCTTAGTTTATTAGTAAAAATGTGGTCAGTTCAGTCGAAACCCTATGACTTAGTTTGATGGGATGTATGGTTTAGCTCAGTGGAGACACTATGGTACAGTTTGGACCTATTGACTATTTCAGTGTTGACTTTATGGCTTAGTTTGATAGGAAACCTATGGTCAATTTGTTGGAGACCCTTTGGTTGAGGTGGTGAGAAAACATCGGTCTAGTTCAATGGAGACTATATGGTTTAGTTCAACTTTAGTTCAACTTATAAAAACATATAGTATATTTCAGTACAGAACCTATGGTATGGTATGACAGAGAACCTTTAGTCTAGAAGTCCAGTTATTGTAGTAGATGATTTTGGTTTAGCGGAGACGTATGGTTGAGTCTTGTAGAAAACCACTGGTCTAAGGTAGTGAAGGCCAAATGGATCGTTTGGTGGACAACTTATGGTCTGGTTTAGTGGAGACACAATTAATAGTCCAATACAATAGATTCTAAATAGTTCACTTTGATAGACAATATACAGTCTTGATCTGTGGAGAACATATGGTCATGTTAACTGAAGTTCTATAGCTTGGTTTTTTTAGATAAATCATGGTTAGTTGAAGATTCTATGATTATGTTGGTAGACAACATACGGTCTAGTTCAGTGGAGTTTGTTTGGTAGAGAGCATTTACTCTAGTGCAATGTGATACCTATGGCTTAGGTGTTTTGAAGAACATATATTAGCTTTGGTGGACAATGAGGTAGTGAAGGTCCGGTTGAGTGAGTGTCCTGTGAGGCCCTAGGGTTTAGTTTGGTAGACAAATCCTCAAGTTCTTTGGAGTCCTATAATAAATTTGGTGGAGAACATATGCCCTAGTTTAGTGGAAACCTTTGGCTAAGTTTGGTAGAAAACCTATCATTGGACACTTTGGTTCATTTACAAGAGAACTTGTGTTATAGAAGTTTCTTCTTTCAGGTTCTTGACTTCAGAAGACTTCGACTAATCGGAAACCTTTGCACCTTGTTTAATTCTGAAATATTCCGGCCTTTATCAAAAAAAGAAGTTTCTCTTCAGTCTCTTAAGATTTGTAAAAAAAAAAAATATGGAAATATCCATAAAAGATCAAGAAAGGAGAATCAAGGTAGAGATGATGCTAATTGTAGAGTAACGCGGCGCTGGCCTTGGTATAAATGAGTATATCAGCTGTGATTATCTCCAAGAGGCCGTTGACCCTAATTAATAAGCAAGTAACCAATTAACTCTGCGGAGTATGAAAATTATGTATTGCCGTGAAATCCTGACCTATGGCTGGTCCTGGTGGCCGCCTCCGACACTTTGATTCATGTGATGAAGAGGTCGGGCTGTGACATTTAAAGGAAAAATAATCATTAAAAAGCATAATTGACTCTTAAGTTATTTGCGGGTCGCAACCGGAGCAGATACTTTATTCCGTGGCTGAGATCGGGATAATTGTCGGAAGATCAGGACATGGAGGAGTAAGCAGTAAGATACTTAGGCCCCTTTCACACAGGCATTGTGGGGATTATATCCGTCCGCAAATACGTCCCCATAGCTGTCTTTGGCGTCACGGGTGGTGTGGTGTCCACACACGTCTGGCACCGTACCATACTGTCCCCGAGCCAGAGATACCTGGGATAAGATGTGATCCAGAGCACCCCAAAAAGCAATATAGTACGATGCAAGACAGACGAACAGAACGCAACCCTCGTGTGATCGGTAGATGCCGATTTATAATCAATTTATGATTCAGGATTCTCACCTGATTTCGATGGATATAAAAGCTTTGAATGAGTGTGGAGTGCAGCACCCGATCCTCAATGACCATGTTCCACTAGGGACCAGGATCCCCAAACCGTGTAGACGTAATGTAACAACCCTGATAAGAAAACGGAGCGGCCGTTGAGACTCAATCGAAGGTCAACATCAGATTTCATTCCGGACTGGAGCTTTGCCGTTCGGGTGAAAACGCGTCGCCACTTGTATTTTATTTAATAATACATTCAAATCTGATGTTGGACCTTTGAGTGAGTCTCAAGCGCCGCTCCGTTTTTCCTTTTCGGGCTTTATAACATACCGTCACCCAGGAAAGGACTAAGCAAGACTATTCTTTCCGAACATAAAGCCGGCAAATGTGTGCATGGCTATGGAGGGGGAGGGGTAAGCAGTGGCCAGTCCTCCCCCTCTCCAGCATGATGCCATGTTGCATGGCTGAGCCGGGCACCATAGCCTGCGTCCGGCACGGCCCACCACCCCCCTCCATGACCAACTGGTGGAGAGGGGAGTAATCATAATTCCCGGCTCTGCGCCTCCTGATATATCGGTGCGCACCGGGTTGGGGCACCATCATACACTGCACTTAACGCCAGTGTATGATAAATGTGCCACTATGATTGTGGCTGTAAAGGGTTAACCATACGGCTCTGGAAAACTCGCAGCCTACATGTGAATAAATTCCTATTTCCACGGCGGTTCCAGTTACAGAATGTAAATAGTGTCACCGTCCCCGAGATATTTGATATGGATCAGAATGTCAACCACGAAACACTTAACACTTTGACCTGTCATGACCTATACCGGTATGGAAATACCATCAACCGTAGTTAGGTGACTGCGGGCCAGTATGTCCTAGTCCTAGCCCTGAGGATCAGCTACAGTTACTATCCTGTATTTCATGATAGATCTGCTTTTTATAATGCGTTTTTGGAAGATAGACCTGACATGTGACTTATCATTGTCACTGGGCCTTGCCCACCGGACAAACCGGGCATGGTGTGACATGTAATCATCATTCTCTAGCAGCTCCCTATGGGGAGAGTGGCGTACTTAGTTTGGATGAGCCGTAAGGGGGGAATAGGCTTGATTCACGCCTATTTCAGTGCTTGTCAGACCGAATCTGGCATTCATACCCTGATTAATCCCCACCTATAATTGTAATCTGCAATTCTCTGAGCTACTTGGTAAGGCTAGCTGCTGTAACTCACTGCCCCCTTCCCTCTCAAGACTTCTATGTATCTGACACCTCAGCGACCTTGTCTGTCTTGCTAGGAGGATGGAATTAAGCAGGAATTTCAGGGAAAATAGATAGATAGATAAGTAGATAGATCCATAGATAGGATATAGATATGGATAGATAGATAGATATGAGATAGATAGATAGATAGATAGATAGATAGATAGATAGATATGAGTGGAGGGTAGATAGATAGATATGAGATAGATAGATAGATAGTAGATATGAGATAGATAGATAGATAGATAGAATGAGATAGATGGATACAGATAGATAGCAGCGTAGATAGATATGAGATAGAAGATAGATAGATAGGAGATAGATATGAGATAGATAATAGATAGATAGTATGAGATAGATAGATAGATATAGATAGATAGATAGTAATAGATAGATAATTCAAAAAGCAGCAGCACTCCAGAATAGTGATCAAAAACGGGGGTATCTTTTCCATGTGCGACGTTTCAGCTCATGCAGACCTTTATCAAGCTTGATAAAGGCTCTGCATGAGCTGAACGTCGCACATGGAATAAGATACCCACCGTTTTTGATCACTATTCTGGAGTGCTGCCTGCTTTTTTGAATTTTACATTGAAGAAGTTTTGCCAGAGTGTCAAGGACTTTGCACCCAACATAGTTGCTGTGTGCTCTGGACTTTCCCATACTTAGATAGATAGATAGTAGATAGGATACGATAGATAGACAGATATCGAGATAGATATGAGATAGATGATATGAGATAGATAGAAGAGAGATAGAGATGATGCTAGATAGATTGAGTAGTAGATAGAGATAGATTAGATATGAGATAGATATGAGATAGACTAGATAGATAGATAGATAGAGGAGAGAGATAGATAGACAAGATAAGATAGAGAGATAGATAGATAGATAAAGATAGATAGATACGGAAATAGACAAGAATAGATATCATAGTAGAAAGGTTGGTAAAAGACAGAAGTTCATCAAGTCCAACCTAAATTAATGAGAAAGTAAGGAAAATGACTTGGTTACACTTTGCATACACTCAGCTCCTGACATATACGCTGAGCATAGTTGTTGCCCATCTGCTCAGTATCGACGTATTCTGTGAAAATCCCAGAAGGAATTTGACCTACGTCTTTCCATCTTGCTCCCTCTTGATGAGTGAAGACGAATACTCCGGAGGCAAAGAAGCCTATGAGGAGCGGAGGCACCGCCCCGGCCTCTGCTGAGCAGGAGGGAGGACACCGGTGATGTACTGTCCATATAAGGCCAGAGACATCACTGGGAAAACACCCCCTACATTGGCTGCCATTTTCACTCTCCCCCCCACATTCAGTGTAGGAGGATGTGTTATAAGTGGGCCATACATTGTAAGGACTTGTTGGGAATCGGTCGAAGAGTTAAACATATAGCAAAAAAAAAGCAAGTGTGAACCCAGCCTGAAGAAGAACTTTTTTCTGATAAGATTTATTAAAACATTTTTTATGTAATTACTTGATTTCACAAAAGTTCTTTAAAAAGTTAGTGACCATTTATATAATACCTAGATACATGAGATAACTTATACCCCGCCATTCTACTTGATCCCAGCGATAAAGACTTTACGACCAATCGTGATCTCGGAGGTCAGAGGAAGAATGGTAATGTCCCTGCTAACTGATAGGCCCACAGTAGTCATGTGATCAGTGATACTTCCTGCCCAGCCAGGAAATGAACTGTAAAACTTAATTAACTAGAACATACAAGAGCTCCTTTAAGCTGGATCTCTAAGAATGAGTTACAATTTTCGTCAGATTCCCATAATGAAATCTTCGGAGTTGTGGTCCCGCTCCCCCGCCTCCAGATGATTTGTTCACAATTATTATTAATTGAAGCGTCCAGCTGGCGTCCCTGCCAAGTGCTTCCTAATTAATTCACATTAGAATCAGGATCAAGGTGTAGATTTAAAGGTAATTGCATAAAAGCATAGTGACCACAAATAAAGTGATTTATAGGTAACATTTCGGATGCGGGGCCCAGTCACCTCACTATTCCGCAGGTTAGCTCATAATTTACCTTAATGCTAATCCTGGGCGGAGGTGGCGGCTGCGCTGATAATTCAGCTGCAATCCGCGTCTAAGGAAGGAAGAAAGCATGCGATCGCAAATCTTAGGGCGGCAGCACTTTGTTTCTTCATAATTGCAGACTTGTTGAAGATAAAGAACTATTAACCTCTTTTTGAATTTATTCATAACCGACTCATAATAGAGTAAATGAACATCCCAAGATGCTTTACAAATAAAATTGTCACAAATTTAAACTGACTATTTTATAATTCACTGAATCCATCTTGGCTTATCAAGAAGGATTGAACTCACAGATTTTATGGAGAGCAAAGGGAGGTTAAATGATAGAGGATGGACAAGCAAGTTTCTTTCTCATCCCAAGTGCTTTATTCCCCTCAGTACAAGTCGGTAGTTCTCCATAAAGTCCTATATGATCTCACTGATACTTCTCAGGGAGAAACTCAGACAGAGCTAGATGTTGATGGAGCAGCTAAGTTTCTATCTCACCCCAAGTGCTTTATGACATCAGTACATGTTATACATCTTTATAATGTCCTCTATCAGTGATGGCTAACCTATTGGCACTGGTGCCAGAGGTGGCACTCTGAGCCCTTTCTGTGGGCACTGAGGCCATCACCAGAGATGACTCCAGGTATCTTCCTGCGGTCCCAGACAGCCCGGACTTGCTGTGCACAGAGCTAT
Organism: Engystomops pustulosus; assembly: GCA_019512145.1. Taxonomy (NCBI): domain Eukaryota; kingdom Metazoa; phylum Chordata; class Amphibia; order Anura; family Leptodactylidae; genus Engystomops; species Engystomops pustulosus. Next base: position 215,304,353 of record CM033644.1, read on the forward strand.
TTTAAAGTGACAGCTCTACCGGGGATATTTTCTGCTTTATTGGTGTCCTCAGGAGCTGGTATCAATGAAAACTGGACAGAGAAGGGAGTATAAATCACAAATTATATTTCTGTGTTGGCACTTTGCGATAAATAAGCAGGTCTTGTTGTCGTTTGGGCACTCGGTCCTCTAAAAGTTCGCCATCACTGTCCTATATGATCCTGCTGATACTTCTCGGGAGAAAGGAGAACACAGGCAGAGATAGAAGTTGCTGGAGCTAGTACTAAGTTTCTATTCACCAAGTGCTTTATTGAAATCAGTAAATGTTATAACTTGTCTAAAATGTCCTATATGATCCTGCTGAAACTTCTAGGGAGAAAGGAGAAACACAGGCAGAGATAGAAGCTGCTGGAGCTAATACTAAGTTTCTATCTCACCCTTAGTGCTTTATAGACATCAGTACACGTTAGTACTTCTCTATAACATCCTATATGATCCTTCTGATGCTTCTCAATGAGAAAGGAGAGGACAGACAGAGATAGAAGCTGCTGGAGCTAGTATACGTTTTTATCTCACCCCAAGTGCTTTATTTAAATCAGTACAAGTCAATGTTTCTCTATAATGTCCTATATGATCCTGCTAATGCTTCTCAGTGAGAGTAGTGATCCAGGCAGAGATAGAAGCTGTGGAGATAGTTGTAAGTTTCTGTCTCACCCCAAGTGCTTTATTGACATCATACACATAAGTATTTCTCTATAATGCCCTATATGATCCTGCTGAGCTTTTTGGGGAGAAAGGAGAAAACAGGCAGAGATAGAAGCTGCTGGAGCTAGTACTAAGTTTCTATCTGACCTTAGTGCTTTATAGAAATCAGTACACATTAGTACTTCTCTATAACATCCTATATGATCCTTCTGATGTCTCAACAAGAAAGGAGAGGAAGACAGAGATAAAAGCTGCTAGAGCTAGTAGTAGTTTTTACTCACCCCAAGGTGTTTATGACATCAGTACAGTAATATTCTCTATAATGTCTACTATGATCCTGCTGATGCTTTTCGGGGAGAAAGGAGAGAAACACAGCAGAAATAGAAGCTGCTGGAGCTTGTACTAAGTTTTCTATCTCACCCAAATGCTTTATTGACATCAGTTACATAAGTATTTCTCTATAATGCTATATTGATCTTGCTGATGCTCTTGGGAGAAAGGAGAAACACAGGCAGAGATAGAAGCTGCTGGAGTAGTACTAAGTTTCTATCTGACCTTAGTGCTTTATAGACATCATACAAGTTAGTAATTCTCTATAGAGCCCTATATGACACCCACACATCACAGGTACATAACAGAATAAAAATCTGATCAATGGTGGTTTGGGGTGTCGGAACCCTAGAAATCTGATGTGAGAACCGTTCCTTTGAATAGGAACTAGGGATGAAGTAATGATGTACATAAAGTCTTGGCCCAATAATGATTATTGTGCCCAGTAAACTTTCTGTGGTAGGTGGAGGCGATCCTGGCATTGACATGAAGACAGCCCACAGTACGCATGACACCCCCCGATAGCCGCCTTTGTTGGTAGGCAACTTACACAGAAAAACATGGCACCACGCTAGGCTCCAGGAGCCTGCAGGTCCTCCTATGGAAACAGGACTATGAAATGTTTGTGTTTGTTGCAATGGTGCTGTATAAATAACATATAGCGACCCCGACTCTATATAAGGTAACCTATGTTTAGGATATCGCCATATCAGAGCATAAAATATCCTTCCATGTAGTGGCTGTAAATCCTCCACCAGGGCAGTGCTGATCATCTGATACGAGATCCACTATGTCAGGTAGAGCATCAACTCTGAAACTTGTCGTGAACCTATGCGTCTGTGTAGATGATAGTCCGTGTCATAGATAGGTCTGTATTAAAGTAACTCAAGGTTTTTATATCCATTGGCACAGGCGAAATCTAAGAATTAACCTCCAATTGTCTTTAAAAAACGAGTCCTCTATGATTTGACATTCAAGGAATACTCCAGTAAAGGCTGAGGCCTAGCGTAGTCCAAGAGGACTTTGACCTGAGTAGTGCCTTTTTGGTGCTCCTTGAATCCTTGAGTCCTCCTTCTGAAGCCCTACAGTATGGATAACATAGTGTAACACACTTGTATGGGCTGATCCTTCAAAGAACTTAGAATATAAGACAGGCCATAATTGGTAGACGGACGTGCCGTGACCTTGACAAGTGTGGTACAGCTTATGATTGACGCTGTTCGTGTTCAAATCCTCCTATCCAATATTTGTTGCTCCCTAGGATTCCCGAAAATAATAACATAGTTTAACACACTTGTAGGTGACTCCTTCAAAGAACTTAGAATAAAAGACAGGCCATAATTGGTAGACGGACTGTGCCGTAGACCTTGACAAGTGTGGTAAAGCTTATGATTGGACGCTGCTTGTTCAAACTCCTCCTATCCAATATTTGTTGCTCCCTAGATTCCCGAAAATAATAAATGTTTAACACACTGTATGGACTGATCCTTCAAAGAACATAGACAAAGACAAGCCATAATTGGTAGACGGACTGTGCCGTAGACCATGACAAGTTGGTAACTTATGATTGGACGCTGCCCATTCAAACTCCTACCTATCCCAATATTTGTTGCTCCCTAGGATTCCCGAAAAATAATAACATAGTGTAACACACTTGTATGGACTGATCCTTCAAACAAAAATAGATATAAGACAGGCCATAATTGGTGATGGACTGTGCCGTAGACCTTGACAAGTGCGGTACAGCTTACGATTGGACGCTGCTGCTCATTCAACTCCTCCTATCCATATTTGTTGCTGCCCAGGACGGTTCGTCAGGCTCCCGAATAAAAGAGGAAGCCGTTCGGATCCGGAAGAGTGACCAAATCCAACCAACCTGGGGAATGTCCCCCATGGTCACCCCAGAAAAATGCGCGGAAGGATAGCTTTCAACGGAGTCTAAAATTAAGGATTGATGTGCCTGAGTAACACAAAGGTTTGTTAGTATATGCAAAGAGCAGTTGTAGTCCTCAAAGGAGTGCGGTTGAGACCAAATGGCCATACCCCCCCCCCCCCAAAAAAAAAAAAAAATTTCATTTGCCCAGGTAGCCCTCACATTCCAAAAAAAGGAGTGGGACCAGGTCCTACTTCCTGTTTTGGTGGCCTCCATGTCCATACGTGGAACAGTGATTGTCACCAGTAGGATTGTCATTAAAAGTGATGAGCCAAAAATTGCCAAAGAGAAGGTTGGGGGGGCTTTCCCCAAATATTGGTGGGACATTGGTGGGACCAGATGCAGCTCGGGGAACCAATGAGGAGTGACATCTTTCCTATCTCCTCCCTAGTGTATAGTCTTCTCCTCCTTCTGTTCTAGTGGGAGACAGATGAATGAATATCTAGAAGAGGAGATGAAGGAGATCAGACCTGAGTGGGACTGTGTGTTATAGTCTAGCATTAGGGGGCTTCTAAGTTTAATTTGGGCCCACAAAATGTCAAGCATGCCCTTGAGTTTATCATACAGAATAGCATGTATTAGACTGATGTCTATTCAAGGTAGATCTTGAAGATATATAAGATCTGGATATGGTTGTCCTCAGTAACATCTAGGCCTCAAATGTTTGTTCGGCACCTACAAAGTATTATAAATAGAAGGTAGAATGGTAGGTACAAGGGTGAACCTAAACTATCTACTTCCTAAGGAAAACTATAGAACAGCACCTACCTTTTGGATGGGGCAATCCAACAGTAATATATCAGGTTATATTTTTAGTAAGTGGGCTCTCCACATAGTGTCTTACAAGTGATATACTATTTTTAAGTGTCATGTTCTGCTTTCTAGCAGTTTACTAGACCCTGATTCTGCCCCCCATCTTTTTGCAGGTGGTGCCGCCTGAGGCCAGATGCTCAACTCGCCTCATAGATGGTGCTCCCCTGGGTAGGTAGGTTGCTCAGTTACAGATTTTTGTATTGGACACGAGGGACTTTACATTACACCTCTGTTTCTCATTCTGTGTGGAACCAGGGCATAAGATTAACCTCAACCTCTACATGTATGGTGAATGAAGATGCAAGAAAACAAGACATAGACATAACGGATTGAAAAAGTGATATTTATGTTCTGAAAAAGATCAGCTTTTACCATAAACAGCGCCACCCTTATACATAGACTATTTCAGGTACTACAGTTCAGATCTACATTCCTAAATAGGTGTATACTGTAATACCTGACAACTCCTGTGTGAAGAATACAATTGCTTGAGAAAAATCTGACCTTTACTTTTCTGTAGCCTTAAAGGGGATATCTGGTGGTGGTGGAGAGGCATTAAGATATGTGATTGATGCCCTCTGAAATTTCAGTCTTGATGCTTACATGGAGCCCCTAGTCCCTACTTCTTGGCTCCGCCTCACAGGAAATGCCTGCTCAACCAATTACAGGCGGAGCGGTTGCCTGAGCAATATGTTCCAGGAAGGTGAGATAAGTTCTGCTTTAAGTTTAGTCTTTGATCTTCTTTGATTCTTTAAAGGGATTTTCTTATGAAGCAAGTTAGTGATCCGTTCTAGTGATCAGTGAGACGCTACCGATCTGTGGATCGGGCCTAACGTGCAGATTGGTGGCGTCTCAATGATCACTAGAACGGAGGTCCGATGAGGTCCGATGTACCCTCATCGCACCCCCTGTAGCATCACTGAGATGGCCGAAGCAGTACGGCACTCGGCAATCTCCGTCAGCTCCATAGAGATCAACGGGGACGCCCGGCCATGCGCGACCGCCTGCTCCGGCCATCTTGCCGGTGCTACTCCTTTAAAAGAAACCTACCACTATGGATCTACCTATTAAGATAGATCCGGTGGTAGGTGTATCTATCGTATGTAAAGATAGCCCTTTTTAGGGCTAATCCTTTACTCCCCTCTATCTTTTCTAATCTTTAATCAGGGTAATATGCAAATTTTCTAAAGAGGCTACTGGGGCGTGGAGTAGCCGGAGCTGAGGCTACATGGTGCAGCTACTCCTTGCCCCAGTAGCCTCTTTGATCCTCCTACCCAGACACCTTCAGCGCACATCTACAAGGATCTGCACACACTTGTCCACAAAGCCAGAGTTCTGCGTTCTTAAGAGGTAGATCCATAGTGGTAGGTTCCCTTTAAAGCAGAACTCCACTCCACAGATTCCTCAGTTTTAGAACCAGTCCCGGGATCACATTCCCACATATCTGAGGCTCCATCTAGCAACAAACGCTTAAAAATTCACCCGTGCCTTGAACATATGTTGCTTTCTTGAGTTGATGTATCTGAAAAGCTAATATTTGCATAAATATTTAATCTGTGTAAATCCGCACGTGCGCTAATAAGCCGCGTTAGCGAATTTATAAATGTGTCCTCCGCTGCGGCGTAAACACACAGACGACAAATGTACAATTACTACAACAAAGAAGAATCTGAGATGAGCCGGAAAGTGATACCGCGCCGATCCACAAACATCCCGGACCTGGTACACTAATGTTTCATCCTATACAGCGGAGACGTAACTAGGCTTACCTAGTTTTCTAACAAGGCAGCTTAGATACAGCAGCTGTGCTCTATGTATGGTGGAAGCCTATATAATGGCAGCTTAGATACAGCAGCTCAGCTCTATGTAGGTGGATGTCATATAATGGCAGCTTAGATACAGCAGATCAGCTCTATGTAAGGTGGATGTCTATATAATGGCAGCTTAGATACAGCAGCTCAGCTCTATGTAAGGTGGATGCCTATATAATGGCAGCTTAGATACAGCAGCTCAGCTCTATGTAAGGTGGATGTCATATAATGGCGGCTTAGATACAGCAGCTCAGCTCTATGTAAGGTGGATGACTATATAATGGCAGCTTAGATACAGCAGATCAGCTCTATGTAAGGTGGATGTCTATATAATGGGGGGCCGGCGTAGAGACACAGCTCACAGCTCTATGTAAGGTGGATGACTATATAATGGCAGCTTAGATACAGCAGCTCAGCTCTATATAAGGTGGATGTCTATATAATAGCAGCTTAGATACAGCAGCTCCGCATTATGCAAGGTGGGTGCCCATATAATGGCAGCTTACATACAGCAGATCAACTGTAGGGTTGAAGGATTTACAATGCCTAAATTGTGAGATGTCAAATGAGATCACATTTTTGTAGATCAGGTTGTGGTCTCTCTCGCTTTTGTCGCAATTGTGACCACTGTGACCTCACCACTATTTATTACCCTCTTACTAACCCAACCACCCCCCTAGAGATTACTGATAAAGGTTTCCTAATGCTGTATAAGGCCTCATGCAGAAGCTTTACACCTTCTATTTGTTGTCTTAGATCATTCCAGAACACAGTCCAGTCTTTGTCTGGACTCAAAGGGGAATATTTATCAGGACCTGAAATAATCGCAAATGCTAGCTTATTGCTAGCTTTTGCGATTATTTGCCCCGATCCGCCACCTTCACACCAGTGGGGTGTGAAGGGGCGTGAAGGGGGGGGGGGGGGGCCCGGCCGGCCGAGCGGGGGGCGCGGCCGGACGGGAGTGGGCCGGCGCGGGGCATTGCTGTCCCCGCGCCTGCGCACTTGCTGCTGCCGGCGACTTTTCATACGTGAAAAGTCGCCGGCTACGTCTTGATGTATCGGGCCGCGAATGTCACGTTTGGCCAACACCTGACTTGGACATACTGGGGCAGATTTACTTACCAGGTTCATTCGCGATCCAGCGGCTCGTTCTGTGGGGAGGATTCGGGTCCGGCTGGGATTCCTCCGACGTCCAGCAGGTGTCGCTTCTGCGCTGAAGTTCGTTGGAGTGCACTGAAGTTCACCAAGCTAGGCCGAGTGCAGGCAAGCGCGTGTCCAGCGACACTTTTTTTTAAAAAATGCGGTGGTTTTTCCGAACCCATCGGGTTTTCGTACTCCACGCCCCCCCTCCATTTCCGTCGCGTGCATGCCGGCGCCGATGCACCACAATCCGATCTCGTGCGCCAAAATCTCGGGCAATACAGGGAAAATCGGCGTAAAACAGAAAAATTTGCGTAACCCGCCGGAAAAACGTGATTCGGGCCCTTAGTAAATGACCCCCATTTACGTAATTTTCCGCTTTTTTTACCTCTTTTGCCATCCTGCAAATGGGGAGGTGTGAATAGGGAGTTAGTTGCCCTTATCCTATTATTGAGGTGCAAAAAGTCCTGAAGAAATGTCAGCGATCAATCTTTTTAGGGACCTCAGTGGACCTTGCGTTGACATCATGGGACACAACTAGTTAAGAAAAAGTCACATAGCAAAAGAAAATGTCAGAAGTGATTGAATTCCAAAGTCATTACCCCCCCCCCAGCGCACCCAACACGGGTGAATCTCTCACAAAAATTGAAACAATCCCAGAAGTATTTAGCGTGACCATCTCCAGTGTAATCAAGCATGGTCCAGCGATGAGGCAAGCACCGGGAGAAGCAGCTGTGATTGCCGCGGATATCGTGTGTGACTGAGACTCTAAGCTCAGCCATGGTAGGAAATCTAAGAGATCAGCAGAGCAGAAATCAAGGGACTTCCAAAAAAAGATCAATCAGCAGCTCAAGGATTGTTCCCGGGAAGTCACGTTTCTCTGTGAAATGGTATTTATTCCTCAAGCACGAAGATGGACCAGCACTTTGAGATGGCCGGAGACGTTACGGAAATCCCCTTGGGATAGGGGTGGCAAAAACTAACTTAGTTCCTGTGTTGTGCCAATATTTCCTGTCTTTGGCAGGTGCACCCTACTGGAAGTACCGGGGACGTCACTTAGGCCAAATTATGGCCACTTCAGACTACAGGTCATATCTTGTGATGTCCCATGATCTGAGAAGACCATAGATTGACCAAAGCACGTCCTATGACCCTCCACCATTTTTTCGGTTCTTAAATATCAACGCAACATAGGGACCGGGACAGAACAGCAAAGCCACATTTTTTTGTTTTGGACCACAATTTCATCGATTTTCATGTTTTTGTAATACAAAAGTACCGGGTCCCAAGTAAAGTTGAGAGGAACCATAGTTTTAGAGGACACCCTGGACAACCATGGCCATTGCTCTTAGCCAGAAGTTTCAATTTGCCGAATTAGCTGTGCAACCACCAATACGGTAATATGTCCAGGGTTGCACGGCCGAACCCAAACTAAAACTACAGTTCCGCTCACCTCTAGTCTCAAGATTGATTTTGCCCAATTTTGTCCGATCCTTTAAATATACCATTTTTTGGAAAATTGTTTCTCAGATCCTTCTTGTGCACTTTGGACAATCCATTAAATTGAAGTAGACCAAGACAAAAAGTATATTAGGACCTTCATACTGGGGCAGATTTACTTACCCGGCCCATTCGCGATCCAGCGGCGCGTTCTCTGCACAGGATTCGGGTCCGGACGGGATTTATGAAGGTAGTTCCTCCGCCGTCCACCAGGTGGCGCTGCTGCGCTGAAAATCATCTGAACGCGCCGGAATACACCGAGCTGGACCAGGTGAAGGTAAGCGCTTCCCAAGCGACACATTTTCGGATTTTAAATGCGGCGGTTTTTCCGAATCCGTCAGGTTTTCGTTCGGCCACGCCCCCCGATTTCTGTCGCGCGCATGCCGGCACCGGTGCGCCACAATCCGATCACGTGCGCCAAAATCCCGGGGCAATTCAGGTACAATCGGCGCAAATCGGAAATATTCGGGTAACACGTTGGGAAATCACGAATCGGGCCCTTAGTAAATGACCCCCACTGTGATGAAACATCGCAGCAAGTAATACGTTTCCCTACAGCACCCCCACAGGGGAAGTTAAGTATTACACAATGATACCCATTCAATTCTATTCATTGGTCCTTCAAGATTGGTCCTCCAAAGTAGACTACTCATTGTAGCCTCTCTTTATTGTGGTGTTGAGGTTCTTGAATAGAAGTCTACAAACTAGGGAAATGTAGGATAGGTGGAGGTCCAACCTCCAGGACCCCTGTTGATGAGTGTTTATGCACATATACATATTAATGACTGGGGCCTCCGATAGCAGAAGTTAGGGAGAGAAGAATTGGGCAATTCCATATTAACATATTTGACCGTTTTCTTCTCGAAGAGATGAGCCACCTAGTGGAGTCTAGAGTCACTTCTCAACCTTCTCTCCATGGAGAACACATTCACACTTCGATGATGCAGAAGTGTATGAGTATACGGGGTCTCGGAGATCGCTGACTGCCATATACATGATCCACAGCTAGACATCTGCTTTAAGTATGTCCACATATTTTCTCAAAAATACCTCCTATTAACGCTAGATCCGCACCGGGCAGGGGGTACAAAGTTCCAACGCAGCTGTCTAAATAATTGTGTTACTTCCATTACGAATGTTCGGCCTTTCACATCCAATCCTCCAAAAATGCTTCACATTAAAAAGATATACGGTATTTACTGAGCACAACTCCTTCCCCGACTCTGTAAAACGAGATTTTATATTATACCACTGGTGATGTCCCGGATTTATTATAGGAGCGAGTAAGCACCCCCCACGCCTCCCGCCATCGGGTTGTGATGAGTATGGAATGGAAACGTCTGGTTGTGTGGAGAGTGTATGGCACATCGGGGGATATAGAGTTGCCCTGATCCGGTAGGAATCTGTTACATTATATCGGTATTTATACGGGTTCATATGACTTATGCCAAGGAGGAAAATACTACCGCGAGTCTGCTGTTTCTTATATACATCGCCTACAAAAGTTGTGTGTGGATATTACAAGCCAGCGTATCCTTCGTTATATGGATTTTATGTCCCGAATAGGGATATCCAGTGACTTTTTATTGTTTTCCCCCAAAGTTCTCTTAAATAATGTATTTACATTTTGTTTATTGATACCATAGAATAAGATACATCATCTGGGGGATGAAACCTGAGGCAGCGAAGCGTAAGGTGTACTCAAGTTTAGATTGGGATTGAAAACAAAAAATCACAATTGTCATGGGTGCCCCCACGCCCAGGGGATCTGACTCACCTGTCCCCGCTCCTGTGTCCGGTCTGGTGGCTGTGCGCGCGCATCCCCATCTCCTAGGGCGCGCCGGCTTTAGAAAATTTAAAGAGTGCTGATTGGTGCTGGCTATAATCCAGAATCTTTTATATACCAGACTCTTCCTGCACACCCCAACGGATCTTTGTGCCTCACAGGGGGTCAATTACTAAGGGCTCCGCGGCCGCACTTTCGACGGGTTTCCCGCCTTTTTCGATCACTAAGCCTTTTGTTGACTGTGGTGCGGGAATCATCAGCATGTTGCTTTGTGTGTTTAGCAGGGCTGAGTGTGTTTCTGTGTGTGTATAGCAGTGCTGGGTGTCTTGCTGTGTGTGTATAGCAGTGCTGGGAATGTCGCTATGTATGTATAGCAGTACTGGGAGTGTTGCTGTGTGAGTGTGTGTTGGGTGTGTTGCTGTGTGTTTAGAAGTACTGGGTGTGTTCCTGTGTGTGTGTGTGTGTGTGTGTGTGTTTATAGCAGTGCTGGGTGTCTTGCTGTGTGTGTATAGCAGTGCTGGGAGTGTTGCTATGTGTGTATAGCAGTGTTGGGTGTCTTGCTGTGTATGTATAGCAGTGCTGGGAGTGTTGCTATGTGTGTATAGCAGTGTTGGGTGTCTTCATGTGTGTATATAGCAGCGCTAATTGTGTTGCTATGTGTGTATAGCAGTGCTGGGTGTGTTGCTGTGTATATAGCAGTGTTTGGTTTGTTGCTGTGTGTTTTTAGAAGTGCTGGGTGTTTTCCTGTGTGTGTGTGTATAGAAGTGTTGGGTGTGTTCCTGTGTGTGTGGCTGTATAGCAGTGCTGGGTGTGTGGTTTGTGTGTTGCTGTGTGTTTTAAGAAGTGCTGGGTAAGTTCCTGTGTGTGTATGTATATATCAGTGCTGGTTGTGCTTATTATAAAGCAGGGGGCTACCGAGAGGGGAGTAGCTTGAGAAAAGTGTGATTTAAAGCATGGGGTTTAAGAAAATTGGGCACAGGGAGGGGATATTATATGAAGTGGGGAACCAAAGGGGGACATGACATAGTTTGGTGGCCAGTTATTTCTGTGGGCACACAAGTGGGATGGGCTAGGGGAGAGATAAAGGAGGGGCATGTGGGACCAAAATTTTCTGTGTGTGCAGGATTGCTTGTCACTAAAGTTGGGGGTGATACCCAAAGGTCCCCTGAAGAAGCAGGTGGACACCGACCACTACCTGACTACCAATACATATGGCGGCACAGCGGAGCTCCGTTATACCGCAGACCATTGAGATCTACCCTCCAGCCATAAGCAACTGCCCCATTAGAGGGCGTAAAATAGCGCTGTTACTCCAGTATCACATGTTCGGGACAATCCTAGTATACGGATAATTTATTATGGCGTATTCCTCGTGATCTCCCGATTAGTAGAAGGTGCGTGGTCTGAGCGGCAGCCGAGGCTGAGCTGGCAACCTTCCCGAAGCTTCACTGCAAATTCTGCATGCAGATGAAATGAATTGTGATTTGCTTCATTAACTCCGCGCTGATGTATTGCACCAGTCTAGCAGTTTTTTGTAGACGCACACTATAAAAATTAAAACAAAAAATTCACGCCACTTTTTTTTTTCAGGTTACGTACAATTCATTAGGAATAGATTTTTGTGTTTTTTTTTTCTTTTGTTCTAAACTTAATGCAGGAAATTGGATGGAGTTTTATTTATTACAACTTAACATAGGACGGCGCTCACATAAGAGACGCTGGAGGGATGTCACAGACAAGTCACATATGTTCTCGGCGCCATCTAGTGGTGCTGGGGGATAGTGCACAATAGAAGAACTAAGAAGAGGTAGCACTAGGTAGATGTAGTAGGACATTCTTAATCTTAATGGAACCTTGTGCAGGGCCTGAAGGAAGGAGCGTGACTCTAAGTCCTAGCAAAACAATGATAATAAGTCGTGCTCCTCCCTTCAGGCCCCGCACCATGTATTATTCAATGAATAAACTATGGCTTAAAGTTACGTGTCTTGCACTAACTTACACCAGGGGTGTATTACATAGTAAGAGTAAACAATTGTTTGCTTGTGAGACATGACAATTGATTACAATGAAGTGACAGTGGCGCCGCCTGATGGCAGACATGTCTCTGCCTGCGCTACTGCACAGGAGGCTGCAGGGAGAAGAGGAAGCTGCACCATGGGAGATAAGTACTGAGTTTTTTTTTGTTATACGACAAGGGACCCTGTGTATGCTACTGGACTATTTACTATTGAGTAGAAGCTGCTGGACTATTTATTTATGAGGGGGGCTGGACATGTTATTAATGAGAGAAGACTGCTGCTGGACATGTTATTAATGAGGGAAGACTGCTGCTGGACATGTTATTAATGAGGGAAGACTGCTGCTGGACATGTTATTAATGAGGGAAGACTGCTGCTGGACATGTTATTAATGAGGGAAGACTGCTGCTGGACATGTTATTAATGAGGGAAGACTGTTGCTGGACATGTTATTAATGAGAAGGGGCTGCTGCTGGACATCTTATTATTAATGAGAGGAGGCTGCTGCTGGACATCCTATTAATAAGAGGAGGCTGCTGCTGGACATCTTATTACTGATGAAAGGCTGCTGCTGGACATCTTATTAGTGATAGAAGTCTGTTGCTGGACATCTTATTAATGAGTGCAGGCTGCTGCAACACATTTTCTTGAGGGGAGGCTGCTACACATTTTCATTAGGGGAGGCTGCTGCTACACATTTTCATTAGGGAGGGCTGCTGATGGCAATTTTATTGAGGGGAGACTGCTGCTGGACCTTTTATTGAGGGGAGGCTGCTGGACATTTTATTACTTAGGGGAGGCTGCTGGACATTTTATTACTTAGGGGAGGCTGTTGATGTACATTTTACTAAGGGGAGGTTGCTGAACATTTTATTAATAATATCGGTTGCTGGACATTTTATTGTGGGGAGGTTCCTAGATATTTTATATTTAATGGGAAGCTTCTGCTGAAAATTTTATTAGTGAAGGAAGGTTGCTGCTGGACATTTTATTAAAGGGGTGGGGCTTCTGCTGGGGAAGGCTGTTGATGGACATTTTTTGGGGGCAAGTTCACACCCACAGGAGCCAGCTGATTGTTGGGGCGGTGGTCAGACCCATGGGGTCCTGCTGACTGTTGGGGGGTGGTCAGACCCCCAGTGAAGGATCCCTTAAACTCCCAGGACCTTCATGATTATAATATAAAGGATAATAACTAACATAGCTCCACCCGTGTGGATATGCTGGGTACATTAAGTTTATTACCTTAAAAACAACCCCTTAAACTACCCCATAAGTGGCACCCCAAAGTTCTCAAATTTTAGAATCCAATCAGGAACCCGAGCCACGTTTCCTGAGTCACGTATTCTCCTGACAAGCCCTAATACCCGGAGCTGTGATCCAGAGAGGTCTGCAGATGGAGCTGTTGACTTGTCATTTTCACACTTTAGGAACCTCGCAGACGATGTGTCACCAGGCGACGCTTCCCTCTGTGACAGCCGCCTATTCTGCATGCGAGGTGTGTGACCCTACAAATGTAAGCGAAGCTGCGAGACAGGAGTGTGACATTTTCTACAAGATACTCACTCCGCGATGTCAGGGTATTAACTTAACGCCTGAGGGGGCGGCTGTCATATCCGAAATACCAATGATCAATGCTGAAAAAGGTTCTTTTATCTGAAATCCGAAATTTAGTCATATATCAAATACCTGCAGCCACCACTAGGGGGAGCCGTGGAGAGAAGTGCATACTGATTGTGTATTAAAGGAGTTGTACCAAGTTTGATTGTTATCCTGTATTCGCCATTAGATGGGGGGGTCTGACTACTGGTGGGGGTCCATTTCTCAGTAATTGATGAAGCGGTATAATAAGGGAGCGTCATAAATTGCAGAGCACAGTGCTCCAGTATCTCCAGCACTGTAAGACTACCCCTCTCCTATACACTAAATGGAGCAGTGGGATGCTTACTCGCCTACTGTCAATTTGTGACAGACTCCTAGTAGTTAGATCCCTACTCACCAGGTTGTTATAGTGAAAATCAATAAGACTTAGTACAACCCCTTTAAAAGGCCAAATTACGTTTGGGAGAGTCTGACGCTCGGGACCCCCGTCGAACTCCATTCTCTGTGTAGTGGTCAGGCCAGGTAACTGCAACACAGTTATGATTCAATTGAATGTGATTGAAGATGTAGTAACACAGATTGGAAACTATTTAGTGAATGGAGCTGTTGTTCTGGCTACGAGGCAGGGAGATTCAGTGGATCAATGGGGGTTCAGGGTCTTATGGTTGTCAATTAAAATCTAATATAAAAAAAAAAAAGATAAAAGACTATTTTAAACTGTATAATAACACAGTAAACTCTAAAGCTCCCCCTAGTGGTGGCTTCAGTTGGCATAATTTTTATACAATCATTTTTCAAAACTTGCTCTTCTTCTTTTCACCGTCCTATGCTTAGCTGTAAGATGACTGGCTGCACCAGGAGCCTCCTCCCTACTTATCTGACCGTCCCACAAATTCTTAAGCCCTTCCTACTTGGATAAGCTCCGCCCCATAAGCTTTCCCCCTCTTTCACAGTCAAAGAACCCTCTGTTCTCTATAGGATTTCTAAGCCCTTCCTACTTGGATAAGCTCCACCCTCTAAGCTTTCCCCCTAATTTAACAGTCCATAAACCCTCTGTTCTCTGTAGGATTTCTAAAGTGCACAAAATTGTATAGACTAACAAAAAGCTGTGAAAAGATAATTTCTGTACAGTGTTATCACAAAATTCTAGTTATTTTCATGAATTGTTGGAAAAATTGTGCATTTTAGTTAGAAAAGGGCTCCACCCTTGTATAAAGACTTGTTCCAGTACTGCAGTTTATCATTATCCATTTGAATAGGGCTAAACTGCAATACCAGATAATACCTGTGGACCAGGGGGGCGCTATTTTTGGAAAATTTTACCCAGGTCCTATATAGCCACCATATTTAGTCCTAGGCATGTTATTACTTCAGCCTATAACAAAAAATGGGTATAATGTGTGCGTATGGAGCGACACCCCACCCCCAAAATCCTGCTTACCCTGATATATACACAATGCAGCCTCGAGACTCGTCTCTATCCGTTTTCTTATTCTTCCTGTAAAAGAGAGAAAATGAAAAAAATCAACAATTTATCATAAAAGTCACAAAGTCAGCAAAAAAAATTCCGTCCTAGAGCACAAGACGTGACACGGACTGCGCAGAGGGTGACGCCATCTTTAATGTAGTTATTACGGTAGTGCGCAGCACCTCTTACAACTGATGTACATGTGATGCAGGGATCCACAGGGATCCACAGGGATCGACCCAACTAGAGTTTCTCTACAACCTGGGGATGAAAGCAAAAACCGTTCATTTTGCCTGCAGTGACCTCTACAGGAGAGAATCGGAATTGCATAGAACCACAAACTGTTTACACTATTCCTGTAGAGCAGAGTGTGATACCCAAAAGAGGGCAAGGGGTCAAGGTCACAGGGTAGGAGCATTGGTACTGTGCTGTGCCCATATGTACAGGATAGGAGTAGTAGTACTGTGCTGTGCCCATATATACAGGTTAGAGTGATTAGTACTGTGCTGTGCCCATATATACAAGGATAGAGTAGTAGTACTGTGCTGTGCCATATATACAGGATAGGAGTAGTGTCCTGTGCTGTGCCCATATGTACAGGATAGAGTAGTAGTACTGTGCTGTGCCCTATATACAGGTTAGGAGTAGTTGTACTGTGCTGTGTGCCCATATGTACAGGAATGAGTAAGTACTGTGCAGTGCCCATATATACAGGTAGGAAGTAGTAGTACTGTGGGCTGTGCCACTATATCAGGATAGAGGTGTAGTACTGTGCTGTGTCCCATATATACAGGATAGGATAGTAGTAACTGGTGCTGTGCCCATATCTAGAGTTAGGAGTAGTAGTACTGTGCTGTGTGTCCCAATGTAACAGGATAGGAGTAGTAGTCTGTGCTGTGGCCAGATATACAGGTTAGGAGTAGTAGTACTGTGCTGTGCCCATATGTACAGGATAGGAGTAGTACTACTGTGCTGTGCCCATATGTACAGGATAGGAGTAGTAGTACCGTGCTGTGTCCATATATACAGGATAGGAGTAGTAGTACTGTGCTGTGCTTACATATAGAAGTAGTAGTCCTGGAAAGTGACCATCTATTCAGGAGTTAATTTTGGGACTGACAGAGACCATATCTGGTTATAGGCACCATGTGTCGCCCCCTATCCATGTTACCGATGTCCTTGAGAGGATTCCTATTAACATTTCAGGATTGTTGTCTGTTCCATAATAAAAGAGCTGTTATGTCTTCCATCCAGAGAGTAAGGGATGATAATTTAATAATCCGCCATGTAATATTTATAGGCCCACCCCCTTGTTTTATGCCTATAATTACAATAGGAAATAGTTTAGGCTTATAATTATGTGTCAGGCAGGTAATGAATTCAGGAGGAGAGATATGGGGCCGCGCCGTCTACATGTCACATACACCTCGTGTTTATCAGCTCAGGTCCTGTCCGTCCAGGTCCTCTCCCCAGGTCCATGACCACCTCCGATTATGTTGGTCATATACAGTATAAAGTGCGGCATATGGGAGGCCTCAGGACCTCATCCACAGGGCATAATGCAAGGTAATGATTAGCAGGAATCCAAGGAGGCGGAAAGCGTTACATCCCAGCTGCTAAGAAGGGACCGAGGGAATTTAAAGGGGGTTTCCAGAATAGGGGATCTGCCCACCTAACGCCTCCCCTGTGTTTGGACTAATGTTGCAGCGTTCGCCTATAAGATGCATGGAAGACCCCAAATCCTGCTGCAAACAAAAGAAAAAGGAAGCCAACAATTCATACAAAAATGTGACCATTTTTTTAGAGTCAAGTCCCTGTGTGTAATGTGTATGTATATGTGTGTAATGTGTATGTATGTGTGTAATGTGTATGTATGTGTGTGTAATGAGTATGTATATGTGTGTAATGTGATCTGTATATGTGTAATGTGTATTTAGTGTGGTAATGTGTATGTATATGTGTATGGTATGTGTTAATAGGTATGTGTGTGGTAATGTGTAAGTATTGTGTGTATAGTTGTTACTGTGGTAATGTGATCTGTAGTTGTGTAATGTGTTATATGTGTGTAACGATTTTGGATTCTGACCTCATCCATCCCCTCCCTGCCTACTTTCTCTAGTTAGCCCAACTCGAACCTTCATCACCATACTGGACTCCACGTCTAATTCCTCACCCCCTCCAACTACTCGCCACCTTTTTTACCCCTCGTCCACCACTGATCCCCTTCCGCCCTTGTTTCCAGGTTTCATCCCCCTGTCTATTTCTCCGTACCTATCCGACTACCCGACGATCCAACAGCTCCATACATGTTTGTCCCCCCCCATCTAACTGTCTTCTTATCATACCCTCCCTCTATCTCCTCACCCTTTTTTTCGACCTCCTAACTTATTATATTCCCTACCCTGTTCCCCACTTAAATTTCCGTCTCCTTCATATCTCTCTATATTCAATACCATCATCGCACTCCTCCCATGCACTGCCCTCCGAGCCAGCGTTCACCCCCCCCACCCCCCCACTACCGACCCCTCACTGCTTACCCCGAGTGCTCTTCTTTACACCTGTCACTCCATCCTACCTTTTCCTTACCATTCTTTGCGCCTTTAATCCATCTCCCCAGCCCCCCTCCTCACCGATTACCTCCCACCTTTTGCTTTCCTTTCCCACTCTTCCCTCCCCTCTCCTCTATCCACTTCACCCGCCCTCCCCACGCTATTAGGATTTTTCCGATTCAGTTCCTCCTCTATGATTCTCCCACCCTACGCCCCCCTTTTGTTCCCTAGGTCTTAGGGACACCCTGCCCTACCTTCCCCGTTTTGTCCCCCTCCCTCCTTCAACACATCGCCACTCTCTCCAACATACACATTCATTTACCTGTTCCATATCTCTGCCCGCCATCCTTCTATCCCAGATCTGCCTCCGATCTCCTCTCCTGCTTCTAGGATCTACGCCATGCCACGAAATTCTCGCGTGACTTACACTTCTCTCCGTTTCCCCACCTCCTTTATCAACAACTCATTCCCCATTTTACGTATATTAGTTCCCCGAACCCCACTACCCTGTTTATTTCTGTTTTCCTAGATCCCCTTTTTTTCCACACCTCATTATAGTTCCCTTTATGTAGCCCGTTCTGATTTCCGCCCTCCCGTTCTTACCCTATCGTTTTCTATTATGCCCGTTTGAGGGCAGAAAACCGGGGGTGTAGGCCAGTTTTCGGGCCCTGTGATTATATATCTTAGCGTGGTTGTGAAGGGCAGCGCGTAGTTCTTTCATTCCCTGAGTAAAACTGTTTGGCGGGACATTCAAAGGAATTTATCATTTTTCAATTTCCCTTCCATTGTGGTCTTCCATCCAGGGGGATTTTCCTGGGTTAATAAAAAAGGAACCAAGTTGAGAAGGACGGGACATTTTCCCAGTAGATTGGCCCTTTCCTTGTATATCCTCCACCATGGACCCCCATTATTATTTCCTAAGGGGACCCCACACTCTCAGGTTTTTTTTAGGTTTCTTATTCATTTGTTATACTTGGAGAATGTAGATAATTTTGGGATTATTTGTTTGCTCTGACTGTGACCTGGCTGTCAATTGTTTACTTGACGTCTATGTATACGTGATATTTGTATGTGATCGGCTAGTTTTATATGAATCTGTATTATGTAGTCAGGAGCTAGGTGTGTTGTCATACTCCATAATCCGTGTAATGGACGCCTTCATGCTTTTACCTTTCCACGTTGTAAACCACCTTAAAATTCTATCTTTTAAATCGCGTATATGGCTTTCCCTTAACAAGACTAGTGTAGCCACATTGGCGTTTTCTTGTTGTTGCTTCTTTATGCCTTTTTCCCAGGGAGATTGATTGGGGCCCAGGGGTGCTGCGGGACCCAGGGACCCGCCGAAAACCTAAAAACCTGAATGTCATGGTCCACTTCATTCTCTACCATAAACGGGTTTCAAGTTTTACCACTGCTCATTACAGGGGGGGCATAAGAAAAGCAGTAACAAAAAGCCGCCCTAGAGTAGCCTGCTTTTCCTTAATGGACGATTTATTATAAAGTTGACTATTATTCTCTGCTTACAGGGCACCAGTTCCCCAGTGTTAATTACCAAGATAGGTTCTTGCAGGTTTGTTCTTAAGTTGGAATCTTGATGTAATGTCCGAAAAGGTTTTATATACAAAAAAATATTTTTATAATTGTAAAACGTTCCAGGTTCCATTTTTTGAGGGTCTCTAGACTATGGGGTTTGAAAAAATTGTTGGTTTTGTCATAAGAACTAGATAACAAATTTTAAAGGTTTTAATTTACGGATTACATTTGATGGTTAAAAGCCGTTTATTTTAGGCCTGGGGACTAAAGTAACAACGTAAAAAATTACCAAAACATTTCCTGAGCGTTCCGTTTATAAACTAGGGGGGATCGTCTGTAAGTCGGGGTTGCTCTTTAAGTAGAAGGGGATCCGCCTTGTATAATTTTTCTGAAAAAAGAAAAAACAGGTGAGTATTTGTAAGTTAGTCCACCGCTTTATCTATGAACATCTGTGTGTGGATGATACGTATTGGATCTTCCGAGGGACTGGCCTAAGGCTAACTCTAGAAAAAAATTTTTTTGTTACTGGCCCACATTGGTGGCTCGTAACAGTATTTGGTTAGGGGGAGAACACCCTGCTGGACCAACTGTTAATGGGGGCAGAGAGGGGGGACCACAAAAGCTGGAAAGCCGAGTCTGATTGGCGTTTTTGCTTATTATTTATTAATTTCCATTAATCCTTATGGGCAAATGGAAAAAAGCTAGTATGAGGCCACAAAAAATAGCTTGTCTTGCTTTTGTGGGCTCTGCATGACATCATTGTGAAGAATAAACTGACAAAAACAATACATCGTATGTGTTTTAAAACAAACTGGAAAGATATTTATTTGGCCAAAAACCCCCCACCAGCAGAGCATGGAATGCCTTATCACAACAGTCGCAGTTTAGCCAGTATACAATGCCTAAGTGTGTTTATAGTATACTGTGATTCACTTAGATGTGATGGAGCCTTGAACCACTTTGCATGTGAATATTTGGAGGGGGAGATGTTACGGTAAGTGCTGTATGTATGTGTAGCACCCAGAAGTAATGTTCGTTAGGGAAGGTAATGTGGTAGGCTGATCATGTATGTGTGTAGATGTGCGCCGCACATTTTATTAATGTGTGTTTATGGTGACCATTTAATGACTCATGAGAGGTTTCCTAGTAGTAAAAGGCGTGTATGTGACCTCGAAGATATGTGTGGTGTGGCATTGAAAACTGGGGACAACTAGGTGTTGAACTAAAGTATAATGCGTAGTACTTGTTGGAGGTTCCAATCCTATAAATTTCTACAGGGGTCAATCCAGAGGGAAAGGCATAAAAAAAGTCCTGCAAAAGGGGAACCATAAATCAGATATTGAGAACTTCAAGAATGATTTTTGAATCTTAAAAGGCCCCAAAAAGTACATTCCATTTTAAAACACTGTTGTTGAGCGTGGCCGCATATCATTTTCAGGTTGGCTAGTGGAGTTAAAGGGATTGGTGCATGGTTTTTTCCGTTTTTTTTTTGTCCATGGGGACTATTTTTTTTTCTTCCGGTTAACTGTGCTTCCCTTTCACAACAAGGTGGGTTTTCATTTCTTTTGTTACAGATATTGTTCTAGGCATTTTGTCCTTATAAAGAGAAAAACCAAACAACACCCCGTCATTATGCCAAAAATAGCCCCCTGCAACTAATTATTTGTTTCCAATAAAACAAACTTATCCATTAGAGAAGGGGCATTGCCTCTATGCCCTGTCATTGTCCCCTTTCTACATGCGGGGTAAAAAACCTAAGCAATTGAGTCCTTTAAAGGCTGGGTATGCAAATTGGAACCTGTGAAATAGTCCAATGAGTCATTAGGGCAATTTAAGCTGTCCACCTATCATGAGTGGGGAGAGGGGGGAGGCGGAAAAAAACAAAGCCCACCACCCCCAAGGTGCTTTTGACGGGCACATGATTAAGGGTTTTTTTTGTTTGGGGCTAATTGGGCAGCTCCATTGGCTTGCTGGTGGCCAACCCCCTGCCAGCTTGCGTTGTGTGGTATAGGAGAGAACAACAGCAAGCTCCAGGCAAGGCACCATTGGTTTGGATAGCAGGAACACAAGGTAGGGGGTAAACTTTGTGTTAGCTGATGGTCTGTTGTCTCTGTTTGATAGGGAGGATTATGGCAGCATGTCAGCAGAGATGTTACCCCAATGCTAACTCTAGCGCTGTTTTTTACTGTAAGGACACCCCACAGTGACATTGGAGGCAGGGGGGGGGGAGGACGGAGGGGCGGGGGGGGAAAAAACAGGATAGTGAACATCACTTGCCTTGACCATGTGATCCACAGCCTTCATTTACGATGGATGAAAGAAAAGATGAATTTTACTCATGGCAATTAATGTATGAAAACTAGATAAAGGGCTTGGGGATGGGATCTTGTGAACGCTTGCTCCAAAACAGGTAGGTCGGTTGACCCAGACAAATAGTGACAGAGTACCTGATTGACAAGTGGTTCCTTTAAGTCTTGGGCAAGGCTGATGGGGTTATGTTAGCGATAGGTTTTTTTGTGCTTAATAGGGAAACCAAAATCTACCAGTACCTATAAAAACCCAAATTGAAAACGTGAAAATATTGCACCTTTACCCATTTTAATTTGTGAATCTTCTCATTATATCTTTTACATCTTACATTGCCGCGGGGGATCCACCAGAAAGAAAGAAAAAGACTTCTAAAAATGAAAGCCAACCTGGGGGGACGCGATTATTTGCTAATTGTGTTTGGGGGACCCTCTTGCTTATACCTTACGACCAACAGAGTGATGTCAACCTCCCTTTTCAAACAGTGAGAAGACGGGAAGAATGGGGTCGCAAAATGAGGGCTGTGGAACATTTTGCAAGTTGTCTCCAAAGATTAAAGGAATAGGGACAAGCGCCGGGATTCCAAGGATGAAGAGGAGTCGTAAATTTGCGGTTTTATATTTGTCTTTATAGTTACTGGGTAGGATTTCCTTTAAAGGAAATTTTCCTGGCATTTTTGGTATTGAGGACCAAATCGTACCTCTGGTACCTTCCCAAACCCAAGTGGCTATCCGAGGCCGCTCTGTTTTTTTCAGACAACTACACAGTGGCAGGGATGGAGGGCCAGATTGAAGGGGTGAAATGAAGGAATAAGGGATTGAGAGGTCTCCGTTTTGCGAGGGTGGCGCAGCTCAGGCTCCTTTTGAAGGTTAAAGGGTTTACTGGCACAAATCGTATCTTGTGTAAGTAATTCAGGGGCCGCAAAGCAATGGATCCATTTGAACCATGCTTTGTTTCTTCACCCCCCCCATGCTGCACTTGCTGGCTGCATGTGGTGATCGACAACTTCGCCTCACTGCCCACCGGGTCCCATGATTCTGGCCCCAATAAGAGAACAGGTCATGATGGTCCGGAATTTTGTGGTGCCAAGGCGACGCTCAAGCGTTCTAGGGAGAGGTTTTCCATGCGTATGTATTTGTGGATTGTTGTTTATAATTCACCCCCCCCATGTTGGTTTATAAATTTAAGGATATCTCTTAATTCTATATTGCAGGGAACACATTTCTGCGTAGGATGAGCGAAGGCAGCCTTGTCAAAGAGGGGGTAAAGAGACTGTGATTTGAGTGATCATATTAAAGTTGAATTTCTTCTAATAGCTATAGCATTTGGTAACCA